>JAHRHZ010000021.1:614922-705849 GCA_024137785.1 Ginglymostoma cirratum | reverse complement strand
TATCTGTATGACTTTAAAGTGCTAGATGGGATAAATACAGGAAGATTATTTCTGCTGGCTTGGGGTCATCTGGGACTGAGGAGGAACAGTCTCAGAATGAAAGGCGAGCCATTTAGGACTGAGATGAGGAAGAACTTATTCACTCAGTGCATAGAGAGTCTTTGGAATTCTGTACCCAAGAGACCTGTGGAAAATCAGTCATTGAGCATGTTCAAGCTAGAGATCATTTGATTTCTAGATATCACTGACAGTGAGGGATGTGGAGATAGTGCAGGTGAATGGCATTGAGGTGGGTGATCAGCCATGATCTAGAATAGTGTTGTGGACTCACAGGTCACCTGTAGTGGTCTACTGAAGCTCAATTTTCTGTCCCTTGGGTTGGCTGTTCGTGATCGTGAACATTCTAGAGGTGTCATCGATATTACATCTTCTTGTTTCACTGTCTTGCGTAGCAAATATCAATAGTATGAAACATTTGATACTCAATCTAAATTGTTGTAGGTGAACAAGATTGTAAAAATGTGATTGTATCTGCACAGCAATTTGTTTTATAGCATTTAACCTCTAGTGACAGTTTAATAGTTAAAGTCAATGGAAATACATTACAAGCACATCGAGTGCTCTCTTTAGCACTGACAATCACACAACTCTGGCTGAGAAATGTTATGGTTGGATCATGGCAGACTGCATCTGGAAAGATTAAAGTTTTGACCTAAATATAGTTAGCCATCATCCCACTGAATCTTTGTGATCCCCAGGCTTTAGGTAATCTAATTGGACCCGAATGAGCTCAGAAACAGGGCAGCTGATGACTCTTTTTGAGATATCCTAGGAAACTTTCCATCACCATGTTTTGTCCCAGAACAGATCCAGCATGCAAACTTTATTTTGTGTGAGATCATCCACTGAATTCTGTAATGCTTGTTCCAACTTTACTTGGATTCTTTCCTAAATTATTATCACCATCATCTTAGCAACTATCAGAGACACTCATTGGGAAACTCCTTAAGGAAATCAACTCTGTTTTCATCAAAGATTACATACTCTAAACTTATAATGATCATCTTATAACAACTTATTGTTAAACATTCCACTTCAACCAAGGATTTGAGCAGATTCCAAATAAAGTCAGATTTCAGCTCAGAGATGCAGAATACCAAATCATTTCCTCATTGGATAAATTCTCATCTTATGGTTTACATTTCTACACTGACTACCAAAGTAGGTCAAAGGCTGGGAATTCTGACGTGAGTAACTCACCTCTTATTTCCTTGAAACTTGACAATCCTCTAAAAGGCACAAATCAAGATGACTGCAACTCCAATGACACTAAAGAAACTCACCACCATCCAGGAAAAAAAACAGCTGGCTTGATCAGCAGCCTTACTACCTTCAACATTCACTGCCCCAAGACTGCAGTAATTTAACAAAACTCCTTGAACAGCATCTCCTAAACCCACAGTCCTCACAGGTAGATGTAAAATAACTCTCGCTGCTATTTTTGATAGGAGCCAGGGACCAATTTTTACCACTCATCCAAAGTAGATTATCAATACCTTGTGTCTCATTGCTGTGTATAAGTTGACTTTTCAGTTTCGCACAACAGTGACCACATTTCACATCAACCACAAAAATGTTCTCATGTGGGGCATGGATAGGGTAAATAGGCAAGGACTTTTCCCTGGGGTGGGTGAGTCCAAAATTAGAGGGCATAGGTTTAAGGTGAGAAAGGAAAGATATAAAAGGGACCTAAGACGCAACTTTTCCACACAGAGGGTGGTGTGTGTATGGAATGTGCTGCAGAGGAAGTGGTGGAGGCTGGTACAATTACAACATTTAAAAGGCATCTGGATGGGTACATGAATAAGAAAGGTTTAGAGGGATATGGGCCAAATGCTGGCAAATGGGACTAGATTTTTATAGGATATCCGGTTGGCATGGATGGGTTGGACCGAAGAGTCTGTTTCCATGCTGTATATCTCTATAAAAAGTGTCAATGGACTCGAAACGTTAACTCAGTTTTCTTTCCATCGATGTCGCTAGACCTGCTGAGTTTCTGCAGAAATTTCTGTTTTTGTTTTAGGTTTCCGGTATTCACAGTTCTTTATTTTATATTACCAAAATGCTGTAAAACATTGAGTTATCTTGAGAATATGAAAAGTATTACAGGAACGTAAGTTTCACAGGAGGCAAACATTCATCCCATTGATAAATTTTCTTTCCCCTCTAATGCCACTTCCCTACTTCTTTTAAATATTTGTTGACTTGAATGCTACTGCGGTAAAAGGTGTATATTTGTGTACTATTTACAGTTTAGATTTTAAACTAGTGGTATATGAGTTTAGTCTGTTTGTGTGAAGGGGTTCAATAAGTAACTGTCACTTTCTTCAGAACCATGATTTTAAACCAATATGTGTCAGAGAGAAGACGATTGAAAACTTCATGGACTGTTAAGGCAAGGGGCCAGACCTGAAACGTCAGCTTTCCTGCTCCTCTGATGCTGCCCGGCCTGCTGTGTTCATCCAGCTCCACACCTTGTTGTCTCATATTCTCCAGCATCGGCAGTTCCTACTATCTCTTTGTTTATATCGTGGTTTTTACAACAAAAGAGAAAAAAAAAATCAGCCTTTTTTTTTAGATGTTCTCAGGGAAATGCACAACAGAAATGTGGAGGTTGTTCAGGGAGCACTTGCTGCGCATGCTGAATAGGTTTGTCGCACTGAGTCAAGGAAGAGATGGTAAGGTGAAGGAACCTTGGATGACAAGACATGTAGAACATCTAGTCAAGAGGAAGGAAGCTTACTCAAGGATGAGGAAGCAAGGATTGGACAGGGCTGTAGATGATTACAAGGTAGCCAGGAAGGAACTGAAGAATAGACTTAGGAGAGCTAGAAGGGGATATGAAAAAGCCTTGGCGGGTAGGATCAAGGAAAACCCCAAGGCGTTCTGTACTTACATGAGGAACGAGAGGATAGCCAGAGTGAGGGTAGGGCCGATCAGGGATAGTGGAGGGAACTTGTGCCTGGAGTTGGAGGTGGTAGGGGAGGTCCTTAATGAATACTTTGCTTCAGTATCCACCAGTGAGAGGGACCTTGTAGTTTTTAAGGATAGCGTGAAACAGGCTGACATGCTTGAACAGGTTGATGTTAGGAAGGAGGATGTGCTAGAAATTTTGGAAAACATGATAGATAGATAAGTCCCTTGGGCCAGATGGCATGTACCCAGGATTACTACAGGAAGCAAGGGAAGAGATTGCTGCACCTTTGGTGATGATCTTTGCATCCTCACTGTGCACTGGAATAGTACCAGATGATTGGAGGGTGGAAAATGTCATTTCCTCGTTCAAGAAAGGGAATAGGGATAATCCTGGGAATTACACACCAGTCAGCCTTTCTTCTGTGGTGGGAAAATTATTGGAGAGGATTCTGAGAGATAGTATTTATGATTATTTGGAAAAGCACAGTTTGATTAGAAATAGTCAGTATGGCTTTGTGAGGGGCAGATCATGCCTCACAAGCCTTATTGAATTCTTTGAGGATGTGACAAAACACATTGATAAAGGTAGAGCAGTGGATGTGGTGTATATGGATTTTAGCAAGGCATTTGATAAGATTCCCCATGGTAGGCTCATTCAGAAAATAAGGAGGCATGAAATTCAGGGAAATTTAGCTGTCTGGATACAGAATTGGCTGTCCAATAGAAGCCAGAGGGTGGTAGTAGATGGAACGTATTCAGCCTGGAGCTCAGTGACCAATGGCGTTCCGCAGGGATCTGTTCTGAGACCACTGCTCTTTGTGATCTTTATAAATGACTTGGATGAGGAAGTGGAAGGGTGGATTAGTAACTTTGCTGATGACACGAACGTTGGTGGAGTTGTAGATAGTGTGGAGGGCTGTTGTAAGTTTCAACGTGACATTGACAGGTTGCAGAGCTGGAGAAAGAAGTGGCAGATGGAATTCAACCCAGAAAAGTGTGAAGTAATTCATTTTGGAAGATTGAATGTGAATACAGAATACAGGGTTAATGGCAGGATTCTTGGCAGTGTGGAGGAACAAAGGGATCTTGGGGTCCATGTGCATAGATGCCTCAAGGTTGCCACCCAAGTTGATAGGGTTGTTAAGAAGGCATTTGGTGTGTTGGTTTTCATTGGCAGAGGAATTGAGTTTAAGAGCCATGAGGTTCTGCTGCAGTTCTATAAAACCCTGGTTAGACCACACTTGGAATATTGCGTTCTGTTCTGGTCGCCTCTTTATATGAAGGATGTAGAAACTTGAGAGATGGTGATAGGGGATTTACCAGGATGCTGCCTGTACTGGAGGGCAGGTCTTAATAGGAAGGGTTGAGGGAGCTCATTGGATCGAAGAAGGTTGAGAGGTGACTTGATAGAGGTGTACAAGATGATGAGAGGCATAGATAAAGTGGATAGCCAGAGACTTTTTCCCAGGGCAGAAATGACAGTCACGAGGGGGCATAATTTTAAGGTGATTGGAGGAAGTTATAGGGGATATGTCAGAGGTAGGTTCTTTACGCAGAGAATGGTGGTTGCGCGGGATGTATTGCCAGCGGTGGTAGTAAAGTCAGGTGTGTTAGGGACATTTAAGCAACTCTTGGATTGGCACATGGGTGACAGTAAAATAAAGGGTATGCAAGTTAGTTTGATCTTAGAGTAGGATAATAGGTCGGTACAGCATCGTGGGCCGAAGAGCCTATACTGTTCTACGCTCTATGTTTAGCGGAAGCTAGGATGAGCAAGTATCTTGAACTCAGTTCGAAAGAGATTTAACTGAACTTAGATTCAAGAATAGTTGCTCTGAGTAAAAAGGAGTGCATTCACAGCAGTTAATGAATAAGTTACCTCTTATAAGGGTTTCATTTTATGAAAACTTCCAAACCAGGAATGTTTGGTTAGAACTCTCCATTCATTATTCATAGCCTAGAAAGTCTAATATCTTGGTTGTCTGAATTAAAGAAAAAGGCTGTGTAGCTCACAAAAACAAAACTTCAAAGAAGCAGTTAAATTAACCTCCAGAGTTACTAGGGAAGGAAAATTTCTCTGGATTTCAATTATCTGTAAAGTGATGGTATTGGGATATAGTTTGCATTTTATTTTGCTGGGAGTTTGAACACTTTTACATTGTGCTTTCTGTAGATAGCGTGTTTTGTTTTATTTTATTTTTCCTTTCATATAATAAACTTCTGCTTTATTATTACAACTAAATCTGTAGCCTGTAGCCTGCTTACATTTCAGAAAAATAATTGAGTTGGCCTAATGGTATTAATGCTAAACTATTAATCCAGAAACTCAGCTAAATTTCTGGGGACCCAGGTTTGAATCCTGCCACAGCAGATACTGACATTTAAATTCAATTTTAAAAGAAGTCTGGAATTAAGAATCTACTGATGACCATGAAACCATTATCGACTATAAGAAAAACCCATCTGGCTCACTAATGTCCTTCATGAAAGGAAATCTGCCGTCCTTAACTGATCTGATCTACATGTGACTCCAGACCCACAGCAATGTGGTTGACTCTCAACTGCCTTCTGAAATCGCCTTGCAAGCAACACAGTTACAGGGCAGCTAGGGATGCGTAATAAGTGCTGGCCAGCCAGTGACATCCACATCCCACAAGTAAATAAAACCAAAATTATTAAAAGTAGAAACAAAAATGAAATATGATACATCAATCTAGATTTCATTTTAGAATCTGACATCCAACAGTAACATCAACTTGGATTATAACAACACATTAACTTAAAAATATTCAGCTACACCTAATAATTTTATAATGGAGGTTGTAATGCAAGGAAACTTAGGAATGTCAGTCATTTTGTTTTTAAGGCAATAAGAAATAGGAACAACAGTAGGCCATTCAGCCTCTTGAGGCTACTTTGTTATTCAATGGGATCATGGCTGATCCAAAATTCCTTATATCCAGTTTCCAACGTTTTGCCCATAACCCTTGATTCCCCAACTGATCAAGAATCTATATCAACCTTAAATATACACAAGGACACTGCCCTCACCGTTCTCCGTGGCAAGGAGTTTCAAAGACTCTTAACCCACTGAGAGAAGAAATTCCTTCTCATCTCAGTCTTAAATTGGCACCTCTTTATTAGGAGGCAATACCCTCTCATCCTAGGCTCTCCCATGAGAAGAAACATCCTCTCAAATTTACTCTGTTATGCCTCTTACGAATCCTCTATGTTTTAATGAGGTCGCAACTCATTTTTCTAAACCCTATTCATTGGAGTCCCAACCTGTTTAGCCTTTGCATATAAGACAATCCCTCCATCACCGCGATCGTTCTAGTGAACCTCCTCTGAACTGCCCCCAGTGAAATGATATCTTTTCTTAAATGGGGCACCCATTTTTTTTAATTCATTCATGGGACATGGGCATCACTGGCTGGCCAGCATTTTTTTGTCTGCTGCGTAGTTGCCCTTGAGAAGGTGGTGAACTGCCTTTTTGAAACACTGCAATTTGACCCACAATGTTTAAAGTTTTCGCGAAGATTTGTAGTTCGGCTTGTGGATGAGATTGTAGACATGCTCGCCGAGCCGGTTGGTTTGGTTGCAAACGTTTCGTCACCTCTCTAGGTAACATCGTCAGTGCATCTTCGGTGAAGTATTGGTGTTCGGTCCCACTGATTATTTATATGCCTTGGTTTGCTGGGGTGGTTGCTATTACTTCCAGTTTTGTTTCTCAGTGGTTTGTACACAGGGTCTAATTCAGTCTGTTTGTTGATGGAGTTCAAGTTGGAATACCATGCCTCCAGGAATTCCCTGACATGTCTCTGTTTGGCTTGTGCGATTGTGGATGTGTTGTCCACATGTAGTAAGACAAGTGAGAATTAGTTGTGTCTCTTAGTGGCTAGTTGGTGTTCATGTATCCATATTGTCAATTTTCTTCTGGTTTGGCCTACGTAGTGTTTTTCACAGTCCTTGCATGGTATTTCGTATATTATCCCAGTTTCGCTGGTTTTGTTTTGGGTATGGGATCCTTTACGTTTGTCAGTCGCTGTCATAGGGTAGTTGTCGGTTTGTGGGCTGCTCTGATACCTCGGGGTCTAAGTGGTCTTGTGGTCATCTCTGGAATGTCTTTGATGTATGATAGGGTGATTAGTGAGTCGGGTCGTGTTGTGTCTGCCTGTTGTGGTCTGTCTCAGAGGTAACGGCAGATTGTGCTTTTCAGGTATCTATTCCTTTTGAAGACTCTGTATAAGTGCTCCTGTTCTGCTTTGCACAGTTCTGGGTTGCTGCAATGCGTTGTGGCTCGTTTAAACAGTGTCCTGATGCAGCTCCGTTTGTGGGTTTTGGGGTGGTTGCTAGTGTAGTTGAGTATCTGGACCGTATGTGCGGTCTTTCTATATATGCTAGTCTGGAATTCCTCATGATTTATGCGTTCTACCATTATGTCCAGGAAAAGTAGTTGGTTGTTGTTCTCCTTTTGTGAATTTCATCCTGGTAAGGATGTTGTTTATTTGTTGGTGGGTTTCTTCTAGTTTTGTGCATTTGATAATCATGAAGGTGTCACCTACATATTGGACCCAAAGTTTGGGTTGTATAGTAGGGAGCGTTGTCCATTCTCACCTGTGCATTACTCTTCTGCAATCAGTCCTGATAATGGGGATCCCATTGGTGTTCCGTTGATTTGTTTGTATGTCGTTGAAGTTGAAGTGGATTGTGAGGCACAGATCTAGTAGTTTCATGCTGGTGTCCTTATTGATGTTGTTGGTGTCCTGGGTTACCTGCTTATTTGATTTGTTCAGCAGTGTGGCAGTTGTTTCTTTAGCTATGTCGCTATTTATGGATGGAAATAGTGCTGTTACATTGATGGATATCATCACCTCATCCTCTTCTGTCCTGGTGTCCTTGATTATATTGAGGAATTCTTGGGACGAAGTGGGTACTGTTGTCCACTAGGTATTTCAATTTCTGAGTTAGTTCTTTGGCAAGGCTATATGTTGGTGTAGCTGGCAGTGAGACAGTGGGTCTGAGCGGGACCCCCGGGTTCTGTACCTTGTCCTTCGAGGTGGAAGTGATCAAGTTTGGAAGGTGCTGTCTGAGGATGTTTGGTGAATTTCTGTAGTGTATCTTGTAGATAGTACACACTGCTGCTACTGAGTATTGTTGGTGGAGGGAGTGGATGCTTGTGGACGTAGTGCCACTCAAGCCAGATGCTTTGTCCTGGAAGGTCTCAAGCTTCTCGAGTGTTGTAGGAGCTGCATTCATCCAGGCAAATGGGGAGTATTTCAGGAAATGATAAATGGGTTTTGGGGAGTCAGGTGGTGAGTTACTTGCCAGAGTATTCCTAGCCTCTGACGTGCTCTTGTAGCCTTTGTGTTTACGTGGCGAGTCCAGTTTAGTTTCTAAACAATGATATCCCCAAGAATGTTGATAGCAGGCAATTCAGTGATGGTAACAAGTGGCGGTGGTTAGGATGTCTCATAATGGAGATGGTCATTTGCTTGGCATTTTTGTGGTGCAAATGTTATTTGCCACTTGTCATCCAAAGCCTTGATATTAGCCACGTCCTGTTGCATTTGAACATGGATTGCTTCAGAGGCCACGAATGGTGTTGAACATTGTGCAATCTCTGGCACATATCCCCAGTTCTGACCTTATGTTGGAGGGAAGGTCATTGATGAAGCAGCTGAAGATGGTTGGTCCTAAAACACTGTCCTGAGGAATTTCTGCAGAGATGTCCCAGACCTGACCTGAAACAACTACAAACATCTTCCTGTGTGCCAGGTATGACTCCAACCAGCAGAGAGTTTGCCCCCGATACCCACTGATTCCAGTTTTGCTAGGGCTCCTTGTGGCCTCACTTGGTTGAATGCAGCCTTGATGTCAAGAACTGTCACTCTTACCTCACCTCTGGAATTCAGCCCTTTTGTCCATGTTTGAACCAAGGCTGTGATGAGGTCAAGAGCTGAATGGCCCTGGCAGAACCCAGACTGAGAGTCAATTACATTCTTGTGGTTCTGGAGTCACATGTAGGCCAGACCAGTTAAGAATTGCAGATTTCCTTCCCTGATGGACATCAGTAAATCTGATGGATTTTTCCAACAATCAATGGTTTCACAGTCTTCAGTAAATTCTTAATTTCAGAGTTTTTTTATTTAATCCAAATTTCACCATCTGCCATGGCGTGATTCGAACCTGGGCTGCCAGAACATTAGTGGCTGTTCTGGATTAATCGTGTTATGATACAATTAGGCCATTACAACCCCTGATCCATGATCGTGGCTCACCATCTTGCACTGATGCACTTCTTGTTTGATGATGTCTCACCACACTGGCTTCATGCACTACCTTTTCCAGTTGTTAGTATTGCTTTCTCATAAACTAGTAGGAAAAACAATGAAGAAATTCCTCTTGAGCTCCACTGAATAAGCAGGTCCAAGGAGACTATACCTACCAATGCTATGTCACTGAATGTACTTGACCAACTTTCCTGCCTCACTTAGTGGATCCCAGTATACTTATGGTTATAATCATAAGCTCTTGAATCCCCTTCTTAAACTTCGCAGATCCTCTCTCTTTCATTAAATCCTGAGTGGTGCCCTGACATAGGTCTTTAAAAGGGTTTAATACAGTAGACACAGAGAAGATATTTTTTCTTTTCCTACAAAATCATAAATAATCATAAAGTCACTGATGAAATTTTATTGGAAATTCAGGAGAAATTGCTTCACAAAGTGTGGGGAAAATGTGGATGTCAGTTGCACAGGGAGTGGTTAAAGTGAATAGGTTCAATATATTCTTGTTGATTGTCAGATTGTTCTTGGGCCAATTGTCTTCAGCTGCTTCAATAATAACCTTCATTCTATCACAAGGTCAGAAGTGGGGATGTTAACTGATGACTCCAAATTGTTCAGCACCATTTCCAACTCTTCCATATGCTAAGACAGCAAGAACTGGACAATATCTAGGCTTGGGCTGACAAGTGGATAGTAACATTCGTGCCACACAAGTACCAGGCAACAAATTGCTCCTTGACATTCAATGGTATGACAATCACTGAATGCCCACCTATCAAAATTCTGGCGTGGTTATCATTATCGAGAAACTAAATTGGACTAACCACATAAATACTGTGGCTGGACCAATTGGTCAGAGGTTACAAATCTTGCAGCAAGTCACCACCTGACTCCCTAAAGTCTGGAAGAGAAAAATATGTCAATGGGTTGAGATGAGATGGGGCAGGCGGAGGCTTGTGAGGGGCATAAACACCAGCACAGATCTATTTGGCTTGTTTCTGTGCTGTAAACACTGTGTAAGGTCTACCTCTCTGACCAAGCTTTGGCCACCTGTCCTAATAATGTTTCATATGGCTCAGTGTCATAAAAGTTGTTTGATAATGCTCTTGGAAAGCACCTTGGGACATGTTCCAGAACAACACAACACTGCCATCTATTCGGCAATGTGGAAAATTGCCCATGTATGTCCTGTCCAGAAAAAGCAAGTCCAATCCAACCTGGTTGATTACAGAAACAAAAACAGAAATTGCTGGAAAAGTTCAGCAGGTCCGGCAGCATCTGTGGAGATAAATCAGAGTTAATGTTTCGGGTCGAGTGACCCTTTTTCAGAACTCCTTACAGCATCTTCAGTTCTTTCAGTTTTTATCTAGTCAATTACAACAGTGTGCTATCAATCAGCAAAGTGATGGAAGTTGTTAATAGTGCTATTAAGTGGCACCTGGTCAACAACAGCCTGTTTGTTGAAGTTCTGTTATAAAATAGGAAATGAACGTGATGGAATACTTTTCACTTGCTTAGATGAGTGCAGCTTCAACAATGCTCAAGAAACTTGACACAGTCTAAGACAAAACAACCCCCTCAATTGTAAACCCCCCCTCCCATCTAACACCTTTGACATTTACTCCCTCTATCAGCAGCAGCAGCTTATACAAGATACACTGCAGTAATTCACCAATGCTCATTATACAGCATGTTCCAAACTAAAATCTCAACCATCTAGAAGGACAAGGACAACAGATACATGGAAACACCACTGTCCACAAGTCCCACTCCAAGCAACACATCATTCTGATTTGGAAATATATTACCATTTCCTTACTGTCTCAGAGTCAAAATCCTAACGCCCCTCCCCTCCCTTTAACAGCACTGTGGTCTACCTACACCACACTGAATGCAGTGGTACAAGGTGGCAGTTAACCATCCACTCTAAAGATGGATGGACAGTAAATGTCAGTAATGCCCACAGCCTGTCACTGAATGGGAAAAGTTACTGTATCAAAAAGGTACAATACAAATTGTTGCTGCAAATAAACGAACCACATAATTAAAAGTACAATGGAGAAATCTTTAATTTTCAGCTTCAGTTCATGATTATGTATTTTAGTGCTATGGATCGAGTCAGTATTCACATTAACTCATTTTAATTAATTCAGAATGCAACTTGCAAATACTTCACAATCTGGCTGAAAAACCAAAGTATTTTCTTCTACATCTCAGTCATCCAAAATAAAACCTTCCGATCTCCACCAATTGCACATAATGGAAGAGTCCGATGCCAGCTCAGTCCTGAAGCCACAGGTGCAGAGCCAAACAAAATGGCCTGCAGAAAAGAGAAAAAAAAAGTTTGTTTTTGTTTGGACAAATGCCATGGTCAGCCTGCCTCAGCTACTATTCTTAATTCAGAGTCAGAGAAGTGGAGGTGCTCTACTTGCCAAAATTTACTTCTCTACCCATAGCTAACCATCCCATTTGCTATTTGCAAGAACTTGCTGATAAGACTGCTGAGTTTGTCCCCAACTGTGAATACCCTTTGTGACAAAAAGTTCATTGCCTTAAAATACTCTACAGGACGTTCCAAAATATGTGTACATCACTTCTGCTCTCGATTGTGAACATAAAAGATCCCATGATGCTATTTCACGGAAGTGGGAGGGTGTTTATCCCCAATGTCTTTGCCCATATTTATTTGTCAATTATCACCTAATAACAGATTATCTAGTCATTATCACATTTCTACATCTGGGAGTATTCGGAGTTAAAAGAGGCTGCCAGGTTTCCTATGCAATAACAGCAACACTTCAATAAACGTACTTAATTGGCCGCAAAGTGGTTTTCGACATCCTGAGGTGACATAAGGGTCTGAAGAACTAGAGGGTCTCCTTAAGCTGACTGAATTACTGAGAAACACGGGTGGTGTATATTTGTGCCATACCTGGGGATGACCCAAATGATGGACGAGTAATTGGCTGTTCATCTTGCCTGGGTAGCCAGTCGTCGCAAAAAGATTCTCATTGGCTTTTGACCATCTAGGTGACAAATAATAGAAGAATTTATATACTGTAAATAAAGTCTGTCAGCCAGCTACAGGTGCAAGTCAGGAGTGTGATGGAATACCCCCCACTTTCCTGGATAGGTGAAGCTGCAACAACTCTTAAGAAGCTTGACACCATCCAGGACAAAGCAGTTCACTTGTTTGGCACCATATCCGTAAACAATCACATTGATGGCATTCAGTAGCAGCAGTATGTACCATCTACGAGATGCACTGCAGAAATTAACCAAGGCTCCTTACACAGCACTTTCCAAACTCATGACCACTATCAGGCTGAAGGGCAAGGCCAGCAGATACATAGAAACACCATCACGTGTAATTTCCCCCTCAAGCCAAACAACAGGATAACTTGGAGCTATAGTGTTGTTCCTTCACTATCAATGAGTCAAAATCTCACAGCACCTTCCCTTATAGCATTGTGGGTGTATCTACACCAACTGAACTGCAGCACTTCAAGAATGTAGCTCACTGCCACCTTTGGAAGGGCAATTCGGAAAGGACTTTAAATGCTAACCAGCAAAGTCCACACATTTAATGGAGAAAGAAAATTCATCTAACTTCCTGTAGGTCATACGATGCAATGGTAATGGAGTTATGAACCACCCATAATCTCTATGAACGAGTCAATAACAGACCTAGACATGAGGTGAAGAAGGCCCTGCTCCCCCTAACACCTGCCAAGAGCTTTGGGGATCATTGTCCAAACTCACTGTTAGTCTCAAACACACTGCACTCAGCATGCATTATGTCTTACATTATTCACAAACTGTATCCAATACTGGTGTCATAATGAAGGAAAACACAACAATTAATCCAACGTATTCTCTAATCCAACAACCAGCATGAACAGGAATGCATTGTCTGAAAAAGTATTAAAAGCAGATTCAAAACTAACTTTCGGAAAGGGAAGTATAGATCAAAATTGCCAGGCTGTGGAGAAATAATGAGAGAATGCGACAAATTAGAGAGTTTTTCAAACAGATAGCATGAGTACAGTGGCTGAATGGCCTTCATTTGTGCACATTTCCAAGAACAAATCCCTTCACCCAATGCCCGTTCCCAATAATTAATCCAATGAAATCTCTTGATGTATTTTAAACTGTCTGATGCAGTTCTTGCTTGTTTTATCTCTGCCCCTCAGCTCAGCCGTTTGAAGTTGACCAGCTCTGTACAGTACTCTGTAGTACTTGGATGCTAGATTTTTGAGCAGGTAATATTTAGCTAACGAAAGGAATGGGCCTCACATCAATGAATGAATTCTGACTCACCGGAATTGTCGTGCTCCATCCAAGTGTGATGGTCTCTTCTCTTGAGGGTAACTGCAAGGCAGAAAATAGACATGTAAAGAAAAATAGTGCGGATACTGGAAATCTGAAATAAACACAGAAACATAAGAAACACTCAGCAGATCTGGCAGCATCTGTGGAGAGAGAAATATAGTCAACTTTCAGATCTGTTAATTTTTATCAGAATATGCAGGGACTCACAAATAACAAGGGGAGGCAACGGCCTGTTGATATTACCGAACTGTTAAGCCAGAAACCCAGGTAATGTTCCGAAGACCAGGGATCAAATTGCACCATGGCAGATTGTGGAATGTGAATTCAAATAAAAAGTCTGGAATTAAGAGTTTAATGAGGACCATGAATCCGTTACCAATTGTCAGAAAAAAAACCCCATCTGGTTCACTAATGCTGTTTAGGGAAGGAAACGGCCATCCTTACCTGGTCTGGCCTACGTGTGACTCCAGAGCTATATCATTGTGGTTGACTCAATCAGGGATTGGCAATAAATGCTGGTCTAGCCAGTGACACCTTCATCCTGTGAATGAATACAAAAAAAAACTGGCGAAGGCCCAGAGGGCCCCTTAGACTGCCCTCCCTTCCAAGCAATCATGGTTAATCTTCTACCTCACTATTGCTTAATCCCTCAGTGCTCAAATATCCATGAACTTCTATGTCAAATTTACTCAACAACTGACCACTACAGCACTCTCAAAAGTATCATAACCCTCTAAGTGAGGGAATGTTTCCGCATCTATGTCCTGAATGGCTGACCTTTATTCTTAGACTGTGACCCTATTTTTCAGATTCTCCAAATTGGAGAGACATTTTCTCAGCATCAACCCCATCAAGCCACTTAAGAATTCTACGCACTTCCATTACATCACCTCCCATTCTCCTAAATTCAATATATACAAGTCTAGTCTACTCAGTATCTCCTCACAGGACAGATAAAGCCAGCTATTGTACATCCTAACATATGGAGCATAACAAACAGCTCTTTCCTTCACCTGTTTACAACTGGCTGTACTTAACAAGCCTTTGCTTACAAAACCTAAGATAATAATGTCACATATTAGTTGTTTAGTAAGTGCTGTCTAACCACAATCCCATGTGCTAGGAATTCCAGTAGCAACCAATTTGAGGTCATCAATCAGGTTTGAAAAATTGCTCACTTACACATCCTGGGAGCTACACACATTCAAGTACAAGGCCTGTCCTTTGCAAACATAGAAACATAGAAAACAGGAGCAGAAGTAGGCCATTCAGCCCTCCAAATCCTGCTCCGTCTTCAGTATGATCACAACTGATTATCTGACTCAGTCCCCTGTTCCCACTTTGTCCTCTTATCCCTGGATCACTTTAACCCCAAGAACAATATCTAACTGCTTCTTGAAAACATTCAATATTTTGGCCTCAATAGCTTTGTAGACAGAGAATTCTTCAGGCTCACCACTCTCTGGATGAAGAAATTTCTCACCTCAGCCCTAAATGGCCTACTCAGTATCCTAAAATGTGACCCCCTAGTTCTGGACTCTCCAGTCAGGAGGAACATCCTTCCTGCATTTATCCTATCTCATTCTGTTACAATGTTCCAGATTTCTTTGAGATTCCCCTCATTCTTCTATATAGTTCTAACCAATCTTGCCTGTCTTCATATGTCAATCCTGCCATTCCAGGAATCAGTTGTTGCACTCCCTCCATCGCCAGAACATCCATTCTCAAATAAGGAAACCAAAACTGTACATAATATTTGGTCTCACTAAAGCCCTATACAATTGCAGCAAGATATCCCTGCTCCTGTATTTGAATCCTCTCGATATGAAGCCCATTTGTCGTCTTCACTACCTGCTGCATCTGCATGCTTTCCTCACACGGACTGGTGTACAAGAACACCCAAGTCTTGTTGCATTTTCCCCTTTTCCAATCTATCACCATCCAAGGAATAATCTGCCTTCCTGTTTTTACTGCCAAAGTGGATAACCTCACCTGTATCCACATTAAACTTTATCTGCCATACAATCACTCCACTTGTCCAACAGAAAAGGGCTTTTGTTCAACTAAACAAAAGCTCAGGGGCAACTGTTTGCTGATGCAATCGTCACGGCAACACCTCAATGACAGTTGACTTGCCCGTTTAAATTTAAACAAAAGCTTGAAGGATAACTTACCTGGCTGATTTTTCATGGCAAAGTGTCTACCAATCAAAATCCTCTTCCCATGCAGTTTTTCTTTTGAAATGTATTGTTGCATCTGTCCCGACGAGTGCGTGATTTTTTTTTATTCATTCACAGGATGTGGGCATTGCTGACTAGACTAGCGATTTTTGGCCATCCCTAATTGCCCAGAGGACAGTTAGGAGTCACATGTATGCCTGACCAGGTAGGGACGGCAGTTTCCTTCCCTAAAGGACACAAAGTGAACCAGATGGGTTTTTCTGACAATCGGAAATGGTTTCATGGTCATCACTAGACTTTTTAGTTCCAGACTTTTATTGAATTCAGACTCCACCATCTGCAATGATCTCCAGAATATCACCTGGGTCTCTAGATTAATAGTCTAGTCATAATACCATTACGCCATTGCCTCCCCTTGTTTTGATGAAAAGCTTTGATAGCATGCATCTTTTTTATGCCATGTTATATTCAATCTGCCTTATCTTTGCCCATTCACCCAACCCGTCTGTCTCCCTCTATTAGCCTTTGTGTCCTGAACTCTTACTTTCCTACCTTAATTTTGTTTCAAGGGAAGAAGATCTCTGAATAAGGAACTAAGACATTCAAGACTGAGACGAGTAGGAATTTCTTCACATAGGGTGGTAAATCTTTGGAATTCTTTACCCCAGAGAACTGAGGAAGCTCAACCTTTGTGCAGTTTTGAGGCAGAAATCAATAGATTCTTGGAGACTAGGAAGGAATAAAGGAATATAGGATAATTTGTGAAAGTTGCATTGATGTAGATGGTCAGTTATGATCTTATTGAATAGCAGAGCAGGCTCAAGAAGCTGATCATCTTACTCCCATGTTCATAACCTGGACATGCAACACACAGCCTCCTCGTCCTAGTCATTAGTGTAGATTGTAAACAGCTTTTTAGTTGCCGCTTTAGTTGCCGCTTGCCAACCTGAAAAAGGCCCATTTACTCTTAAATCAGTTTCTGGGAAAAGGAGCCCCAATCTACTTAGTCTTTCTTTACTGACACCGTCTCTGTTCTAGTGTCTTTCTAATTAATCTTCTGTGAGTGAAATTGTTTACAGTAACCCAAGTGTGGTCAAACCAAGAGTCAATACAAGTTTAACATAAAGCTTCTCTGACCTAGACATGAAAATAATTATAATATTTATATTCACAGAAGCTACAATATATATTTTATATACACATATGCCCTATAACTTTTCATCCCATTCACAACCAGATATTTAACTCCTTTGATACTTTCCATCTCTATTTTTCATAGCTAAATTCAGAATGCTAACAGTCATCGAAGGTTTTACGTTATAGTTACAAAGGATTATTCGATCGATTCCCACAGCACCTCCCTCAGTCTTCCCAAGAATTCCCAGCAGGGTACCTGGAGCGAGTGATATCCCAGATCAACCAATCATTCCCCGCAACCGCGCCGACTTTGATGGTGTTGCCCAGACACCAGTCTGCTGACATCAATGGCATCTGCCCACAGTCCAGAGACAGGATGGCCTGCAGAGTGACCAGGTCATAAAACCGAATGATCCCATTCTTTTGCGCCACCATCAGCTACAAAGACAAAAGCACAAAGTCACCATCACATCACCAAATTGAAGATACTCTGGAAGTCAGCACACATTGACTTAACAGGCTGAATGGCTTGCATCATTCTGAGAGGTTTGGTCCTCAGATTAAACGCCATAGAAGTTTACAGTAACATCTGATTGATCCGGAGGGGTCAATCTAGTATACCCCATGCTGGGGTGACTGAACAGTGATAGGATAAAACTTGGAGGTTGTATTTGAAGAGGCTTTTGAAACAGATGGGTTTCAACAAAGTGGCCATTTTGGGGAGGGTTTCAGAGTGAGCCTCTCCCCCAGTTATAATTTACAGAGTTGATGCGTATTTTTAGTTTGTTCATTGCATGTGAAGTCACATACATTCCAAAGTGTCTCATATCAATGTTCCAGCCTTCCCAATTACTGATTCAGTTGAGTGCTTTCTCTTTCCATCACAGCAGTGAGCAAAAATACGACTGTGGAAAAAAGAAATCAAGCTAACCTTGTACATCTCCTCAGGATGCCAACACAAGCTCATTCCTGGAGAGTGAAGGAGAAACGATGTCTTTTGGTTTCCATCAAGGTCCCAGATACTGCAATATATTTAAGAACAATATGCATCACCCCAAATAATGGCTAGTCAATCTATTTAAGATACCAGATGTAGAGATGTGCTTATTCACCTATTACCTCTTCTTTTGTAACACAGTTAATTAAACCAAAATGACTGATACCAGCATTTTGTGCATGGTAGAATCACACAAACAATAACGAAATAAGTTAGCTGTCACTTTGTTTTTTAGTGAAATCAGTTAAAAGCTTAATAAGACCATAAGACATAGGAGGAAAAGTAGGCCATTCAGCCCATCAAGTCAATGAGATCACAGGTGAAGTGATAATCCTCAATGCCACTTTCTTGCCTTTTCCACAGACCTCTTGATTTCCTTATTAATTAAAGTCAGCCTTGAATATACTTTACAGTCCAGCCTCTACCGTCCTCTTGGTAAAGAATTCTACATGTTCACAACCCTCTGAGCAAAAAAAAAAAATTCCTCTTCATTTATGTCTTATATAGGTCCTTTATTCTAGCTTGTTCTTTATTCATTCAGGGGATGAGAGCAATGCTGACCAGGTAGCATTTCTTGCCCATCCCTGTTTTCCTACAGGGCAGTTCAGAATCAACCACATTGCTGTGTGTCTGGAGTGACATGTAGGCCAGACCAGGTAAGGATGGCGGTTTCCTTCCCTAAAGGATATTAGTGAACCAGATGGGTTTTCCAAACAATCGGCAATGGGTTCATGGTCATCATTAGATTCTTAATTGCAGAAATTTTATTGAATTCAAATTCCACCATTTGCCGTGGCGGGATTTGAACCCGGGTCCCCAGAACATTTTCTTGGTGTCTGGATTAACAGTCCAGTGATAATGTCACTGGGTCATTGCCTCCCCTAATTTTAGGGGAACCCTTATTTTAAAATTATGGCCTTAGGTCCTAGACTCTCAAACAAGGAGAAACAACCTCTCCACATCTACCCCTTCAAGTCTCTAAGAATCTTACAGTTTTCAAAAATGTCACTTCTATTCTTCTATATTTCATTGAGTACAGGCCCAAATCACTCCTCATAAGAAAATCCCTCCATGCCTGGGATCAACCTTGTGAACATTCTCTGGACTACCTCTAATGCTAAGTGCGTCTTTCCTCAGATAAGAGGTCCAAAACTATTCACAGTGTTGCAGCTGTGCTCTGACTGGTGCCCTGTGTAGATTTAGCAAGGCTTCCCTATCTTTATACTCCATACTCTGAAGGTCCATTACCTCTCCTATTACCTGCTAAACCTGAATGCTAGCTTTTTGTGATTTAAGCACAAGGACTCTTAAATCTCAGTGCTGTAGCCTACTGCAGTATTTCTCCATTTAAATACTATTCAGCTTGTCTATCCTTTCTGCCGAAGTGCAATAACTCTTCATTTTTAACACTCGGATATATAGTTCCTTCAAAATGCTTATAAAGGTATAAAGCATCCAATTCAGAGTGGGTAAATCACAGTCCTATGCAGACAGAGAAGTGTACCAGCTTAGTTAAAGAGAATTTAAGCCACAGACGCTAAGGCGGCTAAGGAACCATCATTTTAGTGCCTTCAACACTCTTCAAAACTTTCCCACAAAAACTTGACCAGTGTTAAGTGGACTGTTTGATGGACTTAAGCAAATTGACAGTTATCTTGACAGAAAAGATTTCTAGATAAGCATAAAGCCAGGTAATTTGAATTAAAAATAGGCATGTAAGATGAAAAAGATTAAGAGCTAATAAAATGGCAGTCGATGGATTGAATAGTTCGTATGTTCCCATAGAATACAATAGTCATTAATAGAACAGACATGAAGCAGAGAAAACGCAGCTAATCAATTGTTAATTAATTCCAAAAAATAAATAATTAGGTTAAGTAGAGTCAACAGATGTGGAGACACTAAGGAGTATAGTCTCAGGCTAAGGGGGCGGTCATTTTGGACTGTGATGAGAAGTTTATTCAGAGAGTTGTGAATCCTTGATGTTCCATATCCAAGATGTTAAATCATTGAGTATGTTCATCTCAAGGTCTATAGGATTTTGGACTTGAACGGAAGCAAGGAATATGGGGAGTGGCAAGAAATTGGTGCTGAAATAGCAGATCGGCCATGATCTTATAGAATGGCAGCGCAGGCTAGCGGGGCCGAAAAGTCTCCTCCTGCTTCAATTTTGTACATTTGAAGTACAGGTTAGATATAATAAGGATGCTAGGGCAGTTTTCCTCATTCAACACAGCATTCTTCGACTGTTGCTCTTATTCTGTAGTATCACACATGCCAGAGTTTTAGTCTATTCTGTGAAAGTCTCAACAGCAAACTCAGCCATTGGAATAAAAGGTCTAGCCATTGAGGCTGAAGGAAAGAATTCACTGAGACACCACTACGTATTTTGCAGGAAGAATCAAGAACAGCATGCAGGACTGAAACAACCCAGAGCAGCCATGATCTTAATGAATGGGGGAGCAGGGTCGAGAGGCCAAAATGGCGGTGGTGGTGGGGGCGGGGCGGGGGATTGACGGGGGTAGGGGGGGGAGGAGGTTGGTGGGGGGAGGGTGGTGGCCTTCTCGTGCTGCTACATATAATGTTTCTAACCTGGAGCAGACGAGGGGTAAAAACAAAAGGTTCAGTACATACTTGCAAGTGTAGAACCCAAAAGTTTAAGTGTATGATTGACAAATATTGAAATTGTCCAAGTGACTATTCACAACTTAATCTAAGGTAATAATGCTGAGATTGCACAAAGATTCAGGAATACAGATCAGTATTGTTTAGTTTTAACTTTACAAATTTCAGCACTTGTATACTATTTCTTAGTTGTCACAAAGAGGGAGAGGAGACAGGAATATTTAGAATTGAAAGCATTAGCAATGGTGACCATCATCTTCAACAGTCACAAAAATCCATCCAGTTCACTAATATATTTTAGGGAAGGATATCTGCCATCCTTAACCAGTCTAGCTAATAGGTGACTCCAAGCCTACAGCAATGTGGTTGACTTTGAACTGCCCTTTGAAATGACCTAAAAGCCATTTGGTTCAAGAGCGTAAAGGGATGGGCATCAAACGCTAGTCTTAGAAACACATACATTCCATGAAAGAATAAACAAAAACTATGATTGCTAAAATACATTCACAACTTCAGGACATCCCAAAGCACTTCACAGTGAAACAGTACTTGAAAAAATGTAGTCACTGTTGCAACATAGAAAACATTGTGCCTCATTTGCATACAGCAAGCTCCCAGAATGAGCTAGTACTTCAACAAGGTGTAGAGCTGGATGAACACAGCAGGCCAAACAGCATCATAGGAGCAGGAAAGCTTGACGTTTCGGGCCTAGACCCTTCATCAGAAATGGGAGAGGGGTAGAGGGTTCTGAAATAAATAGGGAGAGGGGGGAGGCGGATAGAAGATGGATAGAGGAGAAGATAGGTGGAGAGGAGACAGCCAGGTCAAAGAGGCGGGGATGGATCCGGTAAAGGTGAATGTAGGTGGGGAGGTAGGGAGGAGATAGGTCAGTCCAGGGAGGACGGACAGGTCAAGGGGGCAGGATGAGGTTAGTAGGTAGGAAATGGGGGTGCAGCTTGAGGTGGGAGGAGGGGATAGGTGAGAGGAAGAACAGGTTAGGGAGGCGGGGATGAGCTGGGCTGGTTTTGGGACGCAGTAGGGGGAGGGGAGATTTTGAAGCTTGTGAAATCCACATTGATACCATTGAGCTTCAGGGTTCCCAAGCTGAATATGAGTTGCTGTTCCTGCAGCCTTCGGGTGGCATCGTTGTGGCACTGCAGGAGGCCCAGGATGGACATGTCGTCTGAGGAATGGGAGGGGGAGTTGAAATGGTTCGCGACTGGGAGGTGCAGTCGTTTAGTGCAAACCGAGCGCAGGTGTTCTGCAAAGCGGTCCCCAAGCCTCCGCTTGGTATCCCCGATGTAGAGGAGGCCCCACCACACCCGGCACTTTTCCCTGCAACCACAGGAAATGCTACACCTGCCCCCACACCACCTCCCTCACCCCCATCCCAGGCCCCAAGAAGACATTCCACATCAAGCAGATGTTCACCTGCACATCTGCTAATGTGGTATACTGCATCCGCTGTACCTGTTGTGGCCTCCTCTACATCGGGGAAACCAAGCGGAGGCTCGGGGACCGCTTTGCAGAACACCTGCGCTCGGTTCGCAATAAACAACTGCACCTCCCAGTCGCGATCCATTTCAACTCCCCCTCCCATTCCTCAGACGACATGTCCATCCTGGGCCTCCTGCAGTGCCACAACGATGCCACCCGAAGGCTGCAGCAACAGCAAATCATATTCAGCCTGGGAACCCTGCAGCCCAATGGTATCAATGTGGACTTCACAAGCTTCAAAATCTCCCCTCCCTCTACCGCGTCCCAAAACCAGCCCAGCTTGTCCCCGCGTCCCTAACCTGTTCTTCCTCTCACCTATCTCCTCCTCCCACCTCAAGCCACACCCCCATTTCCTACCTACTAACCTCATCCCGCCCCCTTGACCTGTCCGTCCTCCCTGGACTGACCTATCTCCTCCCTACCTCCCCACCTACATTCACCTTTACTGGCTCCATCCCCGCCTCTTTGACCTGTCTGTCTCCCCTATCCATCTTCTATCCAGCACCCCCTCTCTCCCTATTTATTTCAGAACCCTCTTCCCCTCCCCCATTTCTGATGAAGGGTCTAGGCCCGAAACGTCAAGCTTTCCTGCTCCTCTGATGCTGCTTGGCCTGCTGTGTTCATCCAGCTCTACACCTTGTTATCTCGGACTCTCCAGCATCTGCAGTTCCTATTATCTTTAGTACTTCAACAATCTGTTTTAGCAATTCTAATTTGAACAATCAATAGTAAGGAGAACAGCAAGAACCCTCTGCTCTTACTAGAATCAGTGCCACGGAATCTTTTATATTCAACTGAGATATTCATGTGAATAATCACTGGTTCAGGGAAAGTTTGCTAGGGATGATTCCTGATTTGGAGGGATTGTCTAATGAGCAAAGGTTAAACAGGTTGGGATTCTGCTCACTAGAGAGGTGACCTCGTTAAAACATATAGGATTCTTCAGGGGCTTGACAAGATAAATGCTGAGAGGATGTTTTCCCTCAAGGGAGAGTCTAGGACCAGAGGGCACAGTCTCAAAATAAAGGGATGTTAATTTAAGACAGGGATGAGGAGGAATTTCTCAGAGGGTTGAGTCTTTTGAACTCTTTGCCATAGACAGCTGAGGGAGCAGAGCCCTTATGTATACTTAAGCTGAAATAGATATAATTCTTGATCAGCCAGGGAATCAAGGGTTACAGGAAAAATACAAGAAAGTGGCTATGAGGAATGTCAGATCAGCTATGATCCAAGTGAATGGCAGGCAGGCTTTGAGGGGCTGAACAGCCTACTCCTGTTCCTGTTTCTTATGGTCTTGTGGCATGTAGGACAGAAAGGGCCTCAGTTTGACATCTTTTCAACAAAACCTCACTGGGAATATCAGCCTCAACTGTTAGCTCAAATCTCTGGACTGGGACTTGAACTCGTGGCCTCTGGTCTTAGAGGTGAAAGTGCTACCCAAACTGAGCCACGGTTACACACAGTACAAGTCTAATGTAGCAGAAAGTAAGCGACAATTTTCCACAGGTTGTATGGACAACAAAGACAGCTAAATAACCCTGTACCAACTTTATACAATGCAAATTTACAAGTCTCACGTATTTTTGTGTAATTTCACTGTCTCTATCAATTATGGAGGATTATATGGAAAATTTGCGAGAAAATAAATCTACAGAGTTTCTTGGAATCGAGAGGAGTTCTCTGTATAAGAAGAATATTGGTTTCAGCTGTTGGCATACAAGAGAAGAGGCAGTTTAAAAAAAAAAGTAAAACTGCTGTATCCATCTGCAGTTCGCTTTCAAAGATTGCATACTGGCGGGAATAATCAGTCAAAATCACAATATAAGTGTGCAAGAATTTCACAAAACCTAGGCTAATCCAGTGGTTTACAGTATTCAGTACCTCCCACACAACAAACTCTTGTCTACTTCACCCACTTGCATATCCTTGGAGTAGGAAAGGCTTCTCCTTGTCATTTTTTTTAAAGAACCAGAAACAGAATTGTAAAGGATTACCTCAGGATTAGACAGTGGTTACTGATGGAGGTTAGATTGGGGTTAGTAAATTGGACTGAAAGCTGTCATGAATTGGTGCCAAATTAAGCTGGCTACAGAAAGGGGTGGGGGGGGGGGGGAGAGCGAGAGAGGGAGAAACAGGTCAGAAAAAGGCTAACTATATTCAAGGCAGCTGCCACAAAAGAGGTAGAAAGATGTTGCATTTATGCATTATCTTAACATCCTCAGGAGATTCCCAGAATGCTTAACATTTAGAGAATTTATTCTTGGAAGCCCAGTTGCCACTGTGTTGAAAAACCCAGTGGCAAATTGTTCACACAGCAAGATTTAACAAGCAGCATCATCCTTGGTGATATTCGATAAAAGGAGGGTGTTTGGCCAGGATAGGCAGAGAATTCCCTACTCTTCAAATATTATTGAAGGATCCTTCCCACCCACCCACCCAAACAGATGGTTTCATGTTTTTTTTGAACAACAGTGCTTTTTTTTTAAAATAATAGTTTTAACTTGGTTTGGCACTGACAGCAGTCCACTCAGAAGGACAAAAAGTGGAAAGAATGGAGCAAATATAGCAGCCAATTTGAGCACAGCAAGCTCCCAGAAAGAGTAACATGATAACTACCAGACAATCCATTTCAGAAATATTGACAGAGGGACAAATGTTGCCCAAGAGCTCTCCTGCTTTTGTTTTATTTGTTTATGCAGTAGTGTCACTGGCTAGTCTAGTATTTATTGTCCTTCCCTAATTGCCCAGAGAAGGTAGTGAGTTGCCTCCTTGGACTGTTGCAGTCTTTATGTTGTTGGGACACCCCACAGTGTTTTTATGGAAGGTTATTCCAGGATTTTGACCCAGCAACAGTGACGGAACAACGATATAGTTCTAAGTCAGTCTTGAAAGAAATCACACAGGTGCTGGTGTCCCCATGTATTTGTTGCTCTTGTCCCTCCAGGCAGACGTGGTGAGCTTGGAAGGTAATACCAAGAGCTTTGGTGAGTTTCTGCAGTGCACCTTGTACAGAGTATACACAGCTGCTACTATATGTCAATGTTGAAGGAAGGAAATGTTGATTGGCACCTCATCCACCACTTTTCAAGTTTTTTGTCCTAGATGATGTTGAGCATCTGGAGTGCTATACTCATCCAAGCAAGTGGGGAGTATTCCATCACCCTCCTGACTTGTGTCTTGTAAATGGTGAATAGGCTTTGGGGAGTCAGGAGGCGAGTTACTCACTGCAAGATACCTTGCCTCTGACATGCTTTTGTAGTCACAGTATTTATACAGCTATTCCAGTTCCTAATTATTGGTAACTTGTGTGTCATGAATGTTACTTGCTATTTGTCAGCCTAAATCTCATTATTGTCCAGGTGTTGCTGCACTTGAACATGGACTGCTTCATTATTTGAGTATTCACAAACGGTGCTAAAGACTGTGCAATCATCGGCAAACATCCCCACTTCTGACCTTATTTTGGATGAAGCAGCTGAGGCTGGTTGGGCCTAGGACACTACCCTGAGGAACTCCTGTAGGGATGTCCTGAGCTGAGATAACTGACCTCCAACAACCATCTTCTATGTGCCAGGTATGGTTCCAGCCAAAGAGTTTTCTCCAATTCACAATGACTCCAATTTTACTCAAGCTTCTTGAGGACATGCATAATCAAAATGCTGTCAAGGGCAGTCACCTTCAATCTCACTTCTCCTCTGGAATCCAACCTTTTTGTTCATGTTTGGACCAAGGCTGTAATGAAATCAGGAGCTGAACGACCCTGGAATAACCAAAGCTGAGAGGCAGTAAGCCGGTTATTCCTTTACAAGTGTCAACAAATGCTTGAATCGCTTGCTGATGGTGGATTGGTAATTGGTTGAAACAGGTGCAGCAGAGTTTGTGATGATCTCAACTTTATCGAAGTTGGAACATGGGAGACCTGCTCAGGACTATGTCCTAATAGTCAAACCCCAATGTAACAAAGGCAGGGATCAGAATTTAAGCAGCTGACGACCTGAAGCAGGAATAATATTGGGATATGTTACAGAGGTACAAACATGCAGACTTGATGGTGACTTTTTTTAAAAAGAAGAAAATCATTCGTGGGATGCACTAAGCTAAGCATTTATTTCCCATCCCCAACTGCCCTAGAGAGGGTGGTGATGACCTGTAGTCCTTGTGTTGTAGCTAGACCCACAATGCCCTTAGGATAGGGAGTTTAGTAAAGTGAGAGGGTTTAGTAAAGTGAGGGAGGATCTCATAGAAATGTATAAAAGTTTAGACATGGTAAACGCAGAAAGGATGTTCCCAATGACCAGGGAGTCCAGATCTGTGGGTTACAGTCTTAAGCAAGCGAAGTAGGCCATTTAGATTGAGACAAGGAGAAAATTTTTCACCCAGAGTGGTGAGCCTGTGGAATTCTCTGCTACAAAAAACAGTTGAGGCCAAAACATTGGAAGTTGTCAATAAGGAGGTAGATATTGTTCTTAGGGCTAAAGGGATCAAGGGTATGGGGGAGAAAGTGGGAACAGGGAACTGAATTGGATGATCAGCCATGATCATACTGACTGGTGGAGCAGGTTCAAAGGGCAGAATGACCTACTCCTGCTTCTATTTTCTATGTTTCTGCACAAGTCTGAATGGCTCAAAGAGAAACTTGCAGGGGGTGGTGATAGCTCCTGCACATCCTTCTGGTTCCAAATGTTAGCAAAAAGTTCATCTCAGGGTCAAACATGGAGGCAAGTAGTGAACAATCTAGTTTTGCTTCCCCCAGTTTCCAGAGAGGAGTTTCAGTCAGTAGCTAAGGACCAGAATTTATCCTGGGGAATGAAGACAACAACTTTGATCTTTTCAAGTTAGTTGGAAGGAATTTCTGCTCACAATGGACTGGATGTTGGAGATGCAGTCTGAACAATTCTGAAGCAGAGAGGATTGGAGGAAGGTGATAGTAATATAGAGCAGGGAGTCCACAATGCACATATGAAAACTGATGAATGGTTTCTGGTGATGTAGTGCATACAGAAGAGAAATGGCAAGGCCACACAGTAAATCCTTCAGGTCACCAGAGGTAATGGTGCAGGAGCATACAGACCAGGAGCATTCGGCCCACTGAGCCTGCTCCATCATTCAATGAGATTGTGGCCGATCTGGTAATCCTCAACTCCAATTTCCTGCCTTTGCCCCATTTTCCTGATTCCCTTACTGATTAAAATTCTGTCTATCTCAGTCTTGAATATACTTCATGGTGTGAATGACTGAAATGGTTTTTAAAACTTGCCCAGTTTTAAAAAATTTCCCAATCCTCTGGCTTACCATTATCTTTGGCACATTGATAATGAGATAAAAGGTACTGCAGATGCTGGAGAATCCGAGATAACAAGCATGGGGCTGGATGAACACAGCAGGTCAAGCAACATCATAGGAGCAGGAAAACTTGACGTTTCGGGCCTAAACCCTTCATCAGAAAATGAATCAGAACCCTTTTCTGATGAAGGGTTTAGGCCCGAAACGTCAAGTTTTCCTGCTCCTATGATGTTGCTTGACCTGCTGTGTTCATCCAGCCCCATGCTTGTTATCTTTGGCACATTGTCTGCTTTTCTTATGTCTGTTCATGCTATCATTAATTGGCTGACTTGTGCCCTGCCTGGAATCCTTCTTTCTCACTGGAATATGCCTGTTGTAAGTCATGTTTTCTTAAATGTCTGCCATTGTTCCTAATGCTATTACATGCTATTCAATGCCCCAATATTCATCATTTCACACATGCATTCCTATTTTTTAGGGAACAATTTGCGGTAATTGTTCAGCTGTTCCATTCTTGTGTCATTAGTTCAGCGTGTGGCCAACTGCTCCCTTCAGCTCTCATGCAGTAATCTAACATCATGGCTACTCCTGCCCAGCAGCCTCTGTGCAGCATTCCCTTTCATGGTCTTTGTGTTTACAACTCTCAGTGAAAATGCCTCATGAGGTTCCTCTTAACTTTGTGTTGAAGCTGTATAATTGTACAACCAGGAAAGGAAAAGGTATCACTAGTGCAAATGTTGAAAAGGTGTTTGCAAACCTAGCTTCTCCTTCTCGAATTGAATACAAAGTTCTATCATTTTATGGTCATTGTTCCATAGGTAACCTTTTACTCAAATATTTATTAAATCTCCTTCATTACACATCACCACAGCCAAAGTAGCCTGATCCACGACTGGATCCATAACATATTATTCAAAGAAACTGTCCCAAATGCATGCAATGAATTCTTTCTCGTGCCAACCTCTACCAAACTGATTATCCCAATTTACATGAAGATTAATGTCATTCATGATCGATGCTCTGTTTTTCTCAGATGCTCTCATTATCTCTTGACGTATTCGCTGTCCTACCAAATAGCTACTGTTAGGGATCCTATAGACTACACTAACAGTGTCATCTTCTCCTCATTTTATCTCCATCTAATAAAGATTCTACGTCTTCTGATCCAAGATAATTTCTTGCTATCATACTTACTCCATCTTATACTAACAAAGCTACCCCACCACCCTTTCCTTCCCCGCCTTTTGAAAAATCACCCCTAAGTATTTAGTT
Source organism: Ginglymostoma cirratum (assembly GCA_024137785.1). Lineage (NCBI taxonomy): Eukaryota > Metazoa > Chordata > Chondrichthyes > Orectolobiformes > Ginglymostomatidae > Ginglymostoma > Ginglymostoma cirratum. The sequence goes on along the minus strand of JAHRHZ010000021.1, from coordinate 677,260 downwards.
TTCAGCTTGGATCTCCTTGTAACCATGTCTCTGTAATGTCTATAATAAGATCATAACTATTAACCTATACTTAGGCTATTGATCAGAAGGGAAGCCACTGTAGACCAAATGAACCCAATATGAAATTCAGGATAAAATGTAAATGGTTACAGAATAGACGGTCACGTGGATGTTAAGTGTACAATTTGCTAAAGGTTGAGAAAGTAGTTAAAAGCTTTTTGGGAATGTGAGCATTCTACATTGAGGCACAGAGTACAAAAGCCAAAAAGTCAAGGAGGTTAACGATGAACCTGTACAGAACGAGTAGTACTGTCCTTCTTCTAAGCCAGGAAGCACAGGTACAAGTTCCAACTGCTCCAGAGGTATGTAATAATTTCCAATCAACCTGTTCAGAGACATTATCTGAAACAATAGCTCAGCCTTAACAGGAATCGTATATTTAATTCTGGGCTTTAGGAAGAATGTGATGGCTTGAGAAAAAGAAGCAGAAAATACTCACAAGAACAATTTCTAGGATGTAGGACTTAAGAACATACAAATTAGGAGACACAAGCCACTTAGCTCTTCGAGCCTGCTCCACCTTTCAATAAGATTCCGGCTGATCAAATTAATCCACATTCCTGCTGGCCCAATAATCTTTTACCGCTTTGCTTATCAAGAATCTATCTACCTCTGCCTTAAAGGTATACAAAGATCCTACTATCACTGCTTTTTGAGGAAGAGTGTTCCAAAGACTTCAATTTGACAGAAAGACTGGAGATCTCGCTGTTCTCCTGAGTAAACAGAAGGTTGAGAGGAGATTTGTTGAAAATCTTGAGGGGTTTGGATAGAGGAGATGGGAGAAACTATTTCTGTTAGGAGAAGAACGCCAGAGGACAGAGATTTAAAGTGACTGGCAAAAGAACCTGCTCTGCCATTCAACAGGATCATGGCTGATTGTCTGTCTCAATGTTGTGTTCCCGCTTTCTCCCCAAACCCCTTGATACATTTAAAATCTAGAAGCATATCCATCTCTTTTGTGAATATATTCAGTGACATGGTCTCCACAGCTTTGTGGTAGAGGATTTCTCAGGTTCACTACCCCCTGAGTGGAGAAGTGTTTCCTCATTTCAGTCCTAAATGGTCCACGCTGTATCCTGAGACTGTATCTCCTAGTTCTAGGCTCCTCAAATCAGAACTCCTCGTCCTTCCTGCATTTAGACTCTCCAGTCCTGTTAGAATTTTATATGCTTCAATCAGATTGCCTCTCGTTTTTTTCTAAACATGAGCGAAAACAGGCCCAGTCGAACCACATAGCCTCATTACAACAATCCTACCATATCTGGTGTTTCATTAGACCCCACTTGGAGTACCGTGAACAGATCGGAGCAGCACACCTTAGGAAGCAGTATAACATACGTTTACAAAAATGATACCAGGACTTCAGCGGTTAAGTTATGAGAAGAGATTATACAAATTAATCCTGTTTTCTCTAGAATTTAAAAAGTTAAGGAGTAATCTGATCAAAGTCTTCAAGATGTTAACAGGAAAAGACAGGTTCGATAAAATAACCTATTTCCACTGGTTGGGAATTCTAGAACTAGGGGCATAGTCTGAGATCTAGGGCCAGACCATTCAGGAGAGATGTTAGGAAGCACTTCCACACACAAAGGGTGGTAGAAGTTGGGAGCTCTTGTCCACAAATGGCATTCATGTTAGATCAGTTGTTAATTTTAAATCTCAGCTAGATAAGTTTATGTTAAGCAAAGGTATTAAGGGATATGCAGTTAGGTCACAGATTAATTTGAATGGTGGAACAGGCTCAGAGGGCTGAATGGCCTACTCCTGTTTCTACATTCCTATGTACCAGCTTCGTGAAACTTGCTGCACTCCCTCTATGGCAAGTACATTCTTTCTGAGGTAAGGAGGCCAAAATTTCATGCAGTACTTTGCTGTGGTCTCATCAAGGCCTTGTGTAACTGCAGTAAGACATCCCTACTTTTGAAATCAAATCCTGTTGAGGTGAAGGCCAATATTCGATTTACCTTCCAAAATGCTTGCTGCACCTCCCTGTCTACCTTCACTGACAGGTGTGGACGGACACCCACATCCTTTTGTACATCCACACTTCCCAATATATCACCATTTAAATAATACTCTTCTTTCTGTAGTTCACACTAAAGTGTTTAACTTCACACTTAGCCACATTGTACTTCATCTGCCATGTGTTTGCACACTCACTCAACTCGTGTAAATCAGTTTTCCCACAGCAAGCTCTCCTAACAGTCATGTGATAACAGCCAGACAAGCTGTTTTAGGTATGTTTGTTGAGGTATAAAATATTTTTAAAGACAAACTCCACTGTCCTTTGAGATGGTGCAGTAGAGCTCTTTACATCCACTCGAGCAGGCACGAGGAGCTTTGGTTCAATGTCTCATCCCAAAGACAGCAAATCCAGCTATGCAGCACTCCCCCACTACTGTCAGCCTAGAGTTATGTGCTGAAGACCCGCAAAGGGATTTTTACTTTTAAGTTAAAAAAGGTGAGAATGCTACCAACTGAACTGTAGCTTGGGCACACATTCACTTGACAGAGACAGAGCTGAAATAATCGGCTCGTGAGTATTTTCTACAGGTTGACTGTCAGCTGACTTCAAAGTTGGGTCTCTGATATTTATGTTGCTAAGACTGTGAAATGGTCAAATTATCCCATTCTCACAGAAATGATTACTCAATACTAGGAGATATCTATAAAAGGTTCCCTGCATTGTTGATTTAAATGTATGAAAAACAACATTTGAAATATATGAGGCTTCGATCTGACTCCAAGTGCAAAGAGGTGAAGACAATTGATTTGCGAATGAGTGTCAGATCTGGATCATTATAATGATTTTCCAACTTAGAAATCCTGATCACTCCCATTGATTTCATTGTCCCAACTGAGGCAAACGCCAGGAGATCCTGCATCAAATGGCTGCCGACGCAGAACAGTTGACAGTTACAGCCTACAGCTTTGAGCGAACTGACAAAATAATCAAATGCCACTGAAGAAAAATCTTTTTACACAGTTGGTGGTTAAGGTTAGGGTTTGGGTTTGGACTGCCCGAGGAGACACAGTCAAAGTAGACTTTAGCAGAGAATTGGACAAATACTTAGGGAACAAAAAGTGCATGACTGTGGGGAATGAGTGGGGCCACAGGTTTTAAGTGAATTTTTTTACTCACTCGTGGGACATGGGTGTTGCTGGCTGGGCCAGCATTTATTGCCTGTCCCTACTTGCCTTTGAGAGGGTGGTGGTGAGCTGCCTTCTTGAACTGCTGCAATCCATGTGCTATAGACAGACCCACTATGCCTTTAGGGAGGGAATTCCAGGACTTTGATCTAGTGACAGTGAAGAAATGGTGATATATTTCCAAGTCAGGATGGTGAGTGGCTTGGAGAGGAACTTGCAGGTGGTTGTGTTCCCAAGTATCTGCTGCCTTTGACCTTCTAAACAGAAGTGGTGGTAAGTTTACTCCTTGCCTTTAAACTATGACCTTTAGTTTTGGATTCCCCTACCATCAGGATCATCCTTCCTGTATTTAACCTGTCTTTCCTGTTAGAATTTTGTAGCTTTCTATGATTCTTCTAAACTCCACAGAATACAATCCGAACCACCTCCATCTCACCTCATATGTCAGTCATACCAATGCAGGAATCAGTTTGGTAAACTTGGTAGGGTAGGTGATAGTCTAGTGACATGATCACTAGACTATTAATCCAGAAACCCAGCTAACGTTCTGGGGAACCGATTTCAAATCCCACCATGACAGATGGTGGAATTTGAATTTAATTAAACAAAAAGAGTCTGGAATTAAAACTCTACTGATCACTATGAAATCATTGCCGATTGTCGGAAAAACTCATCTGGTTCACTAACGTCCTTCAGGGAAGGAAATCTGCCACCCTCACCTGGTCTGGCCTACATATGACTCCAGACCCAAAGCAATGTTGTTGACTCTCAACTGCCCTCTGAAATGGCCTAGCAAGCCACTCAGTTGTACCAATCGCTACAAAGTCTTAAAAAAAAAAAAAAAAACTGGACGGATCACCTGGCATCGAACTAGACACCGTAAAAGACGATGGCAGAAACAGCCCTGTCAACCCGGCAAAGTCCACCTCACTAACACCCGGGGGTTAGTGGGAAAATTGGGGGAGCTGTCTCACGGACTAATTAAGCAATAGCCTGATACAGTCATACTCACGGAATCATACCTTACAGACAATGTCCCAGACACCACCATCACCATTCCTGGATATGTCCTGTCCCACCGGCAGGACAGACCCAGCAAAGGGGGTGGCACAGTGGTATACAGTTGGGAGGGTGTTGCTCTGGGAGTCCTCAGCATTGACTCCAGACCCTATGAAGTCTTATTGTTTCAGGTTAGACACGGACAAGGAAACCTCCTGCTGATTACCACGTTCCGTCCTCCCTCAGCTGATGAATCAGTACTCCTCAATGTTGAGCAACACTTGGAGGAAACAGTGAGGACGGCAAGGGCACAAAATATACTCTGGGCAGGGGATTTCAATGTTTACCACCAAAAGTGGTTTGGCAGCAGTACTACAGATCAAGCTGGTCGGAACTTGAAGGGCATAGCTGCTAGACTGGGTCTGCGACAGGTGGCAAGGGAACCAACAAGAGGGAAAAACATACTTGACCTCATCGTTATTAATCTGCCAGCTGCAGTTGCATCTGTCCATGACAGTAACGGTAAGAGTGATCATTGCTCACAGTCCTTGTGGAGACGAAGTCCCACCTTCACATTGAGAACAACTCCCACTGTGTTTTGTGGCACTATCACCGTGCTAAATGGGACAGGCTTCGCACAGATCTAGCAACTCAAGACTGGGCATCCATGAGGTGCTGTGGGCCATCAACAGCAGCAGAATTGTACCCCAGCACCATCTGTAACCTCATGGCCCAGCATATCCCCCACTCAACCATTACCATCAAGCCAGGGGATCAACCCTGGTTCAATGGAGAGTGCAAGAGGGCGTGCCAGGAGCAGTACCAGACATACTTGAAGATGAAGTATCAACCTGGGCAAGCCTCCAAACAGGACTACTTGCACATCAAACAGTGAAAGCAGCAAGTGATAGACAGAGCCAAGTGATCCTACAACCAACAGATCAGACCTAAGCTCTGTAGTCCTGCCACATCCAGTTGCGAATGGTGCTGGACAATTAAACAACTCACTGGAGGAGGCGTCTCCACAAATATCCCCATCGTCAAATGATGGAAGAGCCAAGTGCTTCAGTGCAAAAGATCAGGCTGAAGCATTCACAACAATCTTCAGACAGAAGTGCCAAGTGGATGATCCATCTCAGCCTCCTCCTGTGGTCCCCAGCATTACTGATACCAGTCGTCAGCCAATTCCACGTGATATCAAGAAATGGTTGGAGACGCTGGATGCTGCAAAGGCGACGGATTCTGACAACATTCTGGCAATAATACTGAAGACTTGTGCTCCAGAACTTGCCGCTCCCCTAGCCAAGCTGTTCCAGTACACTTGCCATACTGGCATGTACCTTGCAATGTGGAAAATTGCCCATAAATGTCCTGTACATAAAAAACAGGACAAATCCAACCCGACCAATTACCACCCCATCAGTCTACTTTCCATCATCAGTAAAGTGATGGAAGGTGTCATCAACAGTGCTACCAAGCAGCACCTGCTCAGCAATAACCCAGTTTGGGTTCCGCCAGGGCTGCTCAGCTCCTGATCTCATTACAGCCTTGGTTCAAACATGAACAAGAGCTGAATTCCAGAGGTGAGGTGAGAGTGACAGCCCTTGACTTCGAGGCTGCATTCAACTGAGTGTGGCATCAAGGAGCCCTAGCAAAACTGGAATCAATGGGTATCAGGGGGCAAACTCTCTGGCAGTTGGAACCATGCCTGACACATAAGAAGATGGTCGTGGTGGTTACAGGTCAATTATCTCAGCTCCAGGACATCTCTGCAGGAGTTCCTCAGGGTAGTGTCCTCAGCCCAACCATCTTCAGCTGCTTCATCAATGACCTTCCCTCCATCGTAAGGTCAGAAGTGGGGATGTTTGCCGATGACTACACAATGTTCAGCACCATTCGCGACTCCTCAAATACTGAAGCAGTCTGTGTTCGAATGCAACAAGATCCGCATAACATTCAGGTTGGGCTGACAAGTGGGAAGTGACATTCACGCCACACAAATGCCAGGCTATTACCATCACCAGCAACAGCCAATCTAACCACCGCCCCATGACATTCAATGGTGTTACCATCACTGAATCCCTCACTATCAACATCCTGGGGGTTACCATTGACCAGAAACTCAACTGGACTCACGACACAAACACAGTGGCTACAAGAGCAGGTCAGAAGCTGGGAATACTGCGGCAAGTAACTCACCTCCTGACTCCCCAAAGCCTGTACACCATCTACAAGGCACAAGTCAGGAGTGTGATGGAATACTTCCAACTTGCCTGAATAAGTGCAGCCCCAACAACACTCAAAAAGCTTGACACCATCCAGGACTAAGCAGCTGCTTGATTGGCACTACATCCATATAAGCACCCACTCCCTCCACCACTGTAGTTCAGTAGCAGCAGTGTGTACTATCTACAAGATGCAGTGCAGAAATTCACCAAAGATCCTCAGACAGCACCTTCCAAACCCATGACCACTTCCACCTAGAAGGGCAAGGACAATAGACATATGAGAACACCACCACCTTAGAGTTCCCCTCCGAGCCACTCACCATCTTGGCTTGGAAATATATCGCCCATTCCTTCACTGGCGCTGGGTCAAAATCCTGGAATTCCCTCCCTAAGGGCATTGTGGGTCAACCTACAGCACATGGACTGCAGTGGTTCAAGAAGGCAGCTCACTGCCACCTTCTCAAGGGCAACTAGGGATAGGCAAGAAATGCTGGTCAGCCAGCGATGCCGATATCCCATAAATGAATAAAGAAAAAAACCTTTGCTGTGTTCCCCTGTAGCAAGAAGGTCCTTTCTCACTTAGATGATGAAACCAAAACTGCACATAATATTCCGGGTGTAGCCTCACCAATGTCCTGCATGATTGCAGCAATACATCCTTGTTCCCGTACTCAAATCCTTTCGCTATGAAGGCCAACATACAGTTTGCCTTCTTTAAGACCAAAAGACACAGGAGCAGAAATTGGGCCATTCGGCCCATCGAGAGTGGGCCCATGCATGTGCCTATGCACATGCATGCTTACTTTGAGCAACTGGTGAATGAGGACACCTAGGTTTTGTTGAACATTTCCCCTCTCTCAATTTATAGCCATTCAAATAATAATCTGCCTTCCTATTTTTGCGACTATAAAGTGGATTACCTCCCATTTATCCACATTGTACTGCATATGCCATGCCTCTGCCCACTGTCCCAATCACACTGCAACATCCTTCCACCAGCTTTGTGTTATCCACGTATTTTGAGACAGTACATTTAGTTCCCTCATCTAAATCATTAATATATATTGTGAATAGCTGGGTCCTAGTACTGATCCCTGCAGTATCCCACTAATCACTGCCTGCCATTTAGAAAAAGGCCCATACATTCTGACTCTTTTGTTTCCTGTCTGCTAACCAAATTTCTACCCAACTCAATACACTACCCCCAATCCTACATATTTTACACATGTAAATTTACACATTAGTGATGTTGATTGAGGAATGAATGGATCAAGCAAAATCAACTCCCACTCTTCCTAGAATTAAGTGATGTGGGATCATTTAAGTCCCCTCAAGAGGGAAGATAGAGCCGAGATTTAACGTCTCATCGACCAAGCATGAATTTGTTTTTTCATTATATAAGTATATTGGGCAATCACAGCTATTTCTGCCTGAAATAAAAGGAGAGTAACCAGCAATTTCCAAACTGGCTGTAATATAACTGGTGTTATGTTTTGTTCAGCATTCGATGTAAGCAAGAGGCTGCTTTAAGCACGGGAGATTTTAAAGCAGTGGCAACCATGCCTCTGGTGTCCTCAACAACATCATCCAATGCCATCTCTGCCAAGTCAGTATGCCGAGAAATCAAAATATCAAAGTTTGCTTTGGCAACAGTTTATTTAATCTGGCAATGGGTAGCAAGGAAAAAGAAAATCAATGGAGAAAGACAGAATTAACCAACTTTTCCCTTGCATTAACTGTGAACGAAACAAAGCATTTCCCCCCTTCCCACACAAGAAAGTTTTTTTGCAGGCTAATAAAGTTTACAACTTAAACCTGAAAATATATGGATAACAAATCCTGTACCTACCGACATGTGTGATCATCACTAACACTTGCGATCTGTTTCCCAGTGTTGGGGTCAAATACTAGATCGTTGATGTAATCAGTATGACCTTCTATTACCTACATGGAATAATAAATCAGGACACTTCAATGGAAATCTAAATTTGAACAATGGCCTTATTTCAAACTCAGCTGGTCGATGTCACATTTCATTAATATTTCAGTACTTGGAACTAACTGACGTAAACAGTTCATCTAAGTCCAGCACAACACATTGGTTGAGCAGAGAACTCACTGCAAAATGATTCCCTTAACTGCTACCACTAAGTGGCATATGGATAGCTCAGAACTGAATCATCTAACTTATAACTAATCACTTACACTCTTATCGTGTTTGGATGCGTATTACCCCGCCTCAGGGAGGATACCATGGCTTTGAGAGATTTGCTAAACTAGTGCCTTGGATAAGAAATGAAGTTCAGAAAGAGACTGAAAAAAACCTGGGATTTTCCCTGGACAGCAGAAAAGGATGGGGGGAATTTTAACCAAGGTAAACAAAATCTCCATAATTTTGAACGAGTAAATCAGAAGAAACTGTTCCTACTGGCAGTAACAGGATAACATTTAATATCATTGGCAATGCAGCCTAGGGGAGATGGAGATGAAGAGAAATCCTTCTTTACTCAGTGAGCTGTTGGGTTCTGGGACATGCTGCCTGCAAGGGCGATGGAATCATATTCAACAGGAACCTTTGAGAGAGAATCCTTCAAAAGAAGAAATTTGCAGGACCATGGAAAAGATCAGGGCTTGGCGGGGGGTGATCAGTTGGCATTTTCAAATGTGGTCTCAACATCATACAACCAATAAAGTACTTTCCAAGTTGTCCTCACGATTGTAACATAGGAAAACACATCATTCAATTTGTTCATTCCTATCTCCCCAAAACAGCAATGCATTATCGACCAGATAAGCTGTTTTGATGATTGCCCCTCTCTGTCCTGCTAGATTCTATGATACTTAAACAGAATAGCACAATATGTCAATTTTACAGAAACTGGGTGATATGCTGGAGTATTGTGTATTTGATTTTTACTTGTACTCCATGCTCTGAATCCTGCCTTTCCAGAGCTCACTGACTCCTTGCAGGGACACAGTTCATATAACTTAGGGGATCTTTATTCAACTGTAAATCTGACAGTGTCAATAATGGGGGTCATTCCAGAGTTGCTACAACAGCCGTGGCTCTTCTGACATCCTGTAAACGCTAAAGGGGGTGAACACTTCATTCCAGAGCATCCTGACTGATTACAGTGCTTCTCTTCTTCCTGTTCATCATTTGAAATGAGATGTATGACCCACATTGAATTGGGCTTTAAGATCAGGTTCTGTATAACTCAGGAACTGAACCACTGGGGGATCTGAATTTTGTATTTTTGAGAAGGAAATGACTTGCACTAATATAACACTCCCTTACATCCTTAGCTCATCTCATCACAACACCCAGGCGACCATTGTGATGCAAGGGAGAACAGCAGTCAGTATGTTCACAGCAAGCTCACCAAAACAGCAAGCAGATATTAAGCAGATAATGTGTTTTGATGACGTTGGTTACAGCGTAAATATTGGCCATAAACACCAGGGAAAACCTTGTTGCCCTTCTTCAACCTAGTACCTTGAGATTTTTTTTATCTTAACTAGAGATGTCAGAGAAAGAAGGTGGGGAAGGAGGATACAAAGCTCTGCAATGAGAGATAGACACGTCAAGTGAGTGGGGAAAATAACCCGCAGACAGAGGTGAGAAAACCTGAAGTTGTCCACTGTGGCAGGAAGAACAGAAAAGAAGAAAATAATTTAATGGAGAGAGACTGTGGATTGCTGCAATACTGAGGTGACCTGGGTATCATTAACACGAATCACAAAGATACAGCCTGCCTGTGCAGCAAGAGATTAGGAAGGAGAATGGAATGTTAGTCTTTATGACAATGAGGATGGTGTATAACAGGAGAGAAGTCTTGCAACATCTGTTAGACAGCCTTCGTGAATTGTATCCGGAGTTCTTTGTACAGTTTAGACTCCTTACTTGAGGGATGGACCTACATTAGAAGAAGATGCAGGCACAGTTACAACGTTTAAAAGACATTTAGATAAGTACATGAATAGGAAAGGTTTGGAGGGATATAGGCCAGGAGCAGGCAGGTGGGACTAGTTTAGCTTATGATTACATTCAGCATGGACTGGTTAGATCGAAGGGTTTGTTTCCGTGTTATATGACTCTGACTCCGAGTTCAGAGAAGGTTCACTCAGCTGTTCCTGGGATGATCTTGTGAGGAAAGATTGACAGGTTGAGCCTCTATTCATTAGGGTTTAGAAGAATGAGAGGTGATCTTATTGAATTGTACAAGATCCTGAGAGGTCTTGATGGGCTAAATACTGAGAGGATGCTTCCTCCTCGTGGGGAATCTCGAATGAGGGGCACCATTTAAAAATAAAGGGTCTCTCATTTAATAGGAGAATAAGGACTTTTTTTCTCACAGTAGATTGTTAATCTTTGCAATTCTGTCTCCTAGTGATCAATGGAGGCTAGATCACTGCATTTATTCAAAGCTGGGTTAGTCATGGGTTATAGGAGACAGACAGAAAATTGGAGCAGTTAAGATCACAAGGTAATCCACTATCTTCTTGAAGAGCAGAGGCAACTTGGATGAATGGTCCTCCTTCTGCTCCTACTCCTTAGTATGTAATAATCGAGGGAGATGTTTGTTTTATTTTTGCCATTGTGCTGTGAATGTATCTGAAGTCACAGATATTCAAGAAGTAGTAACCATATGCTCTTGATGTTTGGTCAGGCATCTGTTTATCCCTCAGTCCAGATCGCATCAGTTAATGTTTGTGGCAGCTTGCTGTGTGCAAATTGGCTGCCATTGTTTTCTACATTGCAAGAGTCGCCGCACTTCAATGGTCATAAAACACTTTGGGATAGGAAAGATGCTACTCAAATGCAGCATTGTTCATTCTCTTCATTAGATGAAGACAAACGACACAAATTTCATTTCTTTGGTGCCTTTTACAACTTTAGAGCATCCCAAAGCATTTCACGGCCAATGAAGTATTTTATGAAGCAGTCAGTTAGAAGAGGTACCTGCCACCTGGTGTTTTCCTTGAGATCAGATGTTAGCAGCCTCAACTTTCTGTCAGCATCTGCTGTGCAAAACCTGTAACAATTAAAAACCAAATTAAAACAAGGAAATTGAAAAAGACAGCATTATTTATTTAAAAGCAAAATACTGTGGATATTGGAAATATGGAGAAACTCTGCAGGTCTGGCACTGTGGAGAGAAACAGTTACCATTTCTAGTTCAGTGTGACTCTTCTTTGACTTGAAAGGGATTCAAAAAGGGTTCTTTTATACTTTTGACAGAGGTGGGTAAAGTGGGAAGGGAATGGATGGTGTAAAAGCCCAGCACACAAGACAGATAGGTTATTAATTGTGGGGAAGAGCAAAAGAGATGTAAAATGGGTAAATAAAATGGGTTTAAATTCAGGTGTGATTGTGAGAGAACAGGTAAAATAAACAAGACAAGGTTTTTGGGGGTTGAGGGGAGAACACAGGATAAGTAGACACTCAGTCTGCATTTGATCTTGCCAATGTAAAGGTGATGACATTGTGAGAGGCCAATATATCTGAACTCTTAAAATAAAGACCAAATTTACTCTTTTCATTGTAGACTATGACACATGTACGAGTCAGAAGTCCCTGGGTTCAAGTTGCACCCAAGAGCTGTCAGCGTGTGGACAAGGTAGTTTCAGACAAGCCCAGAATACTGTAAGATGCATGAGCAGAAGTAGACCATTCAGTCCATCAAGTCTGCTCCACAATTCAATGAGATCATGGCTGATCGGATAATCCTCAACTCCACTTTCCTGCCTTTTTCCCATAACCCTTGATTCCCTTACTGATTAAAATCTGTCTCAGCCTTGAATGTACTTAATGGCCCAGCTTCGAAAACCCCTTCGCAGTAAAGAATTTCACAGATTCACTATCCTCTGAGAGAAGAAATTTGTCCTCATCTGTCTTAAATGGGCAATTGCTTACTCTGACATTATGACCTCCTGTCCTAGACTCTCCCAAAAGGAGAAACAACCTTTCACATCTACCCTGTCAAGTTCCCTAAGAATCCTATACGCTTCAACAAGGTTGCCTCTCATTATTCCAAACTCCAATGAGCACACATCCAATCTACTCAACCTCTCCTCATCAGACAGCCCCTCCAGACCTGGAATCAACCTGGTGAACATTCTCTGGACTGCCCCCAATGCCAGTATATTTCCATGGGCAAGGGGCCTAAAACAGTTCGCAGTATTCCAGTTATCACCTGACCAGGTCCTTGTCTTCTTTTAGCAAGGCTTTCGTATTTTTATGCTGTCCGTAATACCTGCTGAACTTAGACACTAACTTTTTGCGATTCATGGATGAGGACTCCCAAAACCCTCAGTGCTGTAGCTTTCTGCAGTATTTGTATATTCAAATAATAATCAGTTCCTCTGTTCTTTCTGCTAAAGTATTCTTTATACACACCGTGAGGGCAGGTGGGACTTCAGTTTGACATTTCATCCAAAAGTCAACACCTCCAACAGTGCACTCCCTCAGTACTGCACGAGAGATGCCAGCCTGAGTCTCAAATCTCTGCAGTGGGACTGGGATACACAACATTCTGATTCAGAAACACATATGCAGCCACTGAGCCCTGGCCAATACACAAAGGATGGCAAACCAACATGGTAGCTGAAAGTGTCTCTTAATTGGTAGTACAAATTCTAACTACATTAGTCTTTGTTAATTGTGAAAAACAAACTGAAAAGTCTTAAAAGTGCTTCTCATTTATAAGCTGAAAGTAACGAATACATTCCAGTCTGCAACATTTCATACAACTTATTGCTAACTGACATCAGCCTGCATTAACATACCAACAAGTGAGCTCACTACTTATTGCACTAAATGTAATTAAAACCAATGCAATAAATAATTTTTTCCAGAAGAAGGGTCCCAACCCGAAACATCAATTTTCCTGCTCCTCTAATGTTGCCTGGCCTGCTGTGTTCCTCCAGCTCCACGCTGTGTTATCAATAAATAGTGTGATACTTGTATCTCGATAAGGAATTTTCTTTCTCATTTCATACTTGTCAACCTAATTTGCAAACTTGAACAGAAAACTCAACTGTAATTTCTGGTACCATCTGCTTCAAAATTATGAGTGGTAAGTACAGAGCAGTTAGGGAGAAACTGGTGCCATTGGCAAAAGGGTCAAAAAACAAGGCATCGGTTTAGAGCAAAGGGAAACAAAGAGGCAACGTAAGTAAAAATGTTTACGCACAGTGAATGTACAGGTGAGAACGCAGTGGAGGCAGGCTCCATTGTGGCTATCAAAATGGAACTAGATAATTATTTGAAGAGAAAGGCTTGCAGGACTACACGGAAAAGGGCAGAGTAGTTTTTGTCAACAGCATGCATGGATGTGACAGCTGAATAGCTTCCTCTGTGTTGTAGCCTGTCTATAATTTTAGAAACTGTAAAAGAAACAGACCCCTGCTTTTAATATAGAAGTACAGTGAGGTAGTGTTTACATTCCTGAGACTTGTCATCCAAAAGGTCAGGGCTAATAGCCCAAAGAACTGAAATCCCACCTTTGCAATTCTAATTTAGTTTGCAATTCTAATTTAGTTTAACTAAAATCTGCAAAGTAAGATGTTGGTATCGGGAAAAGTAACCTTGACACAATGTTAGATTGTCATAAAAACCTATCAGGGCCTTTAGGTAATTAAATCTGCTATTTTTACCCAGCGTGGACCTTTCCCAGATCCACAACAACGTAGTTGGCTCTGGACTGGCCTTGGCAGTGGCCCGGACAGCCACTTAGTTGTGTTGAACCTGCTGCAAAGAATCATCACACAGACTGCGTCAGGTCAAAAAGTGACAGATCCACCATCACCTTCTCAAAGACAAAGACAAACAATGCCAGCCTTGCCAGCAACACTGAATTCCTAAAATGAATCAGAAAGTAATAGTATCTCTTACTGGATTAGTTGTGTCAGTGTGTCCATCTTAGTTTCTGGGCTCCACGCAATAGAATCCACCCGTATTCCTCGATGAAATGTCTGAAGTGTCTTGAATTCCATACCTTTAATTTCCGCATCTTCTTCCTAAAAACGATTCAAATGGAATATTCATAATATTCACAAGTTGATACAGTCCTGAGTTGATAGTGTCCTAGCCTCTGAGTCAAAAGGTATTGGGTTCAGATGTTACCCTTCAACTGGGCCATTTCAAGGGCAGCTAAGAGTTAACAATATCGCTTTGGGCCTGGAGTCACATGTAGACCAGACCAGGTGAGGACCACAGATTTCCCTCCCTAAAGGACATTCGTGAATCAAATGGAGTTTTACCGTATTGGACAATAGTTACGTGGTCACCAATACTGAGATTAGTTTACAACCCAGATTTTATTAACAGAACTTAATTTCCACGACTACTGTGGCGGGATTTGAACCTGTGTCCCCAGACCACGAGCCTCAGCCTCTAGGTTACTAATCCAGCAATAACTTTGAAATATTCAGCCCATTGAACCTACTCCACTGTTCAATGAGATCAAGGCTAATCATTTATCTTCACAGCTTTCTCTTGTACTATTCCCATATCCGTTGAAGTCATGAGCAGACATTGATAACCCTCTGGCTACTAATGTCTGCCTTCTTGGCATGAAAGATCCCAAACTATTATTTTGAAGAAGTGTGCTAGGAGATTTCCCTGATGGGCACATTAATCCCTCAAACAATACAATTTATAGTGAAAAAATACAAACCATGCAATTACTGCCTCATTATGGTTCGCAGGATCATCCTATGTGCAAATTGGCTCTTATGGTTCTTATTGCACAAATATAGCCATAGATATCAAAAAAAGGGAGATAGTGGCATTATAGTAATATTCTTTCTGTCCTTTAGGGAAGGAGATCTGCAGCACTGGCCTGATTTGGACACTGTGTGACCCTATATCCATACAGTCAAAAAGACCCTTCAACCCATTGTGTCCGTGCCAGTCACCAAACATCCATCTATTCTAATTCCCTTTTCCAATACTTTACCTTGTATGCTATGGCGTTTCAAGTGCTCATCTAGATACTTTTTAACTGTCTTGAGGGCTCCCACCTCCACCAGCCTTTTAGGTAGTGAGTTCACGGTATCCATTTCCATGTGGGTCAAAATGATCTCCTCAAATCCTTTCTTAACCTCCTGCTCCCTGTCTTAAAATTGTGAGCCCTGATTATTGACACTTCTATTAAAGGGAACTGTTTCCACGTACCTACCCTGTCTAAGCCTCCTTAGTTTTGTACACCTCAATCAGGTTCCCCCCCCCTCAGCCTTCTCTGCTCTAAGGAAAACAACTTCAGCCTATCCAAAATAAAAACCAAAAGAACTGCGGATGCTGTAAATCAGGAACAAAAACAAAGTTGCTGGAAAAGCTCAGCAGGTCTGGCAGTATCTGTGGAGGAGAAAACAGAGTTAATGTTTCGGGTCTGGTGACCCTTCCTCAGAACTCATGGTGGCTGGGAAAAAGTCAGTTTATATGCAGAAAATAGGGAGGTGGGTGGGGTAGGAGTAAACGATAAGATAGAGCCCAAAGAGACAGAAAGACAGTTGGACAGACAAAGGAGTTGCTAACGATCAGGCTGGGAGGGTGAATGGTTGTTAATGGGGACTGTTAGTGACTAACAACAGGGGGTGTATAATGGCGGGCTATGGGGTAACAAGGCTTGGTGTGCGGGGTGGGGGGCTGGGACACGGGAGAGTTTAGGCCCTAAAATTATTGAACTCAATATTGAGTCCGGCGGGCTGTAGGGTCCCCAAGCGGAAAATGAGGTGTTGTTCCTCCAGCATGCGTTGGGCTTCACTGGAACACTTTAGCAAGCCGGAGACAGAGATGTTGGCCAGAGAGCAGAGTGGTGCATTGAAGTGGCAGGCAACAGGTACTTCTGGGTCTTTTTTGTGTTCTGCGAAGATGTTCTGCGAAGCGGTCGCCAAGTCTATGCTTCGTTTCCCCAATGTAGAGGAGACCACATTGTGAGCAGCAAATGCAGTAGACTAGATTCTTGGAAGTGCAGGTGAAGTGTTGCTTCACCTGGAAGGTATGTTTGGGCCCTTGGATAGTGGGGAGGGAGGAGGTAAATGGGCAAGTGTTGCACCTTCGCCGGTTACAGGGGAGGATGCCATAGGGCTGTGGGGAGGTGTTGGGGGTGAAGGAAGTGTGGACCAGGGTGTCCCAGAGGGAACAGTCCCTGCGGAAGGCGGACAAGGGAGGGGAGGGGAATATGTGTCTGGTGGTGCCATCTTGCTGGAGGTGGCGGAAATGGCGTCTGATGATCTTCTGGATGTGGATGCTGGTGGGGTGGTAGGTGAGGTTAAGGGGAACCCTATCGCTGTTGCGGGAGGGAAGAGAAGGAGTGAGAGCGGAAGTGCGGGAAATGGGTCGGACTTGGTTGAGGGCCCTGTCGACAACTGATCTAAGAATCTGAGAAAAAAGATTAGAATGGAAATCCTGTGGAAGAGAGGAGCAGAACTTCTTCAAGATGAGCATACCTCAAAAGAGATGTAGCAGTGCAGCTTTGTTGCTGTGGCCCTAGATGTGTTCCTACCTACTTCTCTTCCTTATTCCTTCCTCACCACATCCCTCTCCCCAAAACAGTCACACGCTCCCAGAAAAGAACCTGCCAGGGCAGCCCACCTGAAAGCGGCAGCTCCCTACCACGATGTAGTTGTCGCCTCCGTAGGCGACCAGGCTGCCAGTACCGCAGTCGTCGAAAGGGTTAAACTCCACCACGTGCACCGTCTCGTCGGTTGGCACCGTGTGCGTGGCGCCCCGCGATGCCGCCTCGTTAACCATCATGTCTCCCCTTTCCAGTCCCGGAACCCGGGAGGATTGGAGGGAATCCCCGATGGAACACCCAAACTCGCCAGGAAAGCCCTCGATGGAACGTTCAGACACAGCCACGCGCCGCTGATTGGCTGCCTCCACTTCGCTTCCGGGAGGAAAGTGCAACATTGTAACGGCAACACTCTGATTGGTTACAGCTGCTCCGGCCCGGGACTTTTAAATTAGCCTGGAGCTGGGTGTGTGCGAAAAGTCCGAATGGGATTTACCATCACTTTTAAATTGGGAGCGATGATCGTAGAATAAGGTGCCGTGTTAGTGCTGACTTCTTTAGGTAGGGAATTTTGGTGAGCGAGACAGAGCCAGTGAGAGCTTGGGCGCTGGCTTTGGAGATTGGGAGCAGCTATACACAAGTGACAGTTGGTGAGTTCAAGTACTGAGGAGTCGCCCGTTTCAACTGCGAGCCTTAAATTACCTGAATCATCGGTTTGAGCTGGAGAAAATGGCAAAATACTCGCGTTCGCCTCCCTATTACTAGTATTCTAGCGTGTTCAAACGGAAACTTGGCCGCCTATATATGGTGAATGAAGTATTTTTTAAACACTACTGATATTGACGTGTTTTTTTTTTGTCTCACGGGAAAGGTATTGGTTAGTGCATAACGTGAAGTTTTTCTTCTATTCACTTGTGGGATGTGGGCATTGCTGGCTGGGCCAGCATTTCTTGCCCATCCTTAGTTGCCCCCTGAGAAGGTGGGGGTGAGCTGCCGCCCTGAACTGCTGCAGCCCACCTGCTGTGGGTTGACCCACAATGCCCTCAGGGAGGGAATTCCAGGATTTTTGACCCAGTGACAATGAAGGAACAGTGATATATTTCCAACTCGGGATGGTGAGTGACTTGGTGGTGTTCATATAGAGACTTAGACTTTGTTCAGTGTGGAAACAGGCCCCTTGGCCCAACAAATCCCCACCAACTCTCGCAGCATCCCACCCATTCCCCCTATAACCCACCTAATCTATGCATCCTTAACACTATGGGGAACTTAGCATGGCCAATCCACCTAGTCTGCAAGTCTTTGGATAGTGGGAGGAAACTGGAGTGCACACAATGCAGATGTGGGGGGAATGTGCAAACTCAATGCAGACAGTTGCCTGAGAGTGAAATTGAACCCAGGTCCCTGCTGCTGTGAGGCACTGTGCTAACCACTGAGCCACCATGCTGCCCCTGAGTCATAGTCAGAGTTATACAGCATAGAAACAGACCTGTCAGTCCAACTTGCTCATTCTGACCAAATATCCTAAATCTAGTCCCATTTACCAGCATTTGGCCCAGACCCTTGTATCTGATGCCCCTGTCTTTCTAGCTGGACGTGGTCGTGGGTTTGGAAGGTGCTGTCTGAGGTTATATTGTGAATTTCTCAGGCTGTTTGTAACAATCTGGAGAAGTTCTAATTGAATAAATTCAGTTTTGGGTGGGTTTTTAACGAAAATAAAACTGCTGCTGACCCTTTATTTATTGGTTGCCATTAAGTTCTGAAATGTAGCTCTGAACCGTTGGGAGCTCTAAATCAGTCTTGGAACCTGATGAAGGGTCCTGACCCAAAAAGTCAACTTTCTTGCTCTTCTGATGCTGCCTGACTTGCTGTGTTCCCATGGCCTGAAACTGTATGGACTTTGAGTCCACCTGATTTTTCACCCCCCTCCCTCTCTAGCTAGTGACATGGCCTTTTATGTATGATATATCTCCTGGGAAGCCACCTTAGCTTACACAACCCTGGACACTCGGGGCAATTTGGCATGGCCAATTCACCTAACTGTATAACTTTGGACAATAGGAGGAAACCTGCACAGACACGGGGCGAATGTACAAACTCCATACAGACAGTCACCTGAGGCTAGAATTGAACCTGGGTCCCTGGCACAGTTAGCTGTTGTGCTGCTCAGAAAGAGGGCACTGGCACTTAGCTTTGTGCAAGCTCTCTGTTTATCAACTTAGTTCCACTCTTCCTGCTCCCAGTCACTGAAGATGATTAGCGTGTCAGTGTCTGGGCCAGCCCTTTAGAACTACTTCAGGTGCTGAGCTGCTGCCTTGTACTGCTGCAGTTTTGGAGCTGTGGCTACATATCTGCTGTGGATATCCAGAATTTTGACCCAGCCACACAGAATGGAGAGTGATAATAGAAGGTGGAGTGTAGCTTGAAGTAGAACTGGAGGGATTAGATGCCTGACGACTGGCTGGAAGGTATGTTCCCATGATGTAAAATTCTGACTGATTTACAGGCAAGGGTGTTCCCATGCATCTGTTGTCGCTGTCGTTCTAAATAGTTGAGCTCCTGAGTTTGGACAGTGTTGTAGCAGGGCCTTGTTGATTTGCTACTGTGGGTTAGTGATGGTAAATAATCTAAACTTTTTTAAAAAGTTATTAAATCTACTTCAATCCTGCTCTGTTTTGCGGATAATTCATTTTAGTGACAAAATTACAAAATTGATAAAATGACTCATCAAGAAATGGTAAATGGAAGCAGTTAGATGTACATTTTTTTTTTTTTAAAAATGCACAGGGTGGAGACCAGGGACATACATTTGGCCGGCATATACACTTACTCCAGCAACAGACGATCTGCTGTCCTTTCATGTCTCCAAGGGATGGACAGATGAAGTACTGGGTTTTTTTCTTGGCATTTCCCATTTATATCCAAACTCTGTACCAAATCATATGCCATTCCCCTTGGACATTCTTTAAATTTATTCTCGCTATGCTGTATAAGACCATAAGATATAGTTGCCGAATTAGGCCATTCAGTCCACTGAGTTTGATCATAAACTTATGTTTCTCAGCCCCAATCTCCTGCCTTCTTCCCGTAACCGTTGATCACCTTACTAATCAAGAGCCTGTCTTAAAGGCACCCGATAACTTGGCCTCCACGGTCTTCTGTGGGAATGAGTTTCATAGATTCACCTCTTTCAGGCTGAAGAAACTCCTCCTCATCTCAGTTCTAAAGGGTTGGCCCTTTGCTCTGAAACTGTCCCCCAGGTCCGAGTCTCTCCTACTATTGGAAATGTCTTCTCTACTCTATTCAGACCTCTTGATATTCTACAAGGTTCAGTCACGTTCCCATGCAGGATCCAGGAGTTAATTTCCTAAAGTTCTCTGGGAGTGCCATAATGACATGGACTGCTGTGATTCAAGGAGAGTCACCAAGAATGGGCCTTGGCTACATCACCTAGAAACTAAAAATTCCAATCTTTATCATGATTTCGCTATCTCCCCTGGTTGCCCTACTCCAGCTCTCCACCCACACTTGCAGGAGTTCTTCAACACTAGAACAGTTATGTAGTCTCCCTTGCTCTTCCTATTACTGGTGGGAATTAATATGGCAGGCCCTCAATTCGCAGTAGATTAACTTAGTGTTCCCTTGCTGTCAAAGAGTTGCTTAAGTTGTCAGTGCTGCTCCTTGGCAAGGAACTTGCACAAAGTCCCAGTCCAGTCACGAGTTGGCAATGGGAATGTGCAAGGCCTGTCTTTCTTTTTTCTTAGGTTTTTTTTGAACCTCACCATCCTGATGGATTTGCAGTCTGCATCTTGCAGTCTGCCTGCATTTGTATTCCCAGATCAGTGGAAATTAAAATTAGACAAGGTGTAAAGCAGGTGCCTGAACTGATGCTGTTCTGGCCAGATAGGTTAGGATAAAATTGGGATCTGAGTTATTTCAGAATGACAGCCTGTGACAGTTTAGAACTGTTTCACATTGAAACTTACATGTTGTATAAAATAATAATAACATTAGCTGACAACACTGAGCTAGTCGTAGAGATCTACAGCAAGGCTCTCTGGCTAATTGTGGTCAAAAGCAACCAACTAATGATTCAAAAACTATCCATTTTCTAAAACTTGACCCATTGTCTGTGATACCTCGGTATTGCAAGTGCACATCTAAATGCTCCTAGAATATTGAGGATTTCTGCCTCCACCACCCCTTACAGACAGTGAGTTGTTTTTTCTGATCCAGGGTTAGAAATGCTGCATCATGTTATGGGCTGACTTCTGAGCTGTGTAGAAGCAAAAGCCTGATTCTTGTAGGAAAATGGGTTCTTAGTGCCAAACTTGGCTCATTCTTTCATTACCTTCAATAATATCCTTTTTTTTCCTTTGTTCACTTAACAATATGACATTGACAAGATGATTTGATGAAAGCTGACTAAGAGGCGGATGAAAAAGTCCTATAATTGAGCATGCTAAATAGCAGAGATTAACTGAAACACTGTTCACAGGACCTGGCCATCAGAGTATTCATCAGTGGTCTCAAATTCACTTTGGACTTCTTAGACCACTTCAGAGTGGATTAAGAGTCAATTGCATTGCTTTTGGTCTGGATTCACACATAGATCGGACTAAGGATAGCAGATTTCCTTCTCTTAAGAACATTAGTGAATCAGATGGGAATCTAGAAATCTGTAGTCAATGAGAATAGTCTCTTTTTAATCCTTGATTTTTTTTTTGAATTAATTAAATTGGACAGTATCCTTTGGCTGTGTTGGAATCTGAACCCACATCTCTGGATCATGAATCGTGACGTCTTGGTTTCTAACTTGATATCCTATGCACTACAGATTCAACAGAAATGTTCAGAAGGGATGCACAAACCAAAAGGACAACTAGCAGTGTAAGACTTAGTAGATTGCTCTTTCAAAATCACGAGGCAATGCATGATGCTCCAAATAGTTTCCTACCCCCGTGCTGCAGTCTGTCATTCCATATGATCAAAGTTTTATTAGAATTAACTTCTGGCAAGTGTCACAATTGCTTTGCAGAACTCTTTCCCAGTTTGCATTTTGGTTTACTATAAAAGTGGGTTTGACACCATGGGATGTCTGCCAGCAATGTACAGTATTACAAGGCTGGAATTCAACTTGAACCTTCTGCAAGGGTCACACTTCATTCCTATCTCTTCTTTTTTTTGGTGGCTTCAGACTAATTGATTGTGACTGACGCAACTGGAGTTCAGCTAGCTTTGTGTAATGAAAATCTCCTTTTTCATTTATGCTGAAGAAAGGGAGAATTTACCTGATCTTGTGTCCATCTACTAATGTTTACTTAGTATTTTTAACACCGTTAAAGTAAGATACTACATAAATGCAAGCTGTTTCCTTTTGCCCATTTCTAAAGGAAGTCTTGTGCAACTTTTCCCATTAGTTAAGTGCAAATTCTGGCTCTTTTCATTGCTTGATGTTCTCCAATCTCTTGCTAGAAAAGAATTTGTGTGCATAAGAACCAAATGTTCTGAGTAAAATACTCCACCAACAAACCCCTGTCACAACTCTGACTGATGACCACAAAACCCACTACTGAGTTTCGTAAAACACATCTGCTTCAATAATATCCCTCAGAAAAGGCAATGTCCAATCCTTACCCAGTCTGGTCTACATGTGACTCCAGGTCAACAGCAATGTGGTTGACTCTGGGCAACAAGGGATGGATAATAAATGCTGGCCTGGCAAGTAATTCCCCCAAATCATGAGAATGAATTCAAAGTAAACTTTAAAACATTTTAAACAGTGTCCTGAATTTATAGATACTTGTATAATTTATCATGGTGTTTGTTCACTGTCACAGAGACATGGATTCTGTTCAACAGAAAGTATTTCAGTTGATAAGGAGATTCCGGAAAGGATGGTGCCAGTTTCTGGAGCGTGAGAGAACTACTGTTTGTGGTGCTGATAATATGCTTATAGTTTTGCAGCTTGCTATGGCCGAAATAAATAAAGAGGTGAGTTGACATCATCATCATCATCATCATCATCATCAATAGACTAGAATGAGAATAGAGGAGGCCATTCAACCCCTCTGTCAATGAGGTCTTGGCTGATCCAGGTCCAAACTCCATCTATCCACCTGGTCTCGATAGCCTTTTGGAATCATAGCTTGAAACAGTGTCCCCCACTCTGATTTGGAAGTATTGATTCAACTGGGTGCATCTTGCTTTTGATAAGAGAGAAGTCCACGTTTCTGCCACTGCAAGGATGTATCTCCTATTCAGTGGCATAGTGGTAATGTCACTGGACTCATATTCCAAAGGCCTGGAATAACATTGCTGACCATATGGATTTGAATCGCACTGGGTTGCTGGTGAAATTTAAAGTGCACCCTATTATGAGAGTGCTGGATAGAGTAAAAGAAACCAGAACAAGAGGGCATAGATTTAAAGTGATGTGAGGAAAAAACATTTTCACACAGCAAACACTCTCGGACTGAAATGCACTGCCTGGAAATGTGGTAGAGGCTGATTCATTTGAATCATTCAAGAGGACTTTGGATGGCTTTTTAGATAAAATGGTGTGCCAGGATTTGGAGGAAGGGCAGGAAATTGGCACTATATAATAGAGCCGGACTAAATAAGAGCTGATGTGGTCACAATGGGTCAAATCGTCTCTTAGGCGCCATAATGGTTCTGTGATTGTAAATTTCCCATGGCCAGATTTTAAAGCTGAGCCTCAGACTCTCCAAGCAGTAGACAAAAACATTCCTGCTTTCTAATAGAGTCCTTTAAAGTTATAAAATATCAGTGTAGTCACCCTTCTATATTCCATGAATAATTGTTTGAGATTGGCATAGACTCAAGTTGAGGTAGTGCATGGATGACTTGCATTGAAACAATTACGCTCAGCATGGTGAAATAGCTTATGCTCAGTATAGTGAATATGTTGAATGAATTGTTCAGAGAAGTAGGTAATGAGTCAATTTAAGGCATTAGTTCAATATTTGATGGTGTGGGGTTATGAGATTTAAGGGCCAGAATCCAAAGCTGCTGTCCTACTAAATTAAAAGATACTATTGATACTAAAGGATGCATTTTGGAAGATACCATTGAATCTATTCTCGTTACAATCTGGATGATAACAGAATTTGAAAGAAGGGCATCAAGACCTAGGTGAACTGTTGAAGTGATCAGGATTGTACCAGAGCTGAGACCCTCCAGGAATGTGCGTTCCAAAGGGGAATTGGCTGTATGTCTGAAAAGAAAAGCATTTCATAATTATGGAGGTAGATGTGGGGTGTGGGGCAATTTTGATAGCTCTTTTAAAGAGCTGACAAGGTCATGAAGGCAAAATGGTCACTTGTAGATCTGTACTTGAGAATAAATGTTAATGACATGATCTACACAATGGTGTAACAGTGACATCAGTCAGATGCTATCGAGACACTGAGGAAAGCAAAGAGTGGAGATAAATTTTCTGGCTGACGATCAGTGGCAAGTGGGGTGCCTCAGGGATCAGTGTTGGGACTGCAATTGTTTACAGTTTACATAGATGATTTAGAGTTGGGGACCAATTGTTGTGTGTCAAAGTTTGCAGTGACACTAAGATGAGTGGTAGAGCAAAGTGTGCATGGGACACTGCAAGTGTGCAGAGAGATATAGGTTAAGTGAGTGGGCAAGGGTGGTAAATGTGAGGTCATCCGTTTTGGTAGGAATAATGGCAAAATGGACTATACTTGCTGCTGTGCAGAGGCACCTCGGCATCCTTGTGCATAAATTGCAAAAAGTTGGTTTGCAGGTGCAGCAGTAATTAAGAAAGCAAATGGAATGTTGCCCTTCATTGCTAGAGGGATTGAATTTAAAAACAGGAGGCTATGCAGCAGCTGTATAGGGTGTTGGTGAGGCCACACCTGGAGTACTGTATGGTTTTGGTCTCTTGCAAAAGGATGTACTGGCAGTGGAAGGGGTGCAGAGGAAGTTTGTTTGGTTGATCCCAGAGTTGTGGGTTGTCTTACGAGGACCGATTGAGTAGAGTCGGTCTATACTCGTTGGAACTTAGATTGAGGGGGGAATCTTACAGAAACACAATTTTATGAAGGGAATAGATAAGATGGAAGCAGAGAAGTTGTTTCCATTGGGTGAAACTGGAACTGGGGGCACAGCCTCAAAATGGGGGAGCAGATCTAGGACTGAGTTGAGGAGGAACTTCTTCACCCAAAGGGTTGTGGATCTGGAATTCCCTCTCCAACGAAGCAGTTGAGGCTGCCTCATTGCTTTTTTTTTTATTTAAGGGAAAGGTAGATGTTTGAACAGTAAAGGGATTAAGGGTTATGGTGAGTATGGAACGAAATCCATGAAAAGATCAGCCATGATCTTATTGAATGGTGGAGCAGGATTGATGGGCCAGATGGCCTCCTACTGCCTCTTCCTTTTTGAGAAGATGGACAGCTATTATATCATGATCAATATTCTTTACAATATATTGTAAACAGATGAGTTTATTGGTAGTCAGACAAGAATCACCGTTGTGTATGATGGACACAGCAGATTCAGAGCAAGGACAGTCTAGTCCAAGACAGCAGTCTCTACAGTGACTCTGAGAAAGCTTCAAACTCTAACCCCCAGCCCTCATGGTGGGCAGTATCCATAAGGACAAAGTAACCTAGAACTCTGTTCATGCAGATAGATCAATTTCTGTGTCAACTCGGAATTTAATGCTATTAGTATTTAAATCATTAAATAACCACATTTCTCTTCAAATCTGAAGAGTGTAAATTTCCCTCTATCTTTTTGTAACTCAGACCTTTGAAACTTAGTGTCAGGACTGCTGATCCAGTTTTACTGGCCACTGTGTTTATGGTGTTTATTACAGTCATATTTAAAGGAAGAACTTGCATTTGTATAGTGCATTTCACAATCCAGCAATGCCTTGCACCACTTTACAATCAATTAAATATTACTTGTGCCTTCAATGTTTCAGTATCTGACATGATGCAGCTAATTTAGACACAGCAAGATGCCATGAATAGCAATGTGATAATGACCAGATAATGTATTTTATTTATCACACTGGCTGCAGTATAGTTATTGGCCAGGACACCAGAAAGACCTCACTCTTTCAGGTAATGTTGTGGCTGTTCTACATCTGTCCTGGATGGTAGGTAGAGTTACCAGTCAACACCTCATTCAAAAAGTGGTTCATCTGGCAGTGCAGCATCAATTTGGAATATTGCCTTAAGTCATTCTACGGAATCTTGAGCCCACAGGTAAGGATAGGACCCATTAAGCCACAGTTGACAGCTGAGTTCAGATGAACTAGTCACATGCAATTCCCAATTAATATTAAAAGATTCCTACAATTTGGACCTAGCTCCAACTATTTGGAATTGAACTACATTTGCTCCTTGAACCACTTAGAAGATCAGAATCCCCACAATGTTGAAATAGGCCCTTCGGCCCAACAAGTTCACACTCACACACCCTCAGCGACCCACCCCCATAACCTGCCTAATCTACACATCCCTGGACACTACAGGCAATTTAGTATGGCCAATCCACCCTAGCCTGCACATCTCTGGACTGTGGGAGGAAACCCATGCAGACACAGGGAGAATGTGCAAACTCCACACACAGTCACCCGAGGTTGGAATTGAACATGGGCCCCTGGTTCTGTGAGGCAGCAGTGCTAACCACTGAGCTACTGTGCCAGCCTAAATTCTTCAATTTATTAACTTGTTTTGAATCCTTTTTCCTCTTGTTTTTAACATGGTGCTTACAATTCCTGTTTAAACCTTGTTTTCCATTGACTCCTTAGTCCTACGGAGAATTCAGTGTAACCTTGAGTGAACTGCTCCTGTCTTGGAAGCATTTACTTCGGGAGAAGCTGGAGGTGCTGAACGAGCTTGATGTGACTCCAGAAGGGTACAAGAATGTCCGAAAAACATATGAGGCTTTTCTGAGCAGAAGTAACTCTGTGGATCTGATTGATGTCTACAAGATCTGTGCCAACTTAAAACCTGAAAGTGATCCTGCAGCAATAATGTCAAAGGTAGGCTATGAAATTCAAAAGAAAGGTGGCTAGTTAGAGGAGAGAAAGAAATGAGGTAAGCTAGTAGGAGGAGGTGAGTGTGGAGCATAAACAGCTGGCATGGAAGTTTTGAACCAAATGGACTGTTTGTGTAAATTCTATATAAATTAGTCATTAGTTTTTTTGTTCTTGTTGAAGCATAAATATTGATCAGGACACCATAAATCTTTCTCTTTCAAATTTAGAAACCACCAACAATGTTCAATAACAGCAGTGTGTACTGTCTGCAAGATGCACTGTTGAAATTCAGCAAGGCTCCTTACACAGCACCTTCCAAACTCTCAACCACTTCCATCTGGAAGGACGTGAGCAGCAGGTACTTGGGAACACCACCACATGAAAGTTCCCCATCAAGTGGCTCAGCATACTGACTTTGAAATATATTGCCATTCCTTCAGTGTCACAAGGTTAAAATCTTGGCATTACCTCCCTAAGGGCATTGTAGGTCAACCCACAGCACGTGGGTTGTAGCAATTCAAGAAAGCAGCTCACTACCAACTTCAGATTTTGGGCAATAAATGCTGGCCCAGCCAGCAATGTCCTGTCACTGCAAGTGAATTTTTAAATAGTTTTTTTTTAATATAAAGAATGACATGGGATCTTTTTATATCCGTCCAAGAAACCAATTGGAGTCGTAGTTTAATGCCTCCTTCAAAGACAGCAGTTTCCTGGTTAACATTCACAATCTCAATTAATGGCAATTGGAACAGCCCATTGCTATGTTACTGTTTGTCAGTCAAACACCTTGGGAAGTCCTGGGTCTCTTGGGGAGCTATGCAAATGTCCAGATGAACAGGTTGAATGCGGTTCCAAACTTAACATCAAACCTAAGTGCCAGATTTTTCCTGATGTGGGTGTCATTGGAAAAGCTAGCATTTCTGGCCACTTCAAAATGTCCTTGAGCTGAGTGGCTTGTAAGATTACTTCCTGACCTCTGGGGGGGGGGAAAAAACAGCCATGTGAATCTGGAGTCACAAGCAAACCAGACAGTCGGTAGTTTTTCACTATTCCTGAGACTAGACCATATTCCAGAACAATGAATTGAATCTTTTGAATTCCACTACTGCTGTGATGAGGTTTGAACCTGTGTCAGCAAGAACCTTGGTCTCTGGATTATTGGACCCATGGCTTTCACCATGCCATCACCTCCCCTGACTGACTGACCTGGAATTGAATCACAGTTGCTTTGGAAAATACTTTTTGCAATTGATTTATTTTCCACTGTTTCCCTAGAAACCAGAGGATGCTAACTTTGAATCTTTAATGTGACCAAAAGGTGAGAAAAAAAGAAACTGCCAGGCTGTGTGGAAAGACCAGTAGAGAGTGAATATTTTTATTCTTGGTTTTGCTTATTTTTGTATGGGTGAGGTGACTTACTGCACTTTTTCTTTTTTCAGGTGGAGCTGTTGAATTTCTTGTTGGGTACTTCAAAACCATCAGAGGATTCATTTTCTCCAGCTCCCACTTTTCTGGTCAAAGAGAGTAATCAGACCATTGCTAAGGTGACAGTAAAACAACTTTCAGAAACCAAACTTTTAGACTTTATTTCAGATTAATGGTCATCTTGCAACTGAGGAGTGTTGTCCATAGTTGACAAAACAACACAAGATAAATGAATTTTTTTCCTGAAGAGAGGTCTAGGCCCAAAACGTCAGCTTTCCTGCACCTCTGATGCTGCTTGGCCTGCTGCATTCATCCAGCTCTACACCTTGTTGGCTCTTACACAAGATAGATGAGGGAGGGAGGAAAAATCTGTTCAATGGTTTACTTGAGAATATTCAAGGGGCAAAATGTCAGTGATTAATAGAAACAAAAAAAAACAGATTTGACTACCTGCTGGGTCTCCTTGGCTCAGCTGACTTTCCTGAGCTTGAAACATGTAACTGAGGCCAACACTTTGGTATTGTACTGAAGAATGATTCCCATTTACATCAACAGAGCTGAGGTTGAGAGCATCACATTCCTCAGTGATGATAACTGACAGCATGTCCTGGACTTCCCACATAGATACAATGGGCAAGAAGGCACAACAATGCCTCTTCCTGAGGCCACTCAGGAAATTTTGGCATGTCCATAAGAACCCTCACCAACTTTTACAGATGTACCCAAACAGTATGCTTTCTATGTTGCATAACAGCCTGGTATGTCAACAGCTCTGCCTGGGATCATAAACTCCAGAAGGTTGAGTATGCAGTCCAGATGATCACTGAAACCAACCTTGCATCCATGGACTCCATTTACGCATCCTGTTGCCACAGAACAGCTGCCAACATCATTAAAGTCCCACCTGCAGCTGGTAATGCTCTCCTACAACCTCTTCTGTCAGAAAGATACAGAAGTCTGAATGTGCACCAGCAGGTTCAAGAACAGCTTCTTCCCTGCTGTTATTAGACTGATGAATGGACTCTAACTTCAAATAATGCTGGTCTTGCTAATATTGATCTTGCCTAGCGCATATCCTGTGCAGTGTAACCTGTATGTCTCACTCTGTCCAAGTTTTTTTAAAAGCTATGATCTGTGTGTCGTTGCTAACAATGATCTGCTTGCCCTTCTCCCAAAGCTTTTCACTGTACTTGGGTACATGTGACAATATTTCAAATCAATGAAAGAACTAGAGGTTCTCGAGTGAGGCATTGAAATGGTGTTCTGTCTACTCCTGTGACAGCTCTTGATAGTCCCAAGGTACTATTCAAAGAAGTCTTGAACCCCCTGCTCATTGGTCATCAGCCCTTAACTAGTCTTGCTGCCACACCTCTATTTTTCCAATACTTTCTACTTTCATTTCAAATCTCATGTATCTGCTGTATTTTACTTTTGGTTGAAACTGTGTGGTTCTTGTGCTAGGTGGCATTTATGTATCTGTCTGAATAAATGCTCATACATCTCTGAAAAGTGAGGCTCCAGTTCAATCCCTTGGAGGCAAGGATTCCGATTTGGGGAGATGTAGAGAAAGCCAAACAAAGGAATTAAAACAGGAAATGATTGGACAGGCAGGTGGGACTAGTTAAGTTTGGGAACAAGGTCAGTGTGGACTGGTTGGACGGAAGGTTCTGCTTCTATGCTGTATGACTGTATTAATAGCCAATGATAGGATGACACAGTTTAAATTGAAGAGTCAACCAACTGAGAAGACTACACTTTATCCAAGGAGTAATAGAATAAAAATAAAGGTTATGGTTGGTTCACTTGCTGAGCTGGTTTGTTGGTTTGCACTCACTTCATTACCCTGATGGGTAACATTCAGTGTGGCCTCCAATGAAGTGGTAATGAAATGTCTGCAAACTAATAAACCAGCTCGGCGAGTGAACCAACCACAGCATCCACAACCCAAGCTACAAGTCTACTTGAACAGTTTTAAAAACTAAAAGCTCTATCTGAATGCATGTAGTGAGAGCACCAATAGAAATGAAGAAATGTAATCTGATGGGCAATGTTGAGTCATGTGGTGATGCTGTCACTTTGAGGTTATTTTGTCCTTTTTTTTGGAAGAGATAAGGCAGGTGTGCTGAGCTATCGCTAAGAATATAAACCGTTTGGGAGCCCTTGGCTTTTTATAGCCTGAATGGGTGTGACCAGCTCTCGCATCGAGGTTTCCAATTTTCATTAACATCAGAAGCCTTTTGGGGCCATAAAAGAATAGAAGCTTCAGTGAATGTCACCTGGCTGCTACTTTTATCTGAACTTTCTCTTGGTTTTTTTTTTCTCCTGGGTTGGAGAACTGCATATAAGGATCTCTGGATTTGCCCTTTTGGCAAGGGGTGTGTTTATAGGATGTTACTATATTTTTCTTTTTTAATTACTTCCTCTCAGGATTACAGGGGCACTGTCCAGGCAGCATTGTCCATCCCTAATTGCCCAGAGGACCATTTGAGTCAACCACATTGCTGTGGGTCTGGAGTCACATGTAGACCAGACCAAGTAAGGATAGCAGTTTCCTTCCCTAAAGGACATTAGTGAACCAGATAGGTTTTTCTTACAATTGCCAATGGATTTGCAGTCATCATTAGATTCTTAATTCCAGATATTGTATTGAATTCAAATTCCACCATCTGCCATGGCAAGATTAGAATCTGGGACCCCAGAATGTTATCTGAGTCTCTGGACTAAGTCTAGTGACTATATTAAGTCACTGCCTTCCCTATACTATATTGGAACAGGTAACTAGTAATAGGTACTGTACTGATTTTAATTGATCTAAGTTTTCCAATAGTTACTCTAAATTCCTTTTCTTTTTCTTTTATCTATGTATTTAAATTGTATTTTGCCTAACATTGAGTAGTTTGACCAGTCTCATCGTATCTGGAATACAGCACTTTGCATTTACCTTTCTAAAATAAGAAAAAGTTAGTCTAGGCTACCTTTTAAAATATTGAGAGGGTCTGGTCAGGTCCATAACACATAGCTGCAAGATGATATTGGTTGTGACCTGAAGCCCAAGGGATACAGTACACTGAAGAATGAAGGAATTATAGGGAAAAAGTGAAAGAGTGGCTTTTTTAATGATGTTATTCACACAATAGAGAGTAACGACCCAAATTGAGGAAAGAAAGATGTGCAAACGATATAGGTAGAAGTGGGAAATCTTCAAGACAAGATGTCACCTGTGGGAGTGGTGTACAGGCTCTCTGACTAACCAGGGGATAGCATGGAGTATGAAGAAATAAATTTGAGAGCATGTCTAAAAGATTCAGTGATGTCATAGAATCCCTACACTGTGTGGAAGCAGGCCACTTGGCTCATCAAGTTCACGCTGACCCTCTGAAGACCATCCTACCAGACCACCCCACCCTATCCCTGTAATCCTACACTTCCCATAGCCAACACACCTACCTTCTGTGTCTATGGACACAATGGGCAATTTTGTACGGCTGATCCACTTAACTTGCACATCTCTGGACTGTGGGAGGAAACAGGAGCAGCCAGAAGAAATTCCCATAGACACGGGGAGAACATGCAAGCTCCACATGGTCAAAAACTTTAAAGTCCACAAAGTCACCCAGGTATGGAATTGAACCTGGGTCCCTGCCATTGAGATGTCAGTGCTGACCACTGTGCTACCCTGACTGAAAATGTCACGTGTGCAAATGAAAGCTCGATGAGGACTTCAGTGAATGTTTTTGGGACAATTTCATAATGCAGTAATATTTGGAGTTGACCAGAGAGCAAGCCATCCTAGACCTGGCACTGCCCAATAAAATGGGATGAATTAATGCTCTTGTAGTGAAGGTACACCCAGGCACCAGTGACCATGAAATGAGTGCAGTCTACATTCAGCTTGGAGAGATGATTGGGTCCAAGTCAACACTTCAAAAATTAAAACAGGGCAATTAGGAGGGTATCAAAGCCTGGTTAAAGTAAATGGGGTCAAACAATAGGTCAATGGAGGTGTAGTGGCAGACTAAGGGGACGTTTCAATTTATATAGAATACATTCATTCTAAACAGTAACAAAAACATTAAGGGATGGACCCACCATCTGTGGTTAATTAGTGATATTAAAGATAATATCAAAATTTGCAGAAAAGGCATCCAATTGTGTAAATACAGGTGGCAAGTAAGAACATTGGGCAGATTATGCTTTTAAAAAAAAAAAGCAAAGAATGACCGAAAGATAAATAGAGCAAAAATTAGAGTATGACAGACAGCTGGGCAGAAATAAACTGTTTCTACAAATACTTAGACGAGTTAACAAAGTAAGCATTGATCTTGTATACAAGTGAGACTGAAGAACTAACGATGGAAAATAAGAAACTGGATTATGAATTGGACACTATAGGGGGTGCAAATAACATCCCAGATCAGTGATAAATCAGGAAGAGGTGGGATCTTGGGAAAATCGCAATCGCCAGAGAAGTGGTACTGAGTAAATTGTTGGAGCTGGAGACTGACAAGTGGGTGGCTCCTGAAGGGCTTCAGCCTGGAGTGTAAAAGATATGGCTAACATATCTTAGAGGGGTTGGATGTACTTTAGCTCCTGGGAAATAAACAGGAAGACGTAGAAGGCTGAATAAAGGTTCAGGAAACAAGCAATATCAATCAAGATCAAATACTGCTCGACAAGGAGAGTTTGGGGAGAAATGTTAGATTGTTTTTTAAAAAGAAAAATGTTGAGCCTGATGATTTAGAAAACAGCAAACTACTTCTGTTGGCTTAATTTGCATGAATTGAAACATTACTCAAGCAAAGATTAAACAGCATCCTCCAAAGCATAAGCAAGCCTTCAGACTCCTCAGGAGTCTCCTTGTTCCCTCTCAGTGAGTTAAATAATTTTTCAGATCAACCACTGAATAATATCAAATAGTAACGAGAAAATAGTTTGAATATCATGAGCAGCTTTCTGTTGAACCTTCAAATCTGACCTCTCCAATATTTAATACACAGTGTTGCACAAATATAAAATCAGTACCTCTGAGTGGTGTGCCTCTATTTGTGCCCCCCCCCCACTATCTTCCTGATTCTCCCTCCTTTTCATTCCATTATTCTTTATGACCCATTCCAGCCCCTTTGTTCTTGTGCTGCATTCGTACTAGGAGTGTTAGCTTAGGTTTTGTGTTCAGCTGTCCAATTGAGACTTGAATTCTGAATCGAATGCTGCCCTCTGAGCCACAGCTGACACAGGAGAGTTTCAACCATTCTCGATGCAGTTCTTTTGGGCCTCCATCCATGTTTTAAAATGATTCTACATAGCATTCCTTTAGATTTACAATTTATTGGACACCATAATTCTAGCAGCTATTTATTCTGAAGATAAAGTATGTTTTCTGATTGTGTAACTGCTGTTAATGATTTTTCTTTCTTGCGTTGCTGTGATCCAATCTGCAGTTGGCACCAGCTTTGAGGAAGCTCCTTTGTGATTATTTGCACTTACTCGTGAACTCAAAGAGTGACCTTGCTCTGGCATGTATCTTCAATATTCCCGAGCGAGGGTTTGGAAAAACTGCCTTCACAGATCTAAGACATGCAGCGTGCAATAAGCAAACATCACTGTACCTGGTAAAAAAAAAAAAAAATAATCTAAAGCAACATTTCCAATCGTATTTAAGTTGCTATGTTCTTTGATCCACACCACCCAATTGTATGTTGCGTGCAAAAGTCAAATTCCCCTTACTGAAATGTAATCAGACCAAAACCAATACAGTGTTACTAAATTATCGAATTTTACAGCACTGAGGATGCCATGTAGGAATCAGTAGGAAAGGTGGTCAGAAGTTTGATTGAGGAAGGTTTTAGAGTTACAACAAGCTTTAGCAAGGATTAGCCATAAAGTGGCTAAAGATAGTCCCTACTGGAGGATGTGCAACAGGCTAGAATTATCAATGCAGGGGCATTGGAAACTCATCTGATTGGAGACTGAGTCAAAAAATGTGGAGCTGGAAAAGCACAGCAAGTCAGATAGCATCCAAGGAGCAGGAAAGTCAATGTTTCAGATCAGAACTTTTTCTTCAGGGTCCTGAATAAGGGTTCTGACCCGAAACGTTCACTTTCCTGCTCCTCAGATCCTGTCTGACCTGCTGTGCTTTTCCAGCTCCACGTGTTTTTTTTTTTTTGATTCTAGAATCCAGCATCTGCAGTCCTTTCTGTCTCCAAGAGACTGGAGTGTGATACAGAGCTAGGGAGGGGTTGGCTTTGAAGGGGTTTGAATGTTAGAGAATTTTAACATCAGCCATGAGCTGATGTGGGTCATTGGGCGATTGTGAACAGGACTTGGTGTAAGTGTGTGAAATGGCCATCCCTCGGGTACTTTATATGGTTACTCCTTCATGGGATGTTGATGTCACTAGCAGGACCAGCATTTATTGCCCGTACCTAATTGCCCTTGAATTGAGTGCCTGCCTTGGGCTGTTTCAGAAGGGAGTTAAGAGTCAACCACATTGTTGTGGGTCTGAAGACAGACGTAGACTAGACCAGGTAAGGACAGTACATTTCCTTCCAAAAAGGGCATTAGTGAACCAGATGGGTTTCTACTGTAATCAGTGATGGCAGCAGTAGTGATATTTGAATGTGTCTCCAGAACATTAGCCCGGCACTCTGG
Organism: Ginglymostoma cirratum; assembly: GCA_024137785.1. NCBI lineage: Eukaryota > Metazoa > Chordata > Chondrichthyes > Orectolobiformes > Ginglymostomatidae > Ginglymostoma > Ginglymostoma cirratum. The sequence continues at coordinate 642,203 of JAHRHZ010000021.1, read as the reverse complement.
ATTACTATCCAGCAAAATTTCCACTACACCACTGGTCTCCACCATATTTTATAGATGCCTCCTCTCAAAGAATTAAGATACATTTAACAAAAAAAAATTAACCATTGCCCTGTTTTTCAAGAGAGAGTTTAAAGGGCTTTTCACCTCAACTGTGACCCAGTAGCCGTACACTCATCTCTGATGCTGAGAATTCTGGGATGCGCCACACTCAGAAACTTGGCAGGCCGACGGAGCGCCCCACTGCCGGAGGGCCGGGGCAGAGGGATCGCAGCGCTGCCGGAGGGCCGGGGCAGAGGGAGCGCAGCGCTGTTAATCAGACGGTTCATCATTTCGATTAAAAAGTTAAATCACAGCCCATCTGCCCCTCGTGAATTTAAACAAAAAATCACATGGGTTCAGGCCAAGGTTTAGGGAGTTCTCCCTGCTGTCCTTTGCCAAAACTAATTCGTTAAATAATATCATTTAAGCAGGTCACCTCGTCATTTCTGAACAGAAAATGCTGGAGAAACTCAGTAGGTCTGGCAGCATCAGCGGACCAAGGGACAGGGCTAATGTTTAGAATTCAATGACACTTTTTCGTAACAGTTCAGAAGAAGCGTTGTTGGACTCAAGAAGTTAACTCTGTTTCTCCTACCACAGTTGATGAGTGCTGAGGTTCTCCAGCACTTTTTTAATTTCAGATTTCTAGCATCCTCAATTTATTGCTCTTATTACGTCTGGTCAATCCAAAGTTCAAGGAAACAGCTCACCAACACCTCAAGTGCAATTATGGGTAGGCAACAAACCATGGTCTGGCCTCACCTTGTGAGCGAATAAAATGAATGCATTCACTTTGTTGCAACAGTGACAATTCAATTAAAGAAGATACTTCATTCTGTACCACGACAAGGATTGTTCTACTTAGAACAGAGAAGGTTAGATGGTTTAATCAAGGTGTTCAAAGTCATGAAGGGCTTTGAAGAAGTAAATAAAAAGAAACAGTTTCCACTGCCAGGAGGGCTAGTAAGCAGAGGACTTTCATTTAAGGTATTTGGTAAAAGTACTGGTAGCAAAATGAGATCGCCTTATTGCTATGCCTTATGATTTGGAATGTGCTCCTTGAAAGGGCAGTGGAAGCAGATTCAATAATACAATTCAAAAGAATAGAAGAAAAACAAAATACAGGGCCATGGGGAAAGTGCAGGTTATTTGGAATATTGGATTGTACCATCAAAGAACTAGCACCAGCATGATGAATTGAATGATCTGTCCTGTTATGCTATAATTTCATAATTACAATGCCTCAAAAATACTTCATTGTCCCTAAAGCAGATTGGTGTATTCTGAGGTTGGGAAAGATGCTATGTAGATGCAAATTCTTTAGCTTGTTGACATCTGTTAAACATTATTGGTCACAAAACATTCACTTGGTTGTAATTTTCGGCAATAAATGGCAATAAAATCAGACATACTTTTATTTTTAATAATAGCTGCCAGAGTACTATTCAATTACATTAATACATACAGAGCTACTCAGAACATCATAGGAGCTGGAATAGGTTTCTCATCATCATCCTTCATTGTCTGGTATTTTGAGACGATTGAAATACACATTCCTGGCTGGTCTCCCATCCTCCACTCCCAACAAACTTAAAGTCATCCAAACCTCACTGCCTTTATCCAAATTCTCATACCAAGTCCCATTCATTCATCACTACTCTGCTCTCTGACCTTGATTGGCTCCTGGCTAAATAACACATTGATTTTTAAAATTCTCATCCTTGTTTTCGTATCCTTACACCCTTGTTCCTGGTTACCTCCTGTAATCTCCTCCAGTCCTACACCGTTCCGAGATATCGGAGATAGCAAGAACTGCCAATGCTGATGTGTGGAGCTGGAGGAGCACAACAAGTCAGGTAGCATCAGAAGAACAGGAAAGTTGACATTTTGGGTCAGGACCCTTCATCAGGACTCTAAGGGTCCTGACCAAAAGGTCAATTTTCCTGCTCCTCTGATGCTGCCTGCCCTGCTGTGTTCATCCAGCTCTAAGCTGCATTGACCCTTCCGAGATATTCCTATTCGTCTAAATCTAGTGTCTAACATCTGTCCAATTTTAACTGATCCTTCAATAACTACCTTGCCATGCCATTGCTGAGACCCTTAAGATCTGGAATTCTCTCCCTACATCTCTTAACCTCTCCACTTCTCTCTTTTTAAGACTCTCCTTTAATACCAATCTCTTTGACTAAACTTTTTGTCTCCCTGCCCAAAATATCTGTCTATTTTTGTTGACTCACCCTCCTGTGGACCATCTTTAAGAGATTTTGCAATGGTAAAGGAATCTAAATGCAAGTTTTAATTGATTTCCTTACTTGGGATTGGGTTTGGTTTCTTTTCCACTAAAACTACAGCCCAGAGCCAGTCCTTGACTGCTGACATTGCCACGCATGTGAATCATGTAAAGAGATTGCCAAAGGTCATTTTATCCCTTGTGTTTGTACTTCTCTGTACTGCATATTCTAACAAAGTGTTTTGCTTACCTCCTCCATCAACCCAAGGCTGCAACATCCTTTGTCAGGTGTTTGGAACTTGGAGGAAAAAGCTATGCTCCTTCAGACAAGGACCCACTGATGCAGCATGTCAAAGGGCTTCTAGATTTGGTGCATTTCTTAGATAAATTGCAAGAAATAATTGGAGAAACTCCAGATTCCAGGTAAGCGAGCGTTCCTTAGTGGCTCATGGATTGAACAAAATGTGATGACTTTTTACCGTAAATTTCCCAATGATGCTGGTGTAAATTTTAGTTAGAGACAAAGAGCCTTTATATTTGCGGTTGTAGGGAAAAGTGCCGGATGTGGTGGGGCTGGAGGGGAGTGTGGAGCGGACAAGGGAGTCACGGAGAGAGTGGTCCTTCCGGAAGGCAGATAAGGGTGGGGAGGGAAAAATGTCTTTGGTGGTGGGGTCGGATTGCAGATGGCGGAAGTGTCGGAGGATGATGCGTTGGATCCGGAGGTTGGTGGGGTGGTATGTGAGGACGAGGGGGATTCTGTTTTGGTTGTTATTGCGGGGAGGGGGTGTGAGGGATGAGTTGTGGGAAATGCGGGAGACACGGTCGAGGGCGTTCTCGACCACTGAGGGGGGGAGGTTACGGTCCTTGAAAAACAAGGACTTCTGAGATGTTCGGGAGTGGAATGCCTCATCCTGGGAGCAGATGCAGCGGAGGCGAAGGAATTGAGAATAGGGGATGGCATTTTTGCAAGAAGGTAGGTGGAAGGAGGTGTATTCCAGGTAGCTGTGGGAGTCGGTGGGCTTGAAATGGATATTGGTTTCCAGGTGGTTGCCAGAGATGGAAACAGAGAGGTCCAGGAAGGAGAGATAGGTATCAGAGATGGTCCAGGTGAACTTCAGGTTGGGGTGGAAGAGGTTGGTGAAGTGGATGAACTGTAGGAAGTGCTACACCGCACCCCTCACCCCCATCCCAGGGCCCAAGAAGACTTTCCACATCAAGCAGATGTTCACCTGCACATCTGCTAATGTGGTATACTGTATCCGCTGTTCCTGTTGTGACCTCCTCTATATTGGGGAAACCGAGCGGAGGCTTGGGGACCACTTTGCAGAACACTTACGCTCGGTTCACACTAAACAACTGCACCTCCCAGGTGCGAACCATTTCAACTCTCCCTCCCATTCCCACGTCCATCCTGGGCCTCCTGCAGTGCCACAATGATGCCACCCGAAGGTTGCAGGAACAGCACCTCATATTCCGCTTGTGAACCTTGCAGCCCAATGGTATCAATGTGGACTTCACAAGCTTCAAAATATCCCGTCCCCCAACTGCATCCCAAAACCAGCCCAGCTTATCCCCGCCTCTCTAACCTGTCCTTCCTCCCACCATCCCCCATCTCGTACCTACTAGCCTCATCCCGCCCCCTTGACCAGTCCCATCCTCCCTGGACTGACCTATCCCCTCCTTACCTCCCCACGTACACTCACCTTTACTGGCTCCAATCCCGCATCTTTGACCTGTTTGTCTCCTCTCCACCTATCTTCTCCTCTATCCATCTTCTATCCGCCTCCCCCCTCTCCCTATTTATTTCAGAACCCCCTTCCCCTCCCCGATTTCTGAAGAAGGGTCTAGACCCGAAGCGTCAGCCTTCCTGCTCCTTTGATGCAGCTTGGCCTGCTGTGTTCATCCAGCTCCACACCTTGTTATCTCAGATTCTCCAGCATCAGCAGTCCCTCCTATCTCAGAGACGGAGAAAAGTTCTTTTAGAAAGATGAATATCCTTGACAAGTAGGATTTAAGGAGAATCCCAAGGCATGTTATACATATATTAGGAGCAAGAGGATAACTAGGGAAAGGGTAGGTCTACTCCAGGACAAAGGAGGGAATTTATGAATGGAGCCAGGGAAAGTGGGTGCGATACTTAATGAGTACTTCACTTCAGTATACACCAAGGAGGAAGACATGGATGATGGTAAGAATAGAGAGGGGTATGTTTATCTTTTAGGGCATTTCAATATGAAGAAGGAGGGGATGTTGGGTGTTTTGAAACCATTAAGGAAGGTCAGTCCCCAGGGCCTAATAGGATCTATTCCAGGATATTGAGAGAGGCAAAGGAGGAGATTGCTGGGATCTTGACCGAGATCTTTGCATCCTCTTTAGCCACAAGTGAGGCCCAGAAAGACTGGAGCACGGCTAGTGTTTACCCTTTATTTAACAAGGGCAAACAGGGATAATTCAGGAAATTATAGGCCAGTGAGCCTTATGTCAGTGGTAGGGAAATTATTGGCGAGGGTTCTTAGGGACAGGATTTATTTGCATTTGGAAAAGAATGGACTTATTAAGGATAGTCAGCATGGCTTTGTGTGGGGGAGGTCTTGTCTCTCAAAGTCAGTCACATGACACAAGGTTGTAGTCCAACAGATTTATTTAAAATCACAAGCTTTCGGACCGTTGCTCCTTTGTCAGGTGATGTTTGACTCATGTTAGGCTGGTCCAGAAGATTAAGTACATGGGATCCACAGTGAGTTGGTAAGTTGGATACAAGACTGACTTGGCCATAGACAGAGAGTAGTTGTGGAGCAGTGTATTTCTGACTGGAAGTCAGTGACCAGTGGCGTTCTGCAAGGAGTAATGCTGGGACTTCTACTCTATGTTATATGTCGAAATGATTTGGATGAAAATATAATCAGCCTGATTAGTAAGTTTTCAGACTGCACAAAAATTGGTTGAGTTGTGGATAGTGAGGAAGGTTGTCAAAGAATACAGCAGGAAATAGATCAGTTGGAATGTTGGGTGCAGAAATGGCAGATGGAGTTTAATCAGCACAAGTGTGAGATGATGCATTTTGGGAGGTCAAATGCAAGAGAAAAGTATACAATGAAAGGCAGGAGCCTTACAGCGTCGATATACACACAGATCTTGGGGTACATTTCCATTGATCCCTGAAAGTAGCAGCACAAATGGATAAGGTGGCAAAGAAGGCATACAGCATACTTGCCTTCATCGATGAGGGCACTGAGTGTAAAAGTTGGTAAGTCATGATACAGCTTAATAAAATTTTTAGGTAGGCCACATTTGGATATTGTGTGCTGTTCTGATTGCCACACTTTTGGAGGGCTGTGGAGGCTCTGAAGATGGTGCAAAGAGGCTAACCAGGATATAACCCCAGGAGGTTTACCACGAGGGCAAATGCTTTGAGGACATCCTTAAAGCTTGGAAAAATAACTGCAGCTTCCTGCCGACATACAAGAATTTCTTGCCCAAAACCACCCGAAGGGGAGAGGATAGGTCTGCAAAGGTGCCAACCTTGTGAACGTCTCTGATGGGCTCAGGTGGAGGCCAAGAGCAAACAGGGGAAGGAGTGTGACAAAACCAGAGTGTCCCACTCACTTGTCTCCTCAAACCTCTCCAACAGATCGTGTGGATCCAGTGTCAGAATGATTAATCACCTCAGGACCCACTATTCCAGAATGGCATAACGCTCAACCTTTTTTCACTCATCCACAAGATGTGAGTAGCACTGGCCAGGCCACCATATATTACTTATCCCTAATTGCAATAAGTGTCAACCACATTGCTGTGGGTCTGGAGTCACATGTAGGCCAGACTAGGTAACAATGGCAGTTTCCTTCCCTAGGGACGTTGGTGAACCGGCAAAATTTTTCCTGACAATTAACAATGGATTTATGGTCGTCATTAGACTCCTAATTCCAGACATTTATTGAATTCAAATTCTACCATCTGCCATGGTGGGATTTGAACCCACATCCCCAGAATATTACCAGGGTCTCTGGATTAATAGTCTAGCAATAATACCACTATGCCATTACCTCCCCAGATCCTGTGTCCTGTGGAATTGTTTAAGATGACAAGATGGGGCGGGGAGCCATTTCAAGGAAGTGAAATGTAGTGAATATGTCTTTTTTTTTCTAATCAACTTTTTTTTTCAATAATAACTGAAACAAGACACAGTTGACGCTTGACCTTATTTAATCTCAACATAGATCCCACTGTCTGCTCATGGAGGAACATGGTATAAACATAAAAAGGTGATTGGTGGGTGTTCATGTCATGAGTTGGTACTAAGTTGGCATAGAAGCTATAAAGGGCCATGAGGGTTGGGAGAGGCAATGCTAGATAGGTATCAGGGGCTGTAGGTAGGGAGAATGAGCTGGCATGGGGAGTGTATGGGAATGAAGGGTGTTGGGAAGAGGAGCTTTTTTTAATTTTACAACAAAGTCCTACAGCAGTGAGATAGATGTTTCAGCTTGACTGGCTTCAAACACTCCTTCTGGGTTTGGTGGTCCCAACTCCAATTTTAATCAGCCCCCACCCTTACTCTATGTTCTTGTATCCTAACAAAATTTGGGTGTATAAACTAATACAGGGAGCCAAATCAGTAAGAAAATAAGATTCCTTACAATTTTGCAGCAACTTGTACAAGAAAAGAGCATTTTTTTTTCCATCGATTTTGAAGTTTTGGACCTGAAAGTTTTGTAAGGAGAGCGCTTGAAGCTCTAATTATTCTCACTTCAGGCAAGGCTTAAAATATAACTTTGTACCTCCTATTAAACTGAGCATCTCTTTCAAGAGCTAGCATTGGTACAATGGAATGAATGGTCATCTTCTGTGATTTTCACTGAAAGACAATAGAAGTTATTAAAACATATATAAAATTGTTCATTCACCGTTCAAAGCAAGGCTTAAAACAAAAATAATCTTGAACTGCATGAATGAAGAAGCAGGAAAAGTAGATAGACTTGTCAGATTTTATAGAATCAATTGCCAAAGTGAAAAATGCTGAGTTTGCATTGACTGGAACATCAAGTTGTGTCTCATTCTGGGAATAAGGATTAAGCAGCTGTTCAGTTTAATCCACCTCCCTTTATTCCTTAAAATTCATAAATGACCATGTGTTTAATCAGTCAGCTGTGTCATGGTCACAGTACATAGAAAGCTCACAGGGAAGTAATTGAAACAGGTCAAGTGACAGTAAATGAGGTTCTTTAAAGACACTAGATTATGTAATTCTGTTCTGTTGCCTCTTTCTTTTAATTTACATTTTTTCATTTGAGTATGTCCAGCTGACCAAACTCTAGGGAAGGCCAACACTCAGCAGCTGTTGCAGCTGTATGTTAGACTGTGTTCTGCCAGGACGGCCACAAATCTGGCTGTGATTTGCACACTCATTGGGCCCCAGATTTCTCAATGCAAGGGTCTGGATAGGGGTGAATCACCTGTTTCCTAGAACAAAGGGGTTGACATGCATTGGAGAAGAGACCGAAGTTGACAAATAGTGGAATGCTGTGGATGCTGGAAACCTGAAATTGAAAGAGTAAAAGAACCCTATGCTGGAACTCAATAGCTCAGGCAAAATCTGAAGAGTCAAACAGTTAATGGGCATGGAATTGCATCCAATTTGTGTGGTACTGTCAATCACAATCTCCACAATCTGCACAGTGTTGCTGGATAGGAAGGGCACCTATAAGTGTGTTCCTGTTGTGTGCCACAGGACCTTGAATGGATGCCATCCTGACGACTCCCAGTTGCCTCGTGTGACGCCAGGTTCCAAGTTTGGTCAATGAACATTCGGTCAACCTGCTCATTGCTCCCTTGGCAAACAACAAGCATAAACCTGCACCAGTGTTATTTAAAGGACCAGGCATCTGACCAGTGGATAATTAACTCTCTGGGAACAGTTTCTATACCAGTGGTTCAAGAATGTGGCTCACCAACCTCCTCTCCAGGTCAATTGGCAATGGACAATAAATGCTGACTTAGCTTGTGTCCAGGGCATCACCACAACCAACCAGAAACTACTTACCAGCCCATCCACCTCCTGTGCAGTATAAACCTTTTCTTTTGGTATTCTTGCCAATGGTCCTAATGAGTGGACGACAAAAGGCATCAGCTAAATGTATATATTTTTAGCCATGTTCAAGTTCTGTACCATCAAATGGTTACTTGTTTCTCTTACGCATTTAAGTCTGACCTGGGCTAGGCTTCCTGATTTTGTTTTACAAAATCTGACATCCAGCGTGATGGGGTCCCAAGGGTTCTGGACTCAGGGTGTCCACTCTGTGTTAACAGTAGCCTTTTCATCAAAGCTGAGCTGTCTGCCCACCTTCTGGGGCTGTTGTAGAAGGTGGCAATTCTTGGGGAACCCAGCAGGAGGAAATTGGTAAGAGAAAGTTGGTATAACGAGAGGTAAGTGGAATGGAAAATGGGAGATCTATAGTATCACCATCAGCTTGCCCATCATGTCAAAAGGCAGGATGATCGTGTCCTTGGGGCTGAGAAAGGGAACAAGGAAGCAACATAGCAGCTTGCTTGATCTGCTCCATGACTTTTCTTGCATTTCTTTTGTGGGACATCTTTCTAGGCCAGCACTAATTGCCCCTTGAGAAGGTGTTGATGAACCTCCTCCTTGAACCAATGCAAATTATGTGGCATAGACAGCCCTACATTGCTGATAGGGAAGGAGTCACAGAATTTTGACCCAGCAATGGACAGTATATTTCCAAGTCCAGACAGTGAGTGACTTCAAGGGAAACCTCGAGTTGTGGATAGTGCGGAGGGCTGTTCTAGGTTACAAAGGGACGTTGATAGGATGCAGAGCTGGGCTGAGAAGTGGCAGATGGAGGTTAACTCTGAAAAGTGTGAGGTGATTCATTTTGGAAGGACAAATTTGAAAGCAGGATTAATGAAAAGATTCTTGGCAGTGTGGAGGAGCAGAGGGATCATGGGGCTCATGTCCACAGTTCCCTGAAAGCTGCCACCCAGGTGGATAGAGTTGTTAAGAAGGCGTATGGTGTGTTAGCTTTCATTAATAGAGGGATTGAGTTCAAGAGCTGTGAAGTTATGCTCCAGCTATATAAAACCCTGGTTTGGCCACATCTGGAGTAATGTGTCCAGTTCTGGTCGCCTCATTACAGGAAAGATGTGGAAGCATTGGAAAAGGTGCAGAGGAGATTTACCAGGATGTTACCTCGAATGGAGGGAAGGTCTTACGAGGAAAGGTTGAGAGAGCTAGGGCTTTTCTCTTTAGAATGAAGAAGGATGAGAGGTGACTTAATAGAGGTGTACAAAATGATCAGAGGTATAGATAGAGTGGACAGCCAGAGTCTTTTTCCTAGGGTGGAGGTAGCTATTATGAGGGGGCATAGTTTTAAATTGAGTGGAGGTAGATATCGGGGAGACGTCAGAGGTAGGTTCTTTACTCAGAGAGTGGTCGGGGCGTGGAATGCATTGCCAGAGAGGGTAGTGGAGTCGGCCTCATTCTGGCATTTAAGCGGCTATTAGATAGGCATACGGATGATAGTATAAGGTAGGGGTGGAGGTTAGATAGACTTTAGGATTAGGGTAAATGTTCGGCACAACATCGTGGTCCTAAGAGCCTGTACTGTGCTGAACCGTTCTATGTTCTATGAAACTGACAGGTTGTGGTGTCGTGGTGGGATCCAGAGTCAATGTTGAGGACTCCCACGGCAACTCCCTCCCTACTGTGTACCACTATGCCGCCACCTCTTCTGGGTCTGTCCTGCCAGTGGGACATGAGAGATCCAGAGATGATGATGGTGGTGCCTAGGACATAGCGGTGCTCTCAGAATCATACATTACAGACTATGTCAAGTTGCCGCTTGACTAGTCTGTGAGACAGCGCTCCCAATTTTGCAATTGCCTCCAAATGTTGATAAGGAGCATGCTGCAGAGTCGACAGGACCGAGTTTGCTATTATTGTTTCCAGTGCCTGTGTCGATGCCAGATAGTCCATCTGGTTTATTTCTTTTGTTTAGACTTCATAAACATTAATTATGGCTGAGTGGCTTGTGAGCTACTGTAGACAGCATGTAAGAATCACCTACATTGCTGTGGGTCTGGAGTCACATGTAGGTCAGACCGAGCAGGGATAACTGACTTCCTTCCCCAAAGGGCATCAGTGAACCAGATGGACCCTTTCAACAATCTGCAGAGATTATGTGATCATGATTAGGCGTTTAATTCCAGATTGTTTTTGAATAATTCAAATGTCACCATCTGCCATGGTGGGACTCAAACCCATATTAGCTTCACGTTCTAGATTGCTAGCCCAGTGACATTGCTGATTCACCAGTGCTGGGTCATGGGCTCTGTCATAGTGCAAAGCTGTAGACAACTATCTCATTACCAGACACAAAAAATGCAGACACTCTCTACTGGTTCTGCTTTGTTTCATTCATGTCCATTGTGCCATGTTGTCATGCAAGGACAGGGCAGCATGTCAGTGGATGTATCGCAAGGAGATGTGCCTACCATTGCTGAATAGCTGGAAGGATGTGGAGGCTGCAAGCACTGATCAAATTAGGTCCTTAGTGGTTTTCTGACAGCATTTATGGTAGAGTTGAGGGTAAAAGAGGTTGAATGATGAAGATGTGAAGCAGAAATGGGATAAATAAAGGAACAAAAGATGGGGCTAAATGTGGTGTGAATGGCGACAGAAGGATCGTTGTTTTTCAGAGATCAGTTGTTGACAAAGTTATGATCTGAAATGATTGAGTTTATTGCCCTGATGAAGTGGTGCCAATGTTGGCCTGGGGTGGACAAACTCAGGAGTCACACCACATCAGGTTATAGTCCAACAGGTTTATTTGAAATCACAAGCTTTGGAGTGTTGCTCCTTCAGGTAGACATGAGAGATTCATTGACACAAGCAGAGGAGGACCGTTCTCCCTGGAGTCTTGGTCAATATTTCTCCCTCCACTGAAGTAATGGCCATTGTTAATTTGCTGTTTGTGGGAGCTTGCTGTGTGCAAATTGAGTAGTGCATTATGACTAAGCTTTATTGGCTGTAAAATACTTTGTCACAATTTGAGATATGAAAGGCGTTATAGGAATGTAAATCTTTTGAAACAGTATCTTTTGCAAGTGACTCCAATGGCTTGTGCCTTGAGTCCAATACAAGCAACTGGGAATGAGAAATAGTGAATGCTGTGACCATCTTCCATATTACTGTTTTGCTTGGCAAACTCATTGGTTCTATTTGCATTTCTCTTTAAATGATCAGAACTGCGACATTGCCCTGAATTCCCAGTAATGCTGAGGGACAGCAGCAGAATCTGAGTGCACCTTGCATTTGGTTTATTTTTTTTTAATAAACTGTCAATTATTACACAATTTGGAATTGGCCAAAACGCTTCAGTGTTAGGAGGTCAGGGTCGAGCTCTGCCAGGTTGTAATATCATGTCCTTTCCCGAACCAAGCACCACTTTCACAGTCACCTGCACATAAAGCACCAAAATTTTAATCCTGCAAACAGCCATTATTTTATTTTTTATTTTGTCTTTTAAGCATAATCATTACTTTATCAAAATTTTCTCTGCAATAATTTGAGTAAATTGCAGTGAGCAGATGTGTGCGCATGTCTATCTATCATTTAGACAATTCCTTTGCATTTAAGACTTACATTTGTGTAGTGCCTTTCGAGAGCCCCAGTACATTCCAATGAGCTTCGCAGTCAGTGTAGGAGGCAGAGCATGATCCACCAACAGCCATGAAATTGTAACCAGACAATCTCTTGACTAGATTTATTCTTGACATGAGTGGGATCTTGCTTGGAGTCAGCAACTTCCATCCTCTGGAGTTTAGAGGATTGGGAGATGAACTATTTGAAAGACATAATTCTCAGTTAATTGGGTTGGCTGTTGAAAGGTTGTTTCACCAAATTAGAGTCCAGAATTATCATTGTATTATTCCATGTTGCCCAGAGGAGATGATAGCTTTGATAAGCTGAGGCTAATCAGGCTTATTCAGATGGTGGTCCTGTGGTGTAGGTCTGAAGATCGAAACTGGATAAGGGGTAGCAGACCTTCCTGAATTAACAAATCAGATAGATGATGGAAAACTATCAAATTCCTATCATCATTCTTATCACCACTCTTAAAAACATTTCGTAAATTGGTTATTGCCGTGTTGAACTTGTTCAACATTCACTGCATAAGGAGCTCTGTATCATTGTAAAAGGGTTCCATAGGATCTCTCTCTATCTGCTCCTCTGTTTATCTGTCCTCTCGCGTGCGTTTTCTCTCTCTTTTTCTGTCTGTGTGTCCCCTGCTCTGTGTGTGTCTGTGCCAGTGTCCTGGTGTCCGTGTCTCTCCCTCTGTATATGGCTGTCTCCCTGTGTGTGTGTCTCTTGCTCTGTCCCTGGCTGTGTCTGTCACTCTCTCACAATCCACTCCATCTCTCTTTCGCTCTCTCACTTGCTCTGTGTATCTGTCTGTCTCCCTCTCTCTGTTGCTGTATTCCAATTACAGAGTAGTTTCAGTGGATTTTTAAAATAATGAAATCATAGACATCAGAATAAATTTAACTGAATCCAGAAAGAGGTGATCAAAGCACAAGCTTTTGGAACATAAGGGACCGTTCAGCCCCTCGGGCCTGTCCTGATGCTCAATGAGGTCATGGTTGATCTGTATCCAAACTCCATCCATCAAGTCTGGCTTCAGCTCCTTCTATCCCCTTGGGTAGCAATAACCTACCAATCTCCAATTCGGAGTTGATTCAGTAAACACCTGCATTTTGCCAAGAGATTTCCACCATCCTGCATGGAGAAGGGTCCTTTTTCCCCTTTATTTTTTTTTTCACGGGATGTGAAAGTGTATTTGTCAGCAGATTATTATTCAATAAGTGCCCTGTCGATGATCATTATCTGTTTTGCTGATGGAGCATAAGCTGAAGAGGCAGTAAATGGTGGTTGGATTTGTCCTGCTTTGTGGGCCTCCAGTTTCCACTCAATGTTTAATTGGCCACTGCCATTCATGACTTAACATGGCAGGACTGCAGAGCTCAAATTTGACCTGTGAATTTGCTTCGCTCTGTCAATCACTTGCTGCTTATGCTGTAGCTTCACCAGGTCGAGACCTCATTTTGAGGTGTACCTGGTACTGCTCCTGGCATGCCCTCCTGTACTCTCCATTGAGCTAAAGCTTTCTTAATTCCAGGTTTAATTGAAATTCCCATCAGCTTTTGCTGGGATTTTCACCTTGGCCTCTGCTACTGTTACTGTGGTGGAGTGATCACCATGGCGGGGTGCTCAAGAGGGGTGAATTGGAGGAACACGGTGATCACGGAGGGTTGGCATTACATTGATAGGAGGAGAGAAGCCAAGGAGAGATTTGAAAATCGGTTTGGAATTTTGAAGTCAAGTCGTTTAACAATTGGAAGCCAATCCAAGTTAGAGAGTGCCCAGATGATAGCTGAATAGGACTTGGTGTAAGTTAGAACACAGGCAGCAGCACTTTGGAGCAGTTGTTGACCATGGGGGGCAGACTGGCCAGGAACAGAGTGAAAGGATAATGTCTTTTTTTTTAGTATTGCAGCTGGTCAGATCCTGTCCTGCATCAAAAGACGACTGTTGAAGGGTAAAAGCAATGAGAGTCCATTCTGTCTGGCTGCTGAGGAGGTCTCAGAAGATCTAACAATGAGGATTAATAATGTCGTCAACTGTCAGCATGAGTCCACAGATGAAATGACGCCTGACATCAGTCCTGCACGGGTAATAGCCCTTTCTGATCAATCTCCCATTGCTTTGCTTTGTCCAAACTTCCTTATCATGACATATTTCCCAGGGATTTGAGTTAATCCCTGGATTAGTAGCACAGCCTGACTTTTTGGATAAATGTATTCAGTATTTATGCAACAAAAGATGAGCTTACTGACTTAAAGATCCTTAAAATCACTTAGCAACACTCTCACTCTATGTAGAAGCTCTGTCATTGACTTTCAAATTATCTGTCAGATATTCCTGCTACTGGCTGAAAAATTTGACTCTTATTAAATTACTGTTCCAAGGTGTACTTAAGTTTGAAGCCTTCAGTTTTAGGTGTTCCAAAATAAGGAGTTTTTTATGTTTTTGCATTGTAAATTGAATTTCTATGAAGTTAGTAACGGAGAGGAAGTGGGATGACGTAAAAGCACCAGACCTGCTGGGATTTTTTTGCAGTTAATAGAATTATCAGGTGGCTGTACAAATGGCGAGGGGTATTAATGTTTCAGTGAAGCAAGAAGCAAGGATTCCCTCACTGCCCATCTTAAATCTCTTGTATTTTTACACCTCACAGAGGTGGTGCGTTGGGAATGAAGCCCCACTATTCCTGGTGTCATCACGCGAGTTAAAGAGTTAAAAAAGAACACCGAATTCCCCAATTTCCCTGTCTTTTAGACCCAGGTTTGCAGAAAGCACAGACCAGGACAGGATACTTAGCAAGAATTGCAAATAACTAGATTTCAGCTACAGACAAATAATGATCAATTGTTGACATGTACTTGTACTTGTTGAAGCTTGAAGCCACATATAAAATTCCTTCCTACTACACATGTAGACAGAGAGTGGAAAAGAAATGAGAATCATGAGCAAAAGGAAATATTTGGAAGGTGAAATAACTGGACAGAAGGTATCCTGTCACTAAGTCACCCGTTGTTTACATGTGCGCTGTACATGGGCTGTGACCAGTGAGCTCTCAAACCAAGTCCCTTGACTGAGGAGACCTTTAAAATCGCCTGTTAATACCTATCAGCCAGGGTTCCCTGTTTGGCCCAGGTTAATAACCCAATCAGGGATCTCATAGTCGATGCAATCTACCTGGTCATGGTTCCAATCACTGTAGAAGATGGTCCAATGTTTGCAGAGTTTACTGAGCTATTTTTATAAGGTGTAAACTTCCTGTTGGCAGGAGAATTGAAGATTATTGGGGCCAGGTGGGAGAGTAAAATTCAGCACATTCCCTCCCTAACAGCGTTGTGGGTCTACTCACAGCACATGGACTGCCACCACCTTCTCAAGGGCGACTAAGGATGGGTAACAAGTGTTGGTTCAGGCAGGGATTCCCATGAGTGAATAAATGCCATACAGATCAGCCATAATCTTATTAAATGGCCAAGTGGACTCAAGGAGCCAAATAGCCTTCGTCCTATTTTGTATGTTCACATGTTGTCTTTTTCAATTTATGAATCTGGAATTTGCTGCCTTAGAAGGCAGTGGGAGTGGTTTCAATATTAAGGGGAAATTTATTAAATACATGAAAAGCAAACATTTGCAGGGCTTTGGGGCAAGAAGTGTGGGGGTAGCGCTGATTAGGACAGCTCCAGCAAACAGCCAGCACTCATGAGATGGATTGAATGGTCTTTTTTTTTAAATTTTGCAATTGGTCTTATTCTTTCCTTTTGATAAATACCTTTTCTAAAATAATTGTAAGCCCAAGGTTTATGCTATCAACCATGCCACGGCATACGGTGGTCGGAGAACGGTGAAAGCTTTGATAGCTCTGCTGGATGAAGAAGCAGCTCACCCTCCAAGTGAAGGCAAGGCTGAGCTGCTCTACGGCACTGAACAACATGCGAACATCATTGGAATTCCATGCATGCTGACCCTGTTCAGGTATGAAGCTGCTTATATTTCACTCAAGGATTTATTAATGAGGAAAGAACATTCCATCTCAAAGCGCTTTACAGCCAATAAAGTATTTCTTAAATGCTGCCACAGTTGGAGTATTGGAAAGATAGAAACAATGTCATTAGCACAAAGCAAACTCTCCACTACTGACCCCATAATTTGATTTAATTATGTTGGTTGAGGGATGAGCATTGTCTAGGATACCAGGGAGAAATTCCCTGTACTTCAAGGTATTGTCACGGTCGCTTTCACATCCGCCTAGGAAAGTAGAAATGTTTTTGGTCTCAACTGATAGTTGTTTCCACTGACTGACTGTGCAGCACTCCCTGAGAGGCTCAGCCTGGATCGTATGCTCAAGTTTTGGGAGTGGATTTGGTCCCCAAGTCCTTTGTGACTCTGAACTGACTTGGAGTCACAGTGGCATTCTACAGTCTATATACAAAGAACACAGAAGTCTGCGCTATGCAACTCTTCGTCAATGGGAGTTCCTCTCCAAGCCTCTCACTATCCTGACTTGGAAATATATTGCCAGTCGTTCGGTGTCGCCGGGTCTACCTACAGACGTGGACAGCAGCGGTTCAAGAAAGCAGCTCACCACCACCTTCTCAAAGGCAACTAGTGGATGAGTGTCCCTCCCTCTCCCTTTAATTAACTTCTTGAGACCTACCTTTGACCGAACCTTTGGTTTAAAGCAATATTCTGAACTCCACGTTAATGTTTGCTGAAGCACCTCAGTTCTGTTTTACTGTGCCTCCTGACACTACTGTTTATTGGCACTATAACAAACCATTTTCCCCTCCCTACTTCCTGCCAACCATAACCAAACCATCACTGAGAAGAAACCTCATTTAGCTTCACCCATTTTGCATTGCGGCTGATAATTGGCACTTCAATGGTAGACTCTGAGCAAACTGCACAGCAGGATCACAGAGTGCCACCTCACTAACCTGTCTGCAGTTAATCCTTTCAAATCACCTTGATTCTAGGTCTCCAACTCAATCAAGTGGCTCATCTCCAAAACCCTTGTGCCATCGCATTCAGAAAAAAATCCAGGAAGCAAACCTTGCCAAGGTACTGTTAAACTTTAATGTATCAAGCTAATATGGTCAATTACATTAAAGCAATGATAGTTATTTTCAATTGTAAAATCCTGCTGTGTGCTACCACTGATATTCGTCTTAAGGTTGACTGTCTTTTCTTAGAAATATTCCTATTTTCTTGTGGTTTTATTGTGTGGAGAGAGATTTTTTCCTAGTTTTAAAGCCATTGCCAGCAGTTCTTGGGCAGATCCTAACTGAACTTTCACTGAAGATTTATTTCACCAGATAGGCTCCTTGGCTTTACTTGATTGCATTGTTGGTCTGCAATCTGAAGTGAATAGGACATTGTCACCAGAGCTAAGATGGTCTTGTCTGTCACCAGTAATGCTGTTTCTGTCTGCTAATGTGGCATATTATTCCTCCTTGCTTTCCACAGCCTGTCTGTCAGCTTCAGAAGACTATAGGCTCAAGACCCAGGGCAGAGATTGGGATGCATAAACTAGGTTGATGGTTCAGTGTCGAGGGAGCACAGTGCTGTCAGAGGGTCAGCGCTAAGGGAGCATTGTTGTCATCACCTTGCCTGTTTAGCTTCTATGAAGCCTATTTCACCCATTTGTATATCTAAGGCACTTCTGGCAATTATGTATTAATGAAGCCACTTTGTATATTGATGATCCGTTCTTTCTTTTAGGAGGGGAGGTATTACGAGATGGGCCTTTAAGAAGGATTTGTTCTGTTATGTTTAGTTTGAAAGCAAATCGTGTAAACTTGGAGCCAATCTGACTGTTCTGAGCCTAAAAATGTAGCTAGTTTTGGGTTTTTTTTTTTAAAAAAGTTGGAACAATAGAAACAGCATGAAATTGTGGGGTCAAGCTCCCACAGAACCAGGATTTTAGTTTAACGTTCAGTAGCTTTGGGGTTTGAAAGCTGCTATACATCTCTCCCTGCTGCAGCAAAATGCTGGAGTTCTCCCCCTCTGTTTTCTCTTGATGTGCGTGTGAGACAATCCATTTCACTGAATTTGCCTTTGCCAATGGTGTGTTTATAGGATGTTAGTATATTGGAACAGTTACTGTTTAGTAGTCAAATAATCTATTATTCTGTTAAGGTTTCCAATTGAGTTGTTGTTCCAATTCTTTCTTTCATTCGTATCTTAACTATAGTGTAAGAATAAAGTGTGTTTTTCTTCAAATCTGGTAATTTGAGCAATCAAATTGCATTTGGAACACAACGTCTTACACTTGCCTTTTCTAAAAAAAAAGGAAAAAGTTGGGGTCTAGGCCATCTTCTTAATATATTTTGAGGAGTTTGGTCTGGTCCATAACATGGGACAATTATGCGCTCAGTGCCACCAATGGCATTTTATTTGAATATTTCAGGTGAAGCATACTTTGATCAAGTCGCAGTTCTCTTGTACATATAAAGAGGATTCTACAGCAAACATCAAACATTCCAGTAATCCCTGCCTTGGCCAGGCTTCAACTTGTACCCAATCTGAACCAAGACAAGTTTTCACGATCTTCTGTGATGATGAATCTATTGAAGGTAAAAGAATTTCACCATAAATATATCTCTTGCATAAAAATTACCAGGTTGAAAACTTTTTGTCCATAATCTTTGCTTGTCAGCCTCTTCATGTCATCACTGGCTATTGTCAGTTGCAATGCCGATACCTCCCTTTTAACTCTCCTACATCGATGGTCATAGTGCAGTTGCAAATTCTTACCTCTGGGAAACCCTGTAGAATTATCTTTCTCTTCACAACAACTTGTGTGTCCAGAGCAACTTGTTAGTTAATTGTCTGTGGAGAAACATTGTACAAAGTTTACAACTGAAATCTTCTGTGCCATTGTAAATATGCAGATCTTTATGTGTGATATAACGTGGAAAAGGATGCAAAAGCTTTTGACTTTTGTTACTTCTCCTCCTTCCTGGTGTGTGTACACAGATAATTAAATATTGCACAAAGCTTGACAAAACTGACTGTATACAGCAATTAGCTTTAAAAGGGAATGTTATGTGTTACTTGTATCTTTCTTTTCAGTTTCTGGGAGAACATGGGCTGGTAGTTTAGTGTTGCTGTAGTCCAGTATCTGTTGCTGTTAAATCCAAAAAGCAGAACACCTTTGTACCAAAGTGGTTGAGGTAAATAGCAACCGGAATGGTCAGGTTGCCTGAGGAAAGGTTGAACAGGCTTCATTTGTATCCACTGGAGTTTAGAAGAATAAAGGCTGACTTAATTGCAACAGAAAAAGGTCCTGAGGTGCACAAGAGATTTCCTCTTTTGGGACAACCTTGAACCAAGGGTCACTGTTTCAAAATAAGGTGGGTCACTATCTAAAACAGAAGTGAGAATTTTTTTCATACCGAGCATGGCGAATATTTGGATACTTTTAAGGAAAATGTAGACAGATTCTTGATCAGCAAGGAGGCCAAAGATAATCAGGGATAGGCACGAATGGGAAGAAATCAGATCAGTCACGATTGTATTGAATGGTGGAGCAGGCTCAAGGGGCTGAATGGCCTACTCCTGATCCTGTGTGTTGATACGTTAGTATGGATTGTTTAAGGGGAAGCTGGATAAACATACCAAGGAGAAAGAGCTAGAAGAATATGTCAGTGAGGTTTTTATTATATTTACTCATTTAGGGGAAGCCATGGCCTAATGGTACTATCACTGGATTGTTAATCCAGAGACCCAGATAATGTCCTGGGGACCTGGGTTCGAATCCTGCCATGACAGATGGTGGAATTTGAATTCCTGGAATTAAGAGTCTAATGATGACCATGAAGCCATTGTCGGAAAATCCCAAGCTGCCATCCTTGAGCGGTCAGGCCAACATGTGACTCCAGACCCACAGCAATGTGAGTAACTCTTAATCACCTTCTGGGTAGTTAGGGATGGGCAATAAATGCTACCTAGCCAGCAATGCCTTCATCCTGTGAATGAATAAAGAAACTCAGGACTTTTTCCTAATTGCTGAGAGGATGGTTAAGAGTCAATCACATTGCTGTGGTTCTGGAGTTACACCTTGGCCAGACTGGATAAGAATGGAAGATTTCCTTGCCTGAAGGGTTTCAGTAAATCAGATGGGTGTTTAATGATTGATGGTCATCATTAGACTAGCTTTTTATTCTGGAATTTTATTAAATTCAAATTTTACTAGCCTTGGTGGCAGTTAGAACAAAGTTAGGTGAGAGGCGGCTGCAATGAAGTATAAACACTGTATGAAGCTGATTGACTTGATCCTTGACTGTAAATTCTCCGATCTCCCCAAGTGATAATTACATGGGAGAGTGAACCAGTTGTTGGAAAGCCAGTTGAGGCCTGATGTTAGGAGGTATTAAACCCTGGTTTGATCTTTTGTATGGGGTCATGATACACAACCTCAAACTGTCTGATTGGCTGCTTAGAAATGATTTCCACCAGCCGGGGTTGGCGGACTGTCAGGAAGCAAAGGACACAATGACAATATATATTTATGCAGCCCCTTAGCTTGGTCAAAGATCCCAAGGTTCTTCAGGAGAGTTATCAGGGAGAATGAATAAGATCCTGAACTACAGAAGCAGACATTAGGGCAGATGACCAAAAGCTTAGGCAAACAGCTGTGTTTTTAAGGAAGAGTGAGAATTAGAGGTTTAAGTTAGGAATTCCAGGTCTTAAGCAAGATAACAGAAATAACCTGTGAAATTCTTTACCGCAGAAGGTTGGGTCATTAAGTCTATCCAAGACATAGAGAGATTTTTTTTAAACAGACTTGTGGGAGAAAGGCAGGAAGGTAGAGTTGAGGATAAGGACATAAGAAATAGGAGCAGGAGGAGGCCATCTGGTCCATCAAGTCTGTTCTGTCATTCAATAAAATCATGGCTGATCTTTTTGTGGACTCAGCTCCACTTACCTGCCTGCTCACCATAACCTTTAATTCTGTTACTGTTCAAAAATCTATCTATCTTTACCTTGTTAAATGTTTTTAAGGCAGCCTCAACTGCTTCACTGGGCAGGGAATTCCACAGATTCATTACTCTTTGGGAGAAGAAGTTCCTCCTCAACACAGTCCTAAATCTGCCCCCCCGCCTCTTATTTTCAGGCTAAGCCCCCTAGTTCTATTTCCACCCACCACTGGAAGCAGCCTCCCTGCTTCTATCTTATCTACTCCCTTCATAATTTTGTAGGCTTCTATAAGATACCCCCTCGTTCTTTGGATGATCAGATCAACCAACATCTCATTGAATGGTAGAACAACTCTGGGTTGAATGGCCTACTTCTGTTCCTATATATTGTGGCTTTCAAGCAGCAACAACCTGCAATTTTGAAAGTAGTAATTTTGCATAAAGGTACAGAAGAATTTTGCATGGCTAAATTCATGGGATGTGACTGTCACTGGTTTGGCCAACATTTATTGCACATCCATAACTGCACTGGAGAAATGTTGAGTAATTTATTTATAATTTAAATTTGGAATTTGCTTGGCATGGTCTAATTTTAAGGATTTCCCCCCCCCCCCTTTCTCTGTTCTCTTCAACAAGGTGAATCCTGTCAAACATTAGCACTATCCGCAGGGCAGTCGGCACCCCCAAGGAAACAAGAATGTGAAGCAATTCTCAGGAAAACCAGGAACGAGGAAATGGGAAATCGAAAAGGCAGCCAGAAGGTGTCAAAACGGAAATGGGTGGAAATGGATGGTGATACGGGCTGTGAAAATGAATTACGTAGTTGTCCCCCTGTCACACTGGAGGGAAAAATGGGGAAGACCACAAAGACCATCCGAACTAAGGCCAAAAATAAGTTAATTCCTGGACAATCAAAACTCACCAATTTCTTTAGGATATAGGATTTTATTTCTGTTCTTCCTTTCAAAACCAGATGAGGTGTTTCAAATGTCGAATTCATGGTCACGTGTGTAATTAGTGTGAATTTATTTTCAAAATATAAGACGCAGGCAACTCGTGATTATGAATGCAGAAACTCTAAAATTTTATTTCTTTTTAAATACACTAACAAGTTCAATAATGAGCAATTTCAGCTTAAAGCTTTCACTGTTTACAGCATGGAGAATAAATCACATGAAGTACTAAATACACCGTTTCAATCACTTATGAATGCACAGTCACAACAGTCAGATAACAGATGTTAAAGTTTCACCAAGGATCTTGAGGCTCTTAAACAGTTGGTCAGTTTTGCCAGCAGGGTCGGTAAACTCTTCCAAGCATGCAGCGGAGAACTGTGTGATATAGGAAGGAAAATAGAATGAGTTGAGAATGAGATCCTGGTGCAGCTTATTGTGTACCTTTTGGACTACTTTCTTTAGATTTTACAAATTAACTGCAAGGTTTTAACTCATTTTATATACATGTTGATCAGAGTCAGCTGTGATAGCTGCTGACTTGTGAAATGTTCCCCATCTGTCATCTGAAGTAACCTGCATGAATCACTGTATAACTGAGTTGGAGAGAGCTCTTGTGGTAGTTTCCTTACTGCTGAGTTAAGAGATCTCGGCTCAAGTTGCCTCTGCTCCAGAGGCGTGTGATAATATTTCTGAGTCAGATAAGATGTCAATCGTTGAGGTAAGACCTTGGCAAACGTCAAGGCTTGAACACCAATACAGTTAAACTTCTCTGAATATTACTGTGTCTAAAGGGGAAATGTTACAAGGCCACAATAATGGAATTGTATATCCTTGAATTTAAATGAAGGGATAAACTAACTAATGTGGTTGAGACAATGGATTTTAAGCTAGCTCCTGGACCTGGTTAAAGTGGTCAACAAATTTAGGCATTGGGCTGTGGAGGGGATAGTGATTCCCCACTACCTGCCCCTCTTGAGCGTGGCACGGTGTCTTAGTGGTCAGCACTGCTGCATCACAGCGCCAGGGACCCAGGTTCAATTCCACCCTTGGGCGACTGTCTGTGTGGAGTTTGCACGTTCTCCCTGTGTCTGTGTGAGTTTGAACGGGGTACGCTGGTTTCTTCCCACAGTTCAAAAATTGGTGGATTGGCCATGCTGAAATTGCTCCTAGTCTCCAGGGATGTGCAGGCTAGGTGGGGTTAGCCGTGGGAAAATGCAGGGTTACAGAGATAGGGTAGGGGGATAGATTGGTGTGGGAGGTTCTTTGGAGGGCTGGTGTGGACTCGTTGGGGAGATGATGGCCTAGTGGTATTATTGCTGGACTGTTAACCCAGAGACCCAGATAACATTCTGGAGACCCAAGTTCGAATCCTGCCACGGCAGATGGTGGAATTTGAATTCAATAAATATCTGGAATTAAGAATCTAATGATGACCATGAATCCATTGTTGATTGTCGGAAAAACCCATCTGGTTCACTCATGTCCTTTAGGGAAGGAAACTGCCATCCTTACCTGGTCTAGCCTACACGTGACTCCAGACCCACAGCAATGTGGTTGACTCTGAACTGCCTTCTGGGCAACTAGGGATGGGCAATAAATGCTGCCTAGCCAGCGACGCCCTCAGCCTGTTAATGAATAAGGGAAAAAAATAGCCTGTTTCCACACTGTAGGGATTTGAAGACTCTTCAGTGTATATGTTCATGCCTGGTTGCCCGAGCATGGGTAGGAGCATCCGATGCCTGTGAGGCAATTAGATAGATATGGGCACCATGGAGTTTGGCATTCTGTTCCCCTCTAACACCATTTTAATTTAGTCCCCTCTGTCTCTCTTGTTCCCTTCACTTTTGTTATTGTTGCGTTGCCCCTGGTGCAGTGCCTGTTAACTGTTTATTTGTTAAGTAGATTATGTGGGTGATTTGGTGGGTTACTTTAAAAAAGATAAAGGAACTGATAAGTAGAAACTCTTTCTTTGCTTGGGGTGTCTGGGAGAGTGTAGAACATCTAAATTGGGAACAGGGATAGGCCATTCTGCTCTTCAATAAGATCATGGCTGATCTGTTAGTGTATTGAATTCTCATTCCCATCTTAACACCCCTCTTCCCCCCCATAACCTTAGATTATGGGTAGGCAGGTGAATCAATTTACCACCATCATGAAAACATTAAAGAACAAAACAAGGTGGCTTAATCCTAAAGTGAAAGCCAGGTCATTTGGAGCTGCAGTCAGGGAGCACTTCTTCCACATAAGGGGTTGTGGAAATCTGGAATACTCTGTTTAACCCTCCAAAAAAAGCTCTTGAACCTAGATAGAAGGGGAAGAGCTTGGGAGAATCAAATGAAATTTTCTAAACAAAACCTTCTAGATTTTAGGGGCTAGTTGGCATCCACATACAGATTAACTGTAATCAAATTGAATGACAGGACAGGCTTGAGGGACTGAATGGTCTCCTCTTGTTCCTGTGCTCTGATTTTGGAGGTATAATTTGAATTTCAGTCCCATTGCTCTGCAGAAATATGTGGGAGCCAGCCCAACATCTGTATTTTATAACTGCCAGGATGATAGACGCTCAGTTAAATTTTGACCTGGGACAGACATAGAAAATAGGTGAAAGACTAGGCCATTCACCCCTTCGAGCACCACCATCCACTATGGTTACGGCTGATCATGTAATCTCAGTATCCCACTCCTGTTTTCTGTCTATACTCATTGATACCTTTAGCCACAAGCGCCATGTTCAACTCCCTCTTGAATATATCTAGACCTGCCAGACTTTGAATTTAATCTCTCATCTGCAAAGTGACACCTCCAAGTGTGCAGCACTCCCTCAGTACTGCTGCCTCATTGATTTGAGATCCTGTACCCAAGGGGTGGGGATGGGTGTGTAAAAGAAGTGTTTGTTTGGCTGTGATTGTGTTGAATGGCAAGGCAGGCTCGATGGGCTGAATGGCCTACTCCGCAGTTGTAGGATTATATCTTGCACTCTGTTCTGTTAGCCTGATGTGCATGTATAGTACGATCTGCCTGTAAAGTATGTACAATGACACTTTTCACTGCACTTCAGTACATGTGACAGTAACTATTCAAATCAAATAAAATCCTGTTCCTATCCCTAAGTTCAACACCAGGTTTTGACCTCCCCTGCTTCTTGGGTGGGTGCCAGGACGATAATAAAAATGATGTGATTTGTGTTTGTAAGTCACTCTACACACTGGTATGGGGTAAACTGTTCTGGCCATTCACAGTTTTGGACAAATTACAGCTGTCTGGAAAAGTGACATTCTGGAGTCAGTCACCACAGAGGAGATAAAACAGTGAAATAACTTATCTACCAGCCACAGACGGGCTACAGCATAAGCTTTTGAAAATGAAGCCAATTCATGTGAATCAAAATTAAAAATCAACACAGATTGCTCGATAAATAACACCCTGAACTTGACTCTTTTCCCCCAGTAACTGCATATCATAACTCAACAGCTGTTTCAGCATGCCAGAAACTTACTGTCAAAATCTCTTCTGCCCACAGGAAGCACAGCCCCATTTTCTCCATCATTAGTGGCTCGATGTGCCTCTAACATCTCAAACTGTTCCAGTTGATTTGAGCTTTCACGAGCATCCGTCCTCTTAGCTGAGTGGTACCGTGGCTTTTTCATAGACTCGTACGAGGTGAAAGGTCGTTTGAATAACCTCTGGCTAGCAGCCATAAAAGGTGGTTGAATAATTTTGGGATCCATCCTAAAACCTAAATCCTAAACAGAAGACGAGAGTGATGTTTTTAAGAAAGTCCCAAGATTGTCTCAAAGGATTGTAAAGAGGGCAAAAATTTAACATCGAGCCGAAGATAGAGCCATTACACTAGGCGAACAATTATGCGATCAATGACATCGACTTTGACTTTTAAGACTATTTGAAACCAAAGGGAGAACTATTAGAGTCTAAACTATAAAGGTAGATAGCAGGCATTTAAGGGATGTGGCAAGTCTACAGAATCTGGGATTTTTCCTTGCAATGGAGAAAGTGAAAGAAGTAATTATGCTGGTGAACCAATGTACAGTGATGTTCATTCGATATATAATAAGAAATTGTTTCCAGGAGATCTGTAACCAGGGGTCACAGATTTAGGGTAATTGCCATTAGGTATAGTGCAGGAGTTGAGAAAAAAAAATTCTGCTTCGAATTGTGACTTGGAATGTTTTACCCGTAAGGGTAGTTGAAACAGATTGAATAGGAACTTGTAAAAGAGAACTGGTTATGTACTACAATGAGTCAAATAACCCTCTGGCAGTGGAAACCATTTCCCCTTATCTACCCCATTAAGACCTCTTATAGAATGAGAGGGAGCTACTCATTCTCCCAAATAACTTCTTGCTGTGTCCTTGAAGACCCCTAATGCTGATGGAGCAAATAAATTTTAACAACTTATGTTAAACATTTTAGGGTTAATTGAATACATTTTCCTTCTGATAATGAAAGAATAAGTTACACATTTAAAGCGAGAATTTACTGTGATAAGTCATACTTCAGAGTTTACTTTGTCCGGCTGCTGGAGCTGGTAGATTTTGATCAGGCCTGTAGCCCTCAGTTGCTCTGGTAGATCAGCGTTTGCCAACATTTCTTGGTTAAAGTCATTCTGTGGCACCTTGCTGTCTTCCAACTGTCCCACAGCAGATGAAATAGAGAGTTCTACATTAAACAACACAGAAATAAAAAGAGCTATGTAAACGAAGGCATTCATTCTTGCACTGGTTCTGCCTCAAGCCAAAGGCGGTGTGCGTATGGAACCTGAGGCATTTCAGAGAAGCCCAATCTCCCTTTTTATCCTTTTACCATCATTAATAGACCTCCTGCAGAAACCCATCTAGCGGATCAGATGTGTTATATCTGGAAGATTGGAAGCTGATTCATCACCGCAAGAGGTGAACTGATCATTTTCTTCAATCTAAATCCCTAATGAGTTTGTTTCAATTGCAGACATCTGATATCTAAATCAGCGGCAGTCTAAATGATTTACTTGCTTAATGAAAAGAATGGGATCCGTAAGGCCAAAAAAGAAGGTTAGCTTTTGTCTGAAGAATGACACATTAGCATATCTAATTTACAATACCAGCTTTAAAAGATCCTTGAAGAAAATACATTCTGTTCTCTTTTATCTTGAATGAGAAGTGAATATCACAGATGTTATGAATTGGACAAGGAAGATGAGTTTCATAATGAAATCTTCCTAATCCTGGAAGATTTGTTTTGGAGAGGTACTTTTTAATCTATAAAACTTCTAAAGGTAGGAATGAAGAAAATAATAAAATTTCAAAAAATGATTTAAAAAATCATTCATCTAAGTTCAGCTCTGGTCCAATATTTGAAATAACCTCAAACATTGATAATCAGTTCCTTTACTGTAACAGGTCAGATTAGGAACTGGAATAAAAACAAAGTTGCTGGAAAAGCTCAGCAGGTCTGGCAGCATCTGTGAAGGAGAAAACTGAGTT
>JAHRHZ010000021.1:586511-609922 GCA_024137785.1 Ginglymostoma cirratum | reverse complement strand
TGGGGCCTGGGATTGGGGTGAGGGAGGAGGTGTGGGGGCAGGTGTAGCACTTCCTGCGGTTACAAGGAAAAGTGCCGGGTGTGGTGGGGCTGGAGGGGAGTGTGGCGCGGACAAGGGAGTCGCGGAGGGAGTGGTCCCTCCGGAAGGCAGATAAGGGTGGGGAGGGAAAGATGTCTTTGGTGGTGGGGTCTGACTGTAGATTTATTTGTCACCCTATGAACTGCTTCTTCATAGAAGAAGAAAAAGGGAAAAGCAGTAAAAACTGGATGTCTTTTTAAAAACAACCCCCCAAGAAACAGTCAGAAGACAAGGAACCACAGCCAACCACTTCTGGATTAACTATTTTATCGCTTGAACCCTGCACCCCCAACTGCACCTGAGGGTGATGATGACGACAACTCTCAGCCCCTGCATTAATGACACAGCAACCTCAGAACCTCCTCCCCCATCAAGCCATCTTGATAGTTTTTCAAGATAAAGGTGATAAATTTACTGGTATTTCATTATTTTATGTGAATTAAACACTATCCTTTGTGTTATGCTTTTGAGTGGTTTTTGAGTAATTTTTTTGTTGGTCTGCCTCTAACCTCCCTTTTCCCATTGGCTCAGTTATTTCTATAGTGCGATTTTCTATAATGTGTTACTTCACAGGAATGCATCTATCGCATTATAGCAGAACCCCCTGTACATCTACAGCTTCCCCTTTTATCTATTTTGCTTGTTAGCTCCTCAAAGAGATTAAATAAATTTGTCAGGCATGATTTCCTCTTCATATAGCTGTTTTGAATCTACTTGATCATAATATGTATTTCTTCTGAATGATCATAGAATCCCTACAGTGTGGAAACAGGCCATTCGACCCAACAAGTCCGCATGGCCCCTCCGAAGGGCATCCCACCCAGACCCATTCCCCTACCCTAGCATTTTCCACATCTAATCCACCCAACCTAAACACCCCTGGGCACAATGGGAAACTTAGCATGGCCAATCCATCTATCCTGCACATCTTTGGACCATGGGAGGAAACCAGAGCACCCGGAAGAAATCCACACAGATACGGGAGAGTGTGCAAACTCCACACAGACAGTCACCCGAGGGTAGTACACCTTGTTACCTTATATTTGACTTTAACAGCTTTCTAATTATAGATGTTAAGAAGACTGGCCAATAGGTACTCGTTTATGGCTCCCTTACATTTTAAATGAAGCTCTTAGAACTCAGGGGCCTCAAAATAATGGGGAGCAGATTTATGACTGAGTTGGGGTAAAACTTCTTCAACCAAAATGTTGTGAATCTGAGGAATTCCCTGCCCAATGAAACAGTTGAGGCTACCTCGTTGAATGTTTTTAAGGCAAGGATAGAAAGATTGTTGGACAGCAAAGTAAGTAAGGTATATGGTGAGTGGGCTAGTTCTTGGAGCTGAGTCCATGAAAAGATCATCCATGATCTTTTTGAATGGGGAGTGGGCTGAAAAGGCCAGATGGCCTGCTCCTGCTCCCGTTCCTTATGTTCATATGTTACATTGGCAGTTTTTCAATCTTCTGGAACTTTTCCAGACTCTAAGGATTCTTGGAAGATTACTATCAGTGCAGTCACTAACCTTGTTGCTACATCCTTTAAAATCTTAGGGATACAATCAGCCATTATCCCTATCAGGTTCCTTAATGCTTTCTCTAATAACCCGAATGATTGTTATTTTGTTTTGTTTCGCTTCTGCTTCATTTCCTCCCCATAATCCCCTGATTATTTAGTATTTTTGGAATTTTGTTAGTGCCCTGTGCAGGGAAAACTGGAGCAAATTATCAATTCCTGTACCGTTTTCTGGTTCTATAATCTCCCCAGTCTCATTTTCTAAGGGACCTGCATTTACTTTAGCTTCTGTCTTCCTTTTGTACATTCATGTAAAGTTTTACTATTCATTTTTATATTACTCCCTAGCTTGTTTCCATTGGTTATTTTCTCCTTCTTTATCACTTTTAAAAGCTAACAAAAGATGAATTAAAAACTTTCCCATTCCTCTACCACTATCTTGCAATTCGATAATACGCTTAAGTTTCCTTGACCAACTCTGTTGGTATATCCCCGTCCTAGAATCCTTCTTCCTCATTGGGATGTATCTTTGTTGTGAGTCGTGAATTATTTTCTTAAATGTATGATACTGCTCTTTAACTGTCTTTTCTGCTAAACTCCTTCCTCAATCCACTCCAGCCAACTCTGCCCTCATCACTTTGCTATTATCCTTAATTATGTTCAGCACAGTTATTTCTCACCCAAGTTATTCTCAAACTAAATGCCAAAGTCTACCATGTTATGGTCACCTTTTGCTTGGGGTTCTTTTAGTCTAAGATCATTCATTGAATCTTCCTTATTACACAATATCATATTTAAAAGAGCCCAAAATCTGAAGGTTATTAGAAGCTGAGAAAATTTAAATATTTGGTTTTGTGAGTATCTACGCAAGAATAATGTTCCCGATGTTGGGGAAATCCAGAATTAGGGGTCACGGTCTAAGAATAAGGGGTAAACCATTCAAGATTGAGATGAGGAAGAATTTTCTTCATTCAGAGAGTCACGAACCTGTGGAATTCCCTCCCACAGGAAGCTGTTGGGGCCAATTCATTAGATATATTCAAGAGGGAGCTGGATGTGGCTCGTGCAGCTAAAGGGACTATGGAGAGAAAGTGGAAATGGGATACTGAAATTGCATGCTCAACCATGACCGTATTGAATGGTTGTGCAGGCTCGAAGGGCTGAATAGCCTACTCCTGCACCAATTTTTCATGTTTTTAAGACTTCACAGGAAAGAAACGTGGAAGAAATAGTTAAGTAGAACTTAAAGATTTCAGAGGGGTATTTCTCTGAACTCTGATCTCTATAAATTAATGGTATTGTGAAATAGGTTGAAAAGATTGATTTGCTGTGTGTTTTCATTTTGTCTAAAACGTGTTCTAAATCTAAATATCTTGGTTTGGTATTTTATTGTCTTTTCAGTAATAAATTTATGTTCTGTTTGAAAAACTCTGCAGCCTCATGTGGTTATGTTTCAGTGAATATCCATGTTAACTAAAAGTTTAAAAAATAGGTCTGTCAAGCTAGATTTCATCCTGGGATCTGAATTGTTCAGTAGTAACATCAACTAGGATCATAACACATGACATCTTGTCATTATTGTTAATACCTTTAGGTTATTGAAAACTAATAGTTCATTAAATTTTTATTAATTAATTAAGTATATTTCCTAGTTTGATAACATTTTGACCCTTGGCTGCAATATCTAATCATCTCAATATGATTTTACCTGCTTTGAAATTCACCTTATCAAGCTTTCTGCGCCTTCAGTTATTCAATAATAAAACTCCTTTACTCTGTTTTTATAGAGTTCATTGGTTTGTTCCCAAAATATGTAGGAAATAATGACATTAAATAATTTCATTAATAATATAACACAGAATTTGCATTCAGTTGTATGAAGGGCAAGTGCATGTGTTTAGCTCAATCTGTGGTAGTGCAGATTCACAATCAGAAGGTTGCGGGATGTATGATGTAGATGGAGCTCCCTACAGAGACATGAACTAGAGACCAAGGCTACCCAACTGAATGTGTTGAATTAAGGATTAACTAGGTATGCTCAAAGAAGAGCAAGGGTTTCCACACTGTCCTAAATCAAACAACTCCAACAGCTTAACTTTTATCCAGTGTATCACTGTTTGTGGCATCTTAGAATCATAGAATCCCTACAGTGCAGTTAGAGGCCATTCAGCCCATCAAGTCTGCACTGACCCTCTGTAGATTGCTGTGCAGTTAAGTTTACCCAGCTGTATATGAAAGCAAAACAGACACCACTTTGATAAGTTTGAAGGGGTTTATTTAGCCAACCTCACAGAGGCGACAAATTGCAGACTGTAGATAATGCAAGTCAGTGTCTCATTTTGAAAACTGCGGTCACAAATGGCAAGCAGGATTCTGTTTTTTGAAGTTGTTCAGAGGCTGTGGACAGCATGGCACACTCATTGCCCATTGAAAGTTGGTATTGGTGGGTCTATTTCTTGATTTTGTAGATTGTTAGGGCATTTTCCAAAGTCAAGGGTCCAGAGATGCATATAAACCAACCCAGGAAAGGATGACCAGTTGCCTTTTCTGAAGCACAGCAGTGAATCTGCCAGTACTTTATAGAAATCCAATAATTTTATGATCCTCAAATACTTCCTTAGTTTCAGTTCCCAGATTACCCTGATGTCAATTTCAATGGATAAACATGGATTAACATGTTTTCAGGTGAGTAATCTGAAACCCAAAATATTTTTAAAAAAAATTAATTTTCTTCTCGCTGTGAAATCAAAGGTAAGTTTACTGACAGTGAACATTTATGTTCTGCCTAAACAAACTTTACTATAGCAAACCAACTTAAGAACCTAACCTGCATTGGATTGAAAGGGTGAACAGAATATAGTGATACCAATACCTCTATTCAAATGGCATTGCAAGTTAATGAAAGTTACATATTATGGTAGACCTTCATTATCATGGAAAGGGCAGTAGTCTAGTTGTTGTTATATTTTCACACACTGTCCTTAGGTAATAATCTGAGGGTTCACATTGATTAGCTGTCCCACCAACTCTTTCCATTAAATGCTCCAAGAATTGAAATGTATTTCTAATGACTCTATTGCAATAAGACAAGCAGGTATAGGGCTCCTGTGGTGTACTGGTAATCCACAGAATCCCTACAGTGTGGAAACAAGCCACCTAGCCCAAAGAGTCCACACCAATCCTTCAAAGACCCATCCCCCTGCAACCCCACATCTCCCACGGCCAACTCACCTAACCTACATATCCCTGAATACTATTTGCCGCCCAGTGTCCCTGCCCATGAGCGAGGAGGTCTGGGTTCAAGTCCCACCTGCTCGAGAGCTGTGAAAGCACATCTCAACAGGTTGATGAGGAAATTATCCAAAAGAAGCATGAGAAAATAACACACTTACCTCTGTGCATGATGCAATTTTGGATTGTCACAGTTTTAAGTCAGCTGCAGTTCAAGGGATAAAGGCTTCTGCCTTCTTACAGTCAAGCAGCCTTGCCAGCAATACCCAGAACTTAAGAACTATTTGGGAAAACAAAACTGCATATACTAGGGAGGAACAATATCCAGGAAAGGATTCCTAAAATAGAACAGTTGCAGCTTTAATGGAGTTTTTTGAGATAATATAAAAGCCAATTGTTCTCTACCATTCTGCCCGAGTGTCGGATCTGGATAATAAAATGACATTGATCAGAATTGTTCACTGTGAAAACTATGTTTGCTGCATGTGTTCTCAGAAGATGTTGGCTGGTTTGTTACACAAAATTTAAGGTCAAGTACTTGGTAAATAAATGACATAATAGCACCTTCGTACTGAACATACTTTGTAAGTAACGCCTTGTAAATAAAGTACATCCCCAGCACCATGTAAAACGGTTAAGTTCAAAATGTGAAATCACCCATTTCGGCCACAGTGAAAACCATTAAAACATTTACTTTAACTTCAATTTCAGATTTGGCAGTTGTGGTGTTTTTTTTTCTTAAATGGGATGTGGGAAAAGCCAGCAATTTTTGCCCATCCCTAACTGCCCTGGAACTGAGCAGCCATTTCAGAGGACAGTTAAGAGTCAACACATTGTCTTAACTTCTCTGCCTATTTAGTCCTCGCATGTTCTTCGCCAGATTGTACCTTGTCTGCTGCTTGCTAAACTATAATTACTGTAAGTACCCATAAAGAGTACCTATTTAAGATGTATCTTGTGCAAAAAATTGAACAATAATATAGAAACACAATTCAGGATACTGTGATCCACAGATACATTCTACAGTGACAACCTGCAATGAATGGTGGTGATCATCAAGTTTGCAATGCAACTAATATGTGGTGAGAAGCTTGTGGTAATCATGGGAAGGATTTAAAGGACGAAAAGGGATGTCCAACAAACGTTGTAAAGTGGGTTTGCAATGAGCCAGTGGTTACATTCCAAGTAAAATGGTGGATTATCCATTCACTATTTATGTGAACCAATTACAGCTGTCCTTCACACAAAAAACTTTATATTTAAACCCTAAACTGGACACTCATCCAAGTCGTAATGGTCTTGCCTTGAATGCAGAAGCATAATGGGACTGGAGTGCTCCAGAGGCCTGGGCAAATGATGTGAATTCAAATCCCACCATATCAACTAGTGAGTTACAGTTCAATTCATTAAATAAGTCTGGAGCAGTAAGCTAGTTTTAGTGACAATAATCATAAATTACTGTAAAATCCCATCTGATTCACTGATCTCCTATTGGGAAGGAAGTCTATTGTCTTTGCCTGGATTTGATTTACATGTAACTCCCATACCACAATAATATTGTAGACTCTTTATTGCAGTGTAGTGGAAATGAATGCTTTCCCTGCATATTATGGCTTTAAGTTGGAAAGAAGGTTGATAATTTTAGTGTTGGCGATATTTTCTAATACTGCTTCTGTGAGTACAAATACGCAGATGTCAAAACAAATGCAGAAAATAAAGTTACTACGTGACTGCATCAGCTAATAAATGAGTTGGAGAGCACAGAAAAGGAGCTCCTGAAATCCAAAAAGCAGTCCCCAATAATTAAAAGCCCTTAACAAATTCTCAAGAAAGGCCCCAAGAAAAGATTATTTTGACTCCTGTCCAGCACCAAGGAAGATGGTTACAGTTGTCAAAAGCCAATTATCTCAGCTCCAGGACATCTCTGCACGAGTTCCTCAGGCTAGTGTCCTAGGCCCAACCATCTTCAGCTGCTTCATCAATGACCTTCCCTCCATCATAAGGTCAGAAGGGGGATGTTTGCTTATGATTACACAGTGTTCAATTGCATTGACAACTCCTCAAATAATAAAGCACAGAATTGTTACAGTGCAGAATGAGACACTTTAGCCTATCATCTCCACGCTGGCTCCCAACTGGTCCCACTTCCCTACCGTTTCTTTTCCTCTTCTTCAGATGACTATCTGAAGCGGTCTGTGTTCCTGTTGGTGTAAAACCAGGACAATATTCAGACTTGGCCTGATAAATAGTGAACGATATTTGCACCACTCAAATGCTGAATAAGGACCATTATCAACCATAGAGAAAATCTAACCATCATCACTTTCATTCCTGCAATGTGTCACACAATTATGTGATCTAAAAGTTCACCAAATCTTACCAGATCATAGGGCTGCGTTCTCATTGGAGAGAGATAACTGGTGGTAGTTTAAACTGAGGGTCACCACACCTCAGGCCAGTCCTTGACAATAATAGCCAATGTGAGAATTGAACCACTGGCTAACTGAGCTAACTAACTCCCTATGGCCTGTTTCTGTGCTGCAAACTCAACGTAATCCTATTCTTCAGATAAAGGTTGGAAGAAGTAGTGCATTGAAAAAATTGTTATTGTCACATTATATGGGGAACAGGGTGAAGTCCTGCTCTTAAAATGCAGACTTGCTAAAGGTGGAGATGAAGCTACAAAATCCTGATGTAGAATAGTGTGATCCTTGTGCAAACTTCAAGTTTAAAAAATTACAGGTTCTTAGCAACAAAATACCGAGGGGTCAGAGACCTTATTGTACTGATTGAAATCCTGGGTTATCAGTGGAATTGTATCAGATTGTATTCCATAATCTTATGGTATCTGCACTTACAAAAATCAACACACTCAAGTGTGCAAATATTGAAAGTACCTGTAACTTGGCTTGCATTCTTGTTATAAAGCTGAATTATCTTACTGCCACGCATCCATGCCACAACTGCATATAAGTTGCAATCGAAGACACAGCCTCAACCTATCACCATCACTTGCCCTCCCCAAACCTAGCACAGCCCATCCTGGGTGAAAACGCAAATGCTAATTTGCTGCAGCCCAATGTAAATAGAATGATTTTTTTTGATTTTGCAAACCTGCTACTGATATGTATATTAGTGTCCTGCACGGTCAACCATGAATCTGGCACCATCTATGATTACAATCAGCTTCTTAATAAGGAAATATGTCACAATCTTTGGTTGCAAGTTAAATTGAAATCTGTTTCTTAGTCTCTGGCCCTCTAATGATCCACACAAATGCAATTGATCAACTCATCGTCGGCTTTGGACATTTGGATGTAACACTCCTGCTGGGAAAGACGTTGTTCTCTTGTAGCAAGAATCCATTCAAAAAACTTCTATGTATCCCCCAGCCCCCAACAAAACTCTGGAATTCTGACAAGGCAGCAAAAAAATTGTGCTTTCCATAAGAAGAGTTCACTCAATAACAGATCTGTCTTGTTGACTTGTGACCAGTGTGTGACTCTGATTGTTGAAAGTTCTATCATTTTGCAGTGAGCCCACACCAGTGTTATCCTGGTCCCATCTTCCTTGCCTACTTGCTCATATTCGGGAATTACGCTGGATACTGCTGGCATTAGCCCGGTTGGGATTCCTCCATGCATTCTCCTGTAACAAAGCAAGAAAGAATAACATTGAGCTGCAAAACTTAAAGCGTTAATCACTGAGGTGTATTTAATCTGAGGTTCAAAAACAACCATTTGGATTAATGTGCACAAAAGTGCTACAAGGAGGTATTAGCCAAGAGAAAGGGAGAGTTCAAAGGAAATGAAATGAGCACAGGTAAACAAAAACTTGGTCAAAATGTTTCGTTTCTAAAGAGCATCTTAAGAAAGAGATATAGAGGGGCAAAGAGGTTTAGGCAGAATATTTCAGAGTCTGGGGTCCACACAGCTGCCGAAGATGGAATGTAAGAGGTTGGGGATTTACAAGAGGCAGGGGCTAGAGGAACATCTGCTTCAGTTATACAGGTTTATGTATGTGACCACATCACGAGCCAGACCAATGAAGTTATTTGAATATGAGAATGAAAATTTAAATGTGATGGGTTGCTTACACCGTAGCCAATGTAAGTCAACAAACATTTGGAGAGGGGTCGGGGTAGGATTGGTTTTCAAGTGGGTGGAAGATGGTAGACCTTCCAAAGGAGCATTGGAGTCGTCAAGGCCAGAGGTAGCAAATGCAGCAATGAACTGGGGTCGAATACAATGGAAATGATGATACTTTCCTCTGTGACTGAGGAGATGGGAGTTCAGAATCTCCCTCCCCAGTCCAGGTTTTCAGACAGGCTGAGGCAGTGGCTGGGATTGGGCAGTGAAATCAATGGAGAGTTTGTGGTGGGGACTGAAGACAGTTGTTTCTCACACTTGAGACAATGGATTTGCAGGATCTTGCGATGACTATGGTGAGGAGGTGAGGGCAATGGGTAAGATATGACCTTTCCTTACCCTCTGTCCTTTCTCAGTGTGATGTTGGATACGTACGGGGCCAGTTGCTCGCTGGGGCTTTGCGCAGTACATCTCGAGCAACTTAAGATCACAGCTCTGGAAGCAGCACTCATCCACAATCCCTCTGTGTGGCCGCCTGACATTTGACCTGTAGCCTGTGGGTTTGTCTGTGTGAGCAAAAATACTTTCATTTAGTCCTACTCTCCGTACGATCCCCAGGCTGCTGAGACCCTAAAGGTGCAAAACTGATTTACAACAGCAACATCGGAATAGAAAGCTCATATTTTACCAGGAAACTCACTCAGAAGGTTGGGGGAACTATTTAGGAAAATGGAATGCTCAGATTTTACTGCAACATTGTTTTTTGTTAAATTGAAAGTCATCTTTAACATAATGCAGCCTGCCTTGTGCTAGACAGACACTGTTCTCACTTGTGAGGAAGAACAGTGCCAAAGGAAAATAAGTAAGATCATCATTGATAAATCCAATAGGGATTCAGGAAAATCTTCTTTTCCAAGAGAACAGTGAGAAGATGGAACTTGCTCCCACAGGGAGTGGTTGAGGGGGGCAGTATAGACCCTCTGAGGGTGCATTTGGAGACAATGTTTTCTTTTGTGAGTGACTATAAGACCGGGGGAATCATAATTAAAAATAAGAGATTGTGTATTCAAAGTAGAGATGAGAAGACTTTTTTTTCTTCACAGAGGGCCATGGGTCTTTGGAAATCTCTTCCTCAAAAGGTACTAGAAGCAGATCTTTGAATCAATTTAAGGCAGGGGTGAATAAATTCTTGGTAAGCAAGAGGGTGAAAGGTTATGGGGCAGGCAGGAATGTGGAGTAATCAGATCAGACATCTTGTTGAATGGCAGATCAGATTCAAGGGGCCGAATGGCCTACTCCTGCTCTTAACTTGTGTGTTCATAAATGTCGAAGGGAAAGCTGGATAAACACAGACAGAAAGGAAGATAAAGTAGGTGGGAAGAGGCTGGTGTGGGGCTTAAACAAAAGCACAGATCAAAGGTGTCATGTGGCCTGTTTCTGTGGTATAGACCGAATGCAGTTCTGGACTTGTATAAAATTATGTGTAATATTTATAATGCATATATTTTCACATTGAGGAAGGAAAGTTTCTCTGACCAGCTGACATTTGGAAACCCAGCAACCCTTATGATTTGATGCATCACCCGAGACCCTGGCCATAACACACAGGCTGAGAACTTTGGGCTTGGATCCATGGGCTTGAAGTCTCAAGGAGAATGATCGATGCCAAAAAAAATACATTTGGCAGGAGAAATGCTGTGTTGTACAAAATCTAACATTGGAAAGGAAACATGCTTTTGTCAAGATTTCAGATATGTTCGTTCATCCACTTCGAAAAGGGCTGGAGATATGGTGAATAACTGGTTTAACCATTCCCTGCCAGATCTGGCTGGACCACATACAACCCTATGTCCTTTGCCAAAACCATGACTTGTCCAGGATCGACCTGGAATGTAAAGATATTCCCAACTTCCCTTCAACCCCAAACCATCCTCTTAGAAACAGAAATTGCTGGAGAAACTCTGCAGGTCTGGTAGCATCTGTAGAGAGAAAACAGAGTTAACATTTTGAATCCAGTGACCCTTCTTCAGAACTCTTCAATATTTTTCCCTGTTCCTCTCTAGCTCCAACAAAAGGGGTTATGAGCTTCGGCTCTTCTTCATCAGAGAGATTAGAACTATCCACTAGCAGACTTTCCGTTTCCCTAGCCACTGGACCAGACTTGTTCCAAGGCTCCCTGTTGCCCTTGCCCTTAACTTGCATCTTTCTCTACTTTCTCTCCCATCTTCCCTAAAGGCCCATTTGTATCCTGTCAAGTAGACCCACCTCCTGCTTCCTAGATGGTGTTGAATGTTGTTGGAGCTGCATTCATTCAGGCAAGTGGGGAGTATTCCATCACATTCCTAACTTATGCCTTGTAGATGGTGAACAAGGTTTGGGGAGTCAGGAGGTGGGTTATCTGCTGCAGAATTCGTAGCCTCTGACCTGGTTTTGCAGCCACAGTATCGATATGGACAATGCAGTTGAGTTTCTAGTCAATGGTAACCCCAAGGATATTCTCTGTGGAGAATTACTCCACATTACATTGAACGTCAAGAGATGAAGGTTTGATTCTCTCATTGGAGATAGCCCTCAATTGGCACTTAGGTTGTGTGCATACTATTGACCCTTATCAACTCACTGCTGGTTATTGTCCAGGGCTTTCTGGATTTGGACACCGTCCCCCTCAGTATCTGAGAGGTGGTGAATGGTACAAAAACAGGAGTTGCTGGAAACAGACCTGCTGAGCTTTTCCAGCAATTTCTGTTTTTTGGTTCTGATTTACAGCATCTGCAGTTTAAGTGGTGAACAGTGCTGAACATTGTGCAATCTTCAGCGAATATCCTGGCTTCTGACCTGATTATGGAGGAAAGGTCATTGATGAAGCAGTTTGGTCAAATGTGATCTTGATGTCAAGTACTGTCACTCTCACCTCACCTCTGGAATTCAGCTCTTTTATCCATGTTTAAATCAAGGCTGTGATGAGGTCAGGAGCTGAGTGGCCCTGGCGGAACCCAAACTGGGCGTCACTGAGCAGGTATCAGAGATAATAGGTACTGCAGATGCTGGAGAATCCGAGATAACAAGGTGTGGAGCTGGATGAACACAGCAGGCCAAGCAGCATCATAGGAGCAGGAAAGCTTGACGTTTCAGGCCTAGACCCTTCATCAGAAATGGGGGAGGGGAAGAGGGTTCTGAAATAAATAGGGAGAGAGGGGGAAGCGGATAGAAGATGGATAGAGGAGAGGATAGGTGGAGAGGAGGCAGACAAGTCGAAGAGGCGGGGATGGAGCCAGTAAAGGTGAGTGTAGGTGTGTTGGGGGGGGGGGGGTAGGGAGGAGATAGGTCAGTCCAGGGAGGACGGATAGGTCAAGGGGGTGGGATGAGGTTGGTAGATAGGAGATGGGGGTGGGGCTTGAGGTGGGAGGAGGGGATAGGTGAGAGGTTACTGCTGAGCAGGTGCTGCTTGATAGCACTGTTACTGACACCTTCCATCACTTTACTGATGGTCAAGAGTAGACTGATGGGCTGGTAGTTGGCTGGGTTGGATTTGTCCAGCTTTTTGTGTACAGGACATAGCCGTGCAATTTTCTACATTGTCGGGTAAATGTCAGTATTGTAACTGTACCGGAACAGCTTGACTAGGGGAACAGCAGGTTCTGGAGCACAAGCCTTCAGTACTATTGCCAGAAAGTTGTCAGGACCCATAGCCTCTGCAATATGCAGTGCCTCCAACCATTTCTTGATATCATGTGGACTAAAATAATGAGGGTGAAGACCAGCATCTGCGAGGCTGTGGACGTGGGGAGATGGATGGAGTGGGCTGACTAGCTTACTTCATTGCTGTAAGATTCAATGGTAAAGTGTGCATGATAAAAGTCCCAGGTCCACCTTGTTCACCTTCTCTGATCTTGGTTGAAAGTGATACAATGGTAATGAATCATTGGCCAATCACAGTGATCAATTTCTATCAATGAGTTTATAGCAGATCCAGACATGAGTTGAGGAAACTCTCAGTGTGGCAGCTTTGAGAGCCAGATGTCCAACGTTACCCGCTCCTTATCATCAGATCTTTCAACACAATCAGCATTCGTCATTCCTAAATTCGAAACTCCTGGTATTATTGTGAGGATCTCATGCCAATGCAGCACGGCTCTGACATCAGTTACAGTCTGAACCATTTAATCACACTTTGACACAAGGGATTGATCAATCCCAGTGTACAAATATAAGAAACAGGAGCAGGGGGAGATCATTTGGCCCACTGGGTGTGATTCTGACATTTGGTACGATTGTGTCTGATCTTGGGTTTCAACTCTACTTTCTGCCCTCTCCCCATATCCATCAGTTCCTTGAGGGGCCAGAAATCTACCTCATCCAGTATTTAAAATGGTAGAGCAGCATGAACCTCTGGGGTGTAGAATTCCAAACATGTCCAATCCTTTCTTTGATGTTAACGGGAAAAGACAGAATAGGTAAAGATAAAGCATTTCCACTGGTTGGGGGTTCTAGAACTAGGGGCACTGTCTGAGAATTAGGGTCAGACCATTCAGGAGAGATTTTAGGAAGCAGTTCAACACACAAAGGGTGGGAGATGTTTGGAACTCTCTTCCTCAAACAACAGTTGATGCTGGATCAGTTGTCAATTTTAAATCTGAGGTAGATAATATTTTGCTTAACAAAAGCTTAAGGGAAATGGGCCAAAGGCAGGTATGTGGAGTTACGCCACAAATCAGCCATGATAAAGTCATAGAATCATGGAGATATACAGCATGGAAATAGATACCTTGATCCAACTCGTCCATGCCAATCAGATTTCCTATTTAAATCTAGTCCCATTTGCCAGCATTTGGCCCATATCCCTCCAAGCCCTTCCTATCCACGCACACACCCAGATGCCTTTTAAATGTTGTAATTGTACCAGCCTCCACCACTTCCTCTGGCACCTCATTCCGTACACACATCACCCTCTGTGTGAAAAAGTTGCCCCTTAGGTCCCTTCTTAAATCTTTCCCCTGTCACCTTAAACCTGTGTCCTCTAGTTTTGGACTTCCCCACCTCTGGGGGAAAGCCCTTGTCTATTTACCCTATCCATGCCCCTTATGATTTTATAAACCTCTATAAGGTCACCCCTCAGCCCCTGATGCTCCAGGAAAACAGCCCCAGTCTGTTCAACCTCTCCCTATAGTTCACACCCTGGCAACATCCTTGTAAATCTTTTCTGAATCCTTTCTAGATTCACAACTTCCTTCCTATAGGAGGTAGATCAGAACTGCATGAAATACTCCAAAAGTGGCCAAACCGATGTCCTGTAGAGCCGCAATGTGACCTACCAACTCCTGTACTCAATGCACTGACCAACAAAGGCAAGCGTACCAAATGCTTTCTTCACTATCCTATCTACGTGTGACTCCACTTTCAAGGAACTATGAACCTATGCTCCAAGGTCTCTTTGTTCAGCGGCACTCCCCAGGACTGTACCATTAAGTGTATAAGTCCTGCCCTGATTTGCCTTTCCACAACGCAGCACCTTATTTTTGTCTAAATTAAACCCCAGCTGCACTCCTTGGCCCTTTGGTCTATTTGATCAAGATCCCTTTGTACTCTGAGGTAACTTTCTTCACTGTCCACTACATCTCTAATTTTAGTGTCATCTGCAAACTTACTAACCATATCTCCTCTGTTCACATCCAAATCACTTACATAAATGATAAAAAACAGTGAACCCAGCACTGATCCTTGTGGTACATCGCTGGTCGCAGGCCTCCATTCTGAAAAGCAACTCTCCACCACCGCCTTCTGTCTTCTACTTTTGAACCAGTTCTGTATCCAAATGGCTAGTTCTCCCCGTATTCCATGTGATCTAACCTTACTAGCCAGTCTTCCATGCGGAATCTTGTTGAATGCCTTGCTGAAGTCCATATAGACAAGGCCCACTGCTCTTCCTTCCTTAATTTTCTTCACCACTTCTTCAAAAAGTTCAATCAAGTTAGTGAGACACGATTTCCCACGCACAAAGCCATGCTGACTATCCTTAATCGGTCCTTGCCTTTCCAAATACTTGTAAATCTTGTTCCTCAGGATACCCTCCAACAACTTGCCCACTACCAATGTCAGGCTCACCAGTCTATAGTTCCCTAGCTTTTCCTTACCATCTTTCTTAAATAGTGGCACCACATTTGCCAACCTTCAGTCTTTCGGCATCTCACCTGCGGCTATCAACGATACAAATATCTCAGCAAGGGGCCCAGCAAGCACTTGCCGAGCTTCCCACAGGGTTCTAGGGTACACCTGATTAGGTCCCCAGGACTTATCCACCTTTATGATCTCATTGAAAGTTGAATGGTCTACTCGGATTCCTATGTTCCAAAGTAATTTCTCCTCATTTCAGTCCTAACGAGACCGTGCCACGTGTTTTTTTACAAACACAGGAACAAGAGGAAGCCATTCAGTCCCTTTGAGCCTGTTCTATTATTGTAACCTCAACACACTACCCCTGCATCCCTTAATGGCATGAGTAACTCAAAATCCATTGATTTCTGCCTTGAACTTGCTCAATGATTGAGCTTCCATCGACAGTCCCAATGATCCACTGGTTTCTGATTGAAGAAATTCCTCTTCACCTCAGTCCTTTATCCTGTGGCTGTTTCCCTGGTTTTAGATCCCAACATAGAGTCATACAGCACAGAAACAGACCTTTTGGTACAAAAGCTGCAGAGCTGGGCTGAGAGGTGGCAAATGGAGTTTAATGTGGAAAAGTGTGAGGTGATTCACTTTGGAAGGAGTAACAGGAATACAGAGTACTGGGCTAATGGTAAGATTCTTGGTAGTGTGGATGAGCAGAGAGATCTCGGTGTCCATGTGCATAGATCCCTGAAAGTTGCCACCCAGGTTGATAGGGTTGTTAGGAAGATGTACGGTGTGTTAGGTTTTATTGGTAGAGGGATTGAGTTTCAGAGCCGTGAGGTCATGTTGCAACTGTACAAAACTCTGGTGCGGCTGCACTTGGAGTATTGCGTACAGTTCTGGTCGCCGCATTATAGTAAGGATGTGGAAGCATTGGAAAGGGTGCAGAGGAGATTTACCAGGACGTTGCCTGGTATGGAGGGAAGGTCTTATGAGGAAATGCTGAGGGACTTGAGGCTGTTTTCATTAGAGAGAAGAAGGTTAAGAGGTGACTTAACAGAGACATACAAGATGATCAGAGGATTAGATAGGGTGGACAGTGAGAGCCTTTTTCCTCGGATGGTGATGGCTAGCATGAGGGGACATAGCTTTAAATTGAGGGGTGATAGATATAGGACAGATGTCAGAGGTAAGTTCTTTACTCAGAGAGTAGTAAGGGCATGGAATGCCCTGCCTGCAACAGTAGTAGACTTGCCAACTTTAAGGGCATTTAAATGGTCATTGGATAAACATATGGATGATAATGGAATAGTGTAGGTTAGATGGGCTTCAGATTTTCACAGGTCGGCGCAACATCGAGGGCCGAAGGGCCTGTACTGCGCTATTATGTTCTATGTTCTAAACAGTCCATGCCAAATATAATCCCAAACTAATCAAGTTCCACCTGCTTGCTCCTGGGCCATATCCCTCCCCTTCCCTATTCATGTACTCATCCAAATGTCTTTTAAACATTGTAACTGTACCCACATCCACTAGTTCCTCAGGAAGTTCATGTCACACATGAACCACCCTCTTTGTAAAAAAATTGCCCCTCATGTCTTTTTTAAATCTCTCTCTTCTCACTTCAACAGAGGAAACATCCTTTCAGCATCTACGCTGCCCATCCTTTTAAAATTATAGCATATTTAAATGAAACCACCTCTCATTCTTC
Source organism: Ginglymostoma cirratum (assembly GCA_024137785.1). Taxonomy (NCBI): domain Eukaryota; kingdom Metazoa; phylum Chordata; class Chondrichthyes; order Orectolobiformes; family Ginglymostomatidae; genus Ginglymostoma; species Ginglymostoma cirratum. The sequence goes on along the minus strand of JAHRHZ010000021.1, from coordinate 593,197 downwards.
AAACATCGTAGGGAATACAGGCTCAGTCTCCTCACACTGTCCTCAGTGGACTATCCCAATCTTTCTTCCTAGGATTTTGTCTGGTAAGCCTCTCTTTCTCTCCTTGGTGAGTGTATCCTACCTCAGTTAAGAGGATCTGAGCTTCACACAGTACTCCAGGTGTGGTCTCACCACGTCTCTATGCAGGATCGAAGCAAGACATTGTTGGATTCTCAGAGCATCGGAAACAATCTCTTAATATCTACCCGCTCAATCCCTTCAGGATCTGATACATCAAAGAGAAGATGGCAGTAAACCTACTGAAATAGAAGCCTCGGTCGCCACACACAAACTGGAGAGCATCCACCAGTTCCGCCCCACATAGTGTCTCTGGGCTAGCATTCACCCCACTCAGCGTCAGCACACACAGCGTCAGGTAGAAGAGGTGAGGGTAGGAGATGAGACAAATCCTGACAACCTGTGGAAGGAATGAAAGATAACTGCTATTGAAATCTGGGCCAATACGTCATTCATGCTTTCTTAATGCAGCGTTTATTTTCTGTCCATACACTATCAGCCCCGACGAGGAGTTAGCTATGGCTCAGCAGATAGCACCGTGCCAGAGCCTTTTAGGTTCACATCTCACTCCAGAGACTCGAGCATGTAGGCTGACGCTATCCATTCTTGGCAACCTCACCAATGCAGTGGATTCCCAGCAGGTTAGGATTTCACACCAAAGGCTTTAAAGCTGGTGTATGAGATTCCTGGATGAAGTCAATCATATTGCCTTCAGCCACTTAACCCGCACGCATTACGAACGCAGGTTTCTCTCGCCCCTCCACATTCATCAACCTGTTTAACAGAGATGTCAGCATTAAAGACAAACAACGCAAAGTCCATCTGCCATGTATTCCGATTTGGATACGTTCACCTCCCTAGGAATAGGAATGTACAGGGAGAAAGCTGTATGCAAAATTAAACAGCTTAACACTTTCACCAAGGGGCTCAACTCACAGAGTCACAGAATTATTATGGCACAGCAGGAGGCCATTCAGCCCATCATGGCTGGACCAGCTCTATTACCTAGTGCTAATCTCCTTCTTTGTCTCCCCCATACCCTTGCATATTATTTCTATCCAAATAATCATCCAATGCACTTTTAAATGTCTCAGCTGAACCACATTTCCAGGCAATGCATTCCACACCCTAAAGGTTCACTGAATGAAATGTTTTTTGTCATGTCACCCTTGCCTCATTTGGGTATCACTTTAAATCCATTTGTTGAAATTTAGAAAACTCTTACCCAGTTTTGTTGTGTGACATTTACCTCAGTAAAGCCCATTAATAGCCCAGAGTTTGCCGCAACAGGAAATTTAAAGGCAGCAGCCACTAGTTAAGCTGGTGGCCTGTATGTTGAGGCTTTGATGTGTTTGTGTGACATATCACTGGATGTGTGAGGTGTTAGTATCGTAGCACGGGAAAACCAGAACCCAAGTGAAGGGAATAACCAACAAAAGGGGTCTCCTTCACCAATCAAACTGCTTCGAATTAAACTGGATAAGGCTTGAGGTGGAAGTGTAAATTGAACCTAGTGAATTAGGTACAGAAGGTGAATTAGGGAAAGGTTGGATTAAGAGAAGGGAGAAAAGATGAGACAGAACTGAAGAAAAATTTAAAAATCAAACTTTTAAAATCTCTGACAGCAATAAATTTGCTGGTGTGAAACTTAAGATTTGTGTTTATTAATTTTCAGTGCCAAAGATGGCAATCATAAGTAATTAACAGTTGTCACCTTGTTAAGAGGCTACCTAAACAAAGGTCAGTTAGCTCAGTTAGCTGAATGGCTGGTTTGTAATGTGCAGGCATAGCAACAGCATCAGTTGAACTCCTGCACTAACTTACGGTTACCATGAAGGACCCTCCTTCTCAACTTCTCCCCTCACCTGAGGTGTGGTGACCCTCATGTTAAACCACTACCAGTCATCTCTCTCTCCCTATCTCATGAGGGAGCAGCACAATGACGAGCTTACCTTTACCTTACTTAAACCAGCACTGACAGGACCTAACTTTCTGTCGAGTTAAGTTGGTAACTGCTGCACAGAAACACAAACTTCACACAGTTCAATGAATTTCAATGGTGAAAGAGACAGTAAAATGTCACCTTCATGAAACTGGAAGCAGATAGCACAATTTAGACAGCAGTATGTGGAATTCCTGTTTTAGTCCACATAGCATTTCCCAAAAGTGCCAATGCATATTACTAACCCCAAATTCTGCCGTATTAAATAGATTTCCAGATAGCTGTCAGAAAATTGTTTTAAGGTGCGAACGTTGTTTCAAATTGCAATAATTACTCTTGATTTGTGGATGTTTCTTGAGGTATAAACGAATGGCCCGCATAAACCTACCTGTAGTATACTGAGTGAGCATTAGCTCTGACGATAGTCTCTGCACCAGCTGAGATTCCTAAATGCAAACAATTGATTAAATGCTAATCCAATCATTGAGTCCCTGGAATTTAAAGGTTAATTTGTCCAACATTCTCCCCTTCGGAAGGTCTGAGGTTTACACACACACTAGGATCTGTCTCAGTTTCAGCAGCGCAGCGGGAGTTCCAATAGAGACCAAAGATGAGAGACACGAAAAAAAAAATCACCTGAAAGATGTGTGCGAGGCGACAGCTGGATGCCGGAGCTGGTTTCTGAGTCTCCTCCATCACTTGTGCCTCTGCTGAGCTTCCCGTTCTGTGCCTTCACTAGCCCCAGCCTGACAAAGGCAGATACAAAGTGGAGCCCAGTTTAGTTCCGGAGTCTGAGTTTACATTGCTGGCTGTTTCACACTCAGAGCTGGGAGAATGCTGATCGATTGCGCAGTTTTTTTAAAATCTGCTCCCATTTCAAGGACAGAGGAATTTCATTTAAAGAGATTCCCCTCGATCTGACTCTCTCTCTCTCTCACACACACCAAACACACAGCGTCAGCTTTCCCTTCCCAAACACCACGTTGCAATCAAACACTTTAAACAAGTGAGTTTGCGAGTTCGCTTTGTCCATAGCGAATTAAACCTTGTGCCCAGTTCCATTCACGTTGTGAATTTAACCCTCTACGCGCTTTCACATAAAAATACCAGGAGCCACTCGCAAACTCAGCACAGTTCAAAATCACAACTACCTTCTGGATTTTGTGAGTTTATTAAAATGCATTTAAAATTGAGTCCAAGGTAAACATTTTTTTAGATCACGGATCGGCTCCATTTTTAAAAACAAAAATATATAAACACGACAAATTTCCACCTCAATGCAACTTTCTTAGAAACGTGCGCACGCGGTTAGATTTCCCGAATTGGGGAATTTTACGAAGAGAGTGAGGTGGGAAGCACTGGGTGACGGACTGATCTATTGACTGCAGACTGTGCAGGAACCGAATGCGCAGTTTTGGAGTTTGTGAGGGACTGGGGTGGGGTGGGGGTGCGGGAAGGTTTAAAAATAAACAAGTAGTACTTGATCCCGACTGGGCAGTTTGTAGGGGACTGCGTGCCCTCCCCACAGGGTAGTTACAATCTGTTTTGGGGTCAGTTCAGGTCTCTGATCCAGACATCTGTCAGAATAGGTTAACTCAAAAATATCTCCAATCTGTGGCCCAAACTGTTTGCAGCAAAATCTGGGATCTGCACAATTTTTTTTTCTGCTGGCACGTAACTGCTTTCCTGAGGTAGAACATCCATTTGATCATTTTATTCTATTCCCCCAAGAGCACAGCGAACGGAGCCCGACCCCTGTTTCAATGATGACAAGGTACAGAGCTGGATGAACACAGCAGGCCAGGCAGCATCAAAGGAACAGGAAGGTTGACGTTTCGGGCCTAGACCCTTCTTCAGAAAATTTTCACGAAACGTCAGCCTTCCTGCACCTCTGGTGCTGCTTGGCCTGCTGTGTTCATCCAGCTCTACACCTTGTTATCTCAGATTCTCCAGCATCTGCAGTTCCCACTGTCCCTGGTTCAATGACTTTGGACTCTGTCAGTACCACAGGTCGTGGCTAGAGGGAGACAGAGAGCTGTGACTGACCGTCCGACCATTCGCCCAGCCTCCCCACCACTATCCAGGCTGCCGCTGGAAGGGTTTGCTGAGCTGTTACAGGCTTGGTCAGATATTAAACACCAGGTTAAAAGTTAAAGTTATAAATTGGAGGTAGGCCAATTTTGACAGTATTAGGCAAGAGCTTTCAAAAGTTCTGGAGGGGTGGGTGCGGATGTTCGCAGGTAAAGTGACAGCTGGAAAATGGAAAACATTCAAAAATGAGATAAGGAATCCCAGAGACATCGTCACCTTTAGCGTGAAGGGCAAGGCTGGTAGGTGCAGGGAATGCTGGATGACTAGAGAAATTGAGGCTCTGATCAAGAAAAAAAGGAGGCATATGTCAGGTATTGACAGCTGGGATCAGTGAATCTCTAGAAGGGTATAAAACCAGTAGGAGTATACTTAAGAGGGAAATCAGGAGGGCAAAAAGTAGACATGAGATAGCCTTGGCAAATAGGGTTAAGGAAAATCCAAATAAATTTTACAATTTTTTTTATTCATTCACGGAACGAGGGTGTCGCTGGCTAGGCAGCATTTATTGCCCATCTCAGAGGGCAGTTAAGAGTCAACCACATTGCTGTGGGTCTGGAGTCACATGTAGGCCAGACCAGGTAAGGATGGCGGTTTCCTTCCCTAAAGGACATTAGTGAACCAGTTGGCTTTTTCCAACAATCGACAATGGATTCACAGTCATCATTAGACTCTTACTTCCAGATATTTTATTGAATTCAAATTCTACCGTCTGCATGGTGGGATTCAAAATGAATCCCCAAAACGTTATCTGGATTAACAGTCCAGTGATAATACCACTAGGCCATCTTCTCCCATATTTTACAAGTATGTTAGGGACAAAAGAGTAACTACGGAGAGAATAGGACCCCATAAAGATCAGCAAGGCCACCCATGTGTGGAACCAGAGGAGATGGGTGACAGACTAAATAATTATTTTGCATCATTGTTTATTGTGGAGAAGGATATGGAAGATAGAGAATGTGGGGAAATAAATAGTGATAACTTGAAAAGTGTCCATATTACAGAGGAGGAGGTGCTGGATGTCCTAAAACACACCAAGATGGATAAATCCCCAGGGACCTGATCAGGTGTAGCTCAGAACTCTGTGGGAAGTGAGGGAAGTGATTTCTGGGCCTCTTGTTGAGCTATCTGTATCATCAATAGCCACAGGTGAGGTGCTGAAGACTGGAGGTTGGCTACTGAGGTGCCACTATTTTAAAAAGGTGGTAAGGAAATGCCAGGGAACTATAGACTGGTGAGCCTGACATTGGTGGTGAGCAAGTTGTTGGAGGGAATCCTGAGGGACAGGATTTACATGTATTTGGAAAGGAAAGGACTGATTAAGGATAGTCAACATGGCTTTGTGCATGGGAAATCGTGTCTCACTAACTTGATTGAGTTTTTGAAGAAATGATGCAGAAAATTAATGAAGAAAGAGCAGTGGGCCTTGTCAATATGGACTTCAGCAAGGCATTCAACAAGATTCTGGATGGTAGACAGGTTAGTAAGGTTAGATCACATAGACAACAAGGAGAGTGAGTCATTTGGATACAAAATTAGTTCGAAGGATAGAGAGGGTGGTGGTGGAGAGTTGCTTTTCAGACTGGAGGCCTGTGACCCAGCGATGTGCCACAAGGATCAGTGCTGGGTCCACTGCTTTTTGTCATTTATATAAATGATTTAGATGTGAACATAGGAGGTATGATTAGTAAGTTTGCAGATATCAGCAAAATTGGTGATGTAGTGGACAGTGAAGAAGGTTGCCTCAGAGTACAATGGAATTTTGATCAGATGGGCCAATTGGCCAAAGAGCGGCAGATGGAATTTATTTTAGATAAATGGGAGGTGCTGCACTTTGATAGGACAAATCAGAGCAGGACTTATACACTTAATGGTAATATCATGGGAAGTGTTCCCGAACAAAGAGACCTTGGAGTTCAGGTTCATAGTTCCTTGAAAGTGGAGTCCCAGGTAGACAGAATGGTGAAGAAGGCATTTGGTACGGTTCCTTTATGGGTCAAGGCGTCAGGACGTGGAGGTGCGAGTATTGGTCTGGGGTGGACGAAGTCAGAAATCACATGACACTAGGTTATAGTCCAACAGGTTTATTTGAAAACACAAGCTTTCGGAGCCTCAGTCCTTCTTCAGGTCTTAGTGAGAGAGGTAGTATCAGACACAGAATTGAGAAGTAAAAGCTCAAAGGGTCACACCACTGATGAGGATGTGCTAAATGAACCTAAGATGCTGTTAAATCTTTAATCAGTTAGAAGGTTTAAATTGATTAATATGTAAATATAAATCCCCAAATTATAAAACACCACATTGGCAGCCTGTATACAAATTGTATGCTTTTTGAACAAAATAGAATGTCTGTGAAAATACAAATTCATCCCATGGAGTGTGTGTTTGTGTGTGTGGAGGGTGGGGGTTGGTGGGGAGACAGAGAGAGAAAGAGTGTCTGTGGGTGAGAGAGTGTGTGTTTGTGTGTGCGTGCTTGGGAGACAGTTTGCACGTTTTATTCCGTGTCTGTGCGGGTTTCCTCCTGTTTCTTCCAACAGTCAATAGATGTGCAGGCTGGGTCGATTAGCCATGGGAAATGCAGGGCTATAGGGAAAGG
>JAHRHZ010000021.1:534928-581511 GCA_024137785.1 Ginglymostoma cirratum | reverse complement strand
CTGACCTATTTCCTCCCTAACCCCCTACCTACACTCACCTTTACTGGCTCCATCCCCGCCTCTTCAACTTTTCTGCCTCCTCTCCACCTATCCTCTCCTCTATCCATCCTCTATCCGCCTCTCCCTGTCTCCCTATCTATTTCAGAACCCTCTTCCCCTCCCCCATTTCTGATAAAGGGTTTAGGCCCGAAACGTCAAGTTTTCCTGCTCCTATGATGCTGCTTGACCTGCTGTGTTCATCCAGCCCCATGCTTGTTATCTTAGCACCTGGTAATCTACCTTAAATGATGTTGGATAAATATTTGCCAAGAATATTGAGAGAACACACCTTTTCTTTTGGAAATACTGCCATGGGATCTTTTACAATCACCTGATAGTTCACATGGTGCAAAGACATCCCGGTGTTCAAGTCTATGAGTCACAAGAAGTTAATTTGCAGATACAGCATGGAATTAAGATGACAAATAAAATGCCTTATTACCATAAAACATAGGAGCAGAAATAGGTCACTCAGCCCATCTAGTCGTATCTGCATTCAATGATATCATGGCTGATCTGATAAACCTCAACTCCACTTTCCTGTCATTTCCCATAACTTTTGGTCCCTTACAGATTAACAACCTGTCTACTTAATCTAATACAAGAGGAATTGACACAAAGGTAAGGACGTCATGCTTCAGTCACATGGGCATTGGTGAGACCACATATTTAATACTGTGTGCAGTTTTGGTCTCCTAATATAAAGCAGGATGTAAATGCACTAGAGGCAGTTCACAGTGAGTTTACTAGAATGATACTTGGAATGAGTGTCTGGTTTGATGAGGAAAGGTTGGACAGTCTGGGCTTGTTTCTGCTGTTGTTACAGAGTGAGGGATAAGTTGATTGAAGTGTATTAGATCCTGAATGGTCTTGACAAGGTGAGTGTGGGAAAGATGTTTCGTTTGCAGACCCGTCTAGAACTCGGTAACGTGGGTCAGCCTTCTAAGACGGAGATGAAAGGAATTTATTTCTTTCAGAAGGTTGTGCAGCTTTGAAACTTTCTGCCCCAGAAGGTAGTGGAGATGGGTCATTGAATATTTTAAGGCAGAGGTCTATTGGTTCTTGTTAGGCAGGGAAAGGAAAGTTTATCAGGGGAAGATAGGAATGTGGAAGTTTGAAAAAAACTGATCATTCAGGATCTTATTGAATGTTGCAGCAGGCTTGAGGGGCTGAATGATCTATTTCTGCTCCTATTTCATATGTTTAGATGTTTATATGAATCATAGAAATTTATGGCATTTGGTTTTTGACAGTCAAAATGCAGCATCAAATCCTAGCTTTTGGCCCGCAGGCTTGTAAGTTAGAGCTCTTCAAACCTACAACCACATAGTTCTTAAATGGAATAAAGGGAAAAGTGTCTAATGTCATTGTGAGCTATGAGCACACCCAGTATGTGCATCCTCTGTGTGAAAAAATGTCTCCTCAATTCCTTCCGATCCTTTAGCCGATTGTTTTAAGTATATTCTGATTTGATTGGATTTATTGTTGTTACATGTACCTAAGTACAGTGAAAAATTTTGTTTTGCGAGCAGTACTGAGAGATCATAGCAAACAAGGACGGAGAGATCATAGGGTGCTTAGACAAAGTGAGGCATACAAGGTTAAGGCTTTACAGCAAAGCAAGACCAACATTAACAAGATCCACATTATTTGAAGTTAGAGAGGTCCATTCAGAAGTCTAACAACAGCGTGGAAGAAGCTGTTCTTGAACTGACAGGTTCAACAGTTAGAGTCTATATTTGAATTCCAAGTCACCCTCCAAGCCACATACTGAGCTGAGACATATAGCCATATCGTCACAAGCTCAAAATTCTGGAACTCGTACCCTAATAGCGTTGTGAGGTCTACAATGGATTGTAGAGGGTCAAGAAAAATGCTCACCAACATCTTCTTCAGTGCAACTAGGGATGGGCAATACATTTATCACAATATGTCAGTTACCTTCACGTGACAAAATAAGGTTGAAGCAACAAGTTGTTGCTGACCGTGATATTTATTACACTTGTGATATTCAGTGAAGATTTTCCAATGGTGAAATAATCACTGAAACAAACTTGAAATAGGAAAGGAATCAATTGCAGGTCAGTCAGCAATAGCCGAGAAATAAAAATAGTTATTCTTTTTCATGACACATTCAACCTCCAGTTCTGATGAAAGGCCCTCAAGCTGAACTGTTAACTGTGTTTCTCTCCACTGTCACTGGGGTAGCACAGGTGATCAGCTCCAACATTCTCAAATTCATCACAGATGGTTAAAGATTTAAAAATAAGTGCGCAAAATTTTTGGACCAGGTTGAAAGAAAGCATGGAATAACAAGGTGTAGAGCTGGGTGAACACAGCACGCCAGGCAGCATCAGAGGAGCTGGAAAGCTGACGTTTCGGGTCAGGACCTTAAGAAGGGTCAATTTCTGAAGAAGGGTCCCGACCCAAAATGTCAGCTTTCCTGCTCCTCTGATGCTGACAGGCCTGCTGTGTTCATTCAGCTCCACACCTTGTTATCTCAGATTCTCCAGCATCGGCAGTTCCTACTATCTCTGAAAGAAAGCATGGACCAGGTTTCTGCTCTTACAAGTAATTAGACTCTAGCTACAAGTAGACAGTTATAAACCATCAGAATATAACACTACATTTAAAATTCCAATCTCCTTATAAACTCGCCATTAAACACACACACACACACACACACACTCACACACACACACACACACACACACACACACACACACACACACACACACGTGTTATGGACCAGAATAAACCACCTCAAAATATTTTAAGAAGCCAGTGCAGATCCTAGCTTTTTCTTATTTTACAAGCAAATGTAATGTACTGTGTTCCAGATGCAATTTGATTAGTCAAACTACTCAATGTTAAGCAAAGCACAATTTATTTAAACACTAGTTAAAATACAAGAAAGAATAATATGGAATAACAACTCAATTGCAAAACTTAGCAGAATAATAGATACAGTAACTATTACTAATTAACTGTTCCAAGATAGTAACAACCCATAAACACACTCCTTTGGCAAAAAGGAAAATTTAGAAAAACAGATTTTGTCTTACATGCAATCTAGCAACAAAGGAAGAGAGCCCCCCAGCTTTTAGCTGTAATCAAGAGAGGGAAAAATAGCTTCCAATCCTTCAAGCCCACAACAGGGACTGCTGAATCTCAAAGTTAAAAAAATAGTAAAAACTAGAAATCCTGGTCTGTGAGAACTGGCCACACCCAGCCACACCACTTCTATTGTTCCAACTTCTTAAAAATATCCCAAGGCCTCACAAGCTCTTTACCCTAGTGGCTCTGTTAGATTGGTCAGCACCTCTCCCTTAAAACTTCTCTTAAAAAATACCCATGACAAAATGCATCTCTTAAAGCCACAGCATTGTCACAATAGACACATACAGACAGAGAAACAAAACATGGACGGAAAGGAAAAACTGATTAGACAGTTCAGTAATCTTTGTCCACAAATACTGTTGAGTTGGTTCTTGCTGATCTGAAAGTTTCTTCCTAGCTTCCCTTTTCCAAATGCTTCCACTAATTTGCAAAAGGCACAGGGTGCTGGTTCACTTGTAAAGTGTTTCTGATTTATCATTTAAATGTCACAGCTTACAGCAACTGCTGAGGGAATGCTTAACTAGCTCTTTTCAGGGTTAAAGTGAGTTTGACTGCTGAGAACAGTCAGCTCCTGAGCTGGTGGAGATCAAAATGCTTCTCTATATCTTGTTCCTAGCCCCAGATTTTTCAGTTACTGGACAACGAATCACATAGATATTGGCAAACAAAAGGCCTTTGACGTCAGTAACTAGTTACTAGTCAATAGGAGAATCAGCTTCTTGTTGAAAACCAGAGCTGCATCTGTACACAGAACTCCTCGGGTTCAGTTCATCTGCAGCAACTTCACTAACTGTTTGTTCAGTTGGCTGTACGGTTCCCAAGTCTGAGATAACAAGGTGTGGAGCTGGATGAACACAGCAGGCCAGGCAGCATCAGAGGAGCAGGAAGGCTGATGTTTTGGGCCTAGGCCCTTCTTCAGAAATGGGGGAGGGGAAGGGGGTTCCAAAATAAATAGGGAGAGAGGGGGAGACGGATAGAAGATGGATAGAGGAGAGGATAGGTGGAGAGGAGACAGATAGGTCAAAGAGGCGGGGATGGAGCCAGTAAAGGTGAGTGTAGGTGGGGAGGAGATAGGTCAGTCCAGGGAGGACGGACAGGTCAAGGAGTTGGGATGAGGTTAGTAGGTAGGAGATGGGGGTGGGGCTTGAGGTGGGAGGAGGGGATAGGTAGGAGGAAGAACAGGTTAGGGAGGCAGGGACAAGCTGGGCTGGTTTTGGGATGCAGTAGGGGGAGGGGAGATTTTGAAGCTTGTGAAATCCACATTGATACCATTGGGCTTCAGGGTTCCCAAGCGGAATATGAGTTGCTGTTACTGCAACCTTCGGGTGGCATTGTTGTGGCACTGCAGGAGGCCCAGGATGGACATGTCGTCTGCAGAATGGGAGGGAGAGTTGAAATGGTTCATGATTGGGAGGTGCAGTTGTTTAGTGCGAACCGAGCATGGGCGTTCTGCAAAGCGGTCCCCAAGCCTCCGCCTCCCCCAACTCCCTATTTATTTCAGAACCCCATTCCCCTCCCCCATTTCTGAAGAAAGGTCTAGGCCCGAAATGTCAGCCTTCCTGCTCCTCTGATGCTGCTTGGCCTGCTGTGTTCATCCAGCTCTACACCTTGTTATCGCAGATTCTCCAGCATCGGCAGTTCCTCCTATCTCAGTTCCCAAGTCTGTCAGGTTATTTGTTTTCAAACCCTGCAGCCATCTATTCAAACATTCTTGTTTTTAAACAGTTCCTTCTCATTCCAGTCCACAGTTTTACAAGAGGCAGTGTTTACAGGGATGCTGCCGGACGTGGCGAGTTTCTCCATCATTTGTTGTTTGAGTTTTAGATTTCCAGCAGCCACAGTGTTTTACTGTCACTCTCTCCTTACTGTTTGCTCATCCGTTGACTGTGATTTCCAATTCTTAACCAAAGATTCAGGATGTACAGACACAAACACTGCTGGAAGTCACCATAGTCCCAGAGGGTAACAAGCTGTTGTCTCATTAGACAAAGGTGACTGGTGCTGAGTTTCATTGAGGGGTATGACATCTCAGGTGAGGGGTGAGGTTGAGAAGGCAGGACCTTCATATTGACCTTAGTTGCAACTGATATTGAACCAACGCTGTTTAGTAATACTATGTATTGCAAATCAGCCATCCAGCCAATTGAGCTAACCAACCCCCCATAAACACTAGCATACACACACACACACACACACACACACAATTACAGCAATTTTACAGTCATGTTGTACATCGTAGTTCAGCTATTTAGGGTCTAGTTTCAGGATTCTTACTGAGCTTGACTGGGGATGTGTAATTCCCAGGTTTCTCCAGATCAGCTACTAACTCTCCAGGTTTTCTGTGGGACATTTTTCAAGGTCACAGATCTGTGGAAAACCTTCTGTTGAAGTTTGTACAGGGAAACCTTGTTTAAGAAAGTTTATCCAGAGCAAAACAGAGATTTTTCAGCTCATCGCAGATCTGGGTAAGAGCTTTCTTGATCTTGTGTGGTTTGTCCAACAACTCGACACTGCAGGTCAGTGGGTCGTAACGGAGTGAAAAAGGCCTCTTGATTTTACATGCATAAATCCTGTTCAGAAGGAAAGAGGAAAACTATCATTGTGACCTAAAATGATGTAGTGCACTGGGTAGTGTCCCTGCCTCTGAGCTAGAAGTTCCAGGTTCAAGTCCCACACCAGGACTTGATGGCCAAGGAACACAGGAAATCAGGTGGAGTATAAACTTATAATTCCTTCTAAAACACCCCAGTGGTAGGTGGTAAGGGAGTGATTAAGATCAAAAGATAAAGGAACACAATTAGGCCATTCAGCCCATTGAGTCAGCTCTGCCATTCAGTGAGATCATGGCTGATCTGATAACCCTCAATCTGCTTTCCTGCCTTTTTCGCATAAACTTTGATTCCCCTTACTGGTTGAAAATCTGTCTGTCTCAGCCTTGAATATACTTAATGACCCAATCTTAACAGTCCTCTGTGGTAAAGAATTCCACACTCAGCGAAGACATTCCTCCTCATCTCTGTCTTAAATGTGTGACCTCTTATTCTGAGATGATGCCCTCTCTCACAATGGGAAACAACCTCTCCACATTTACCCCGTCAAGTCCTAGGAGTCTCGTATGTCTCATAAATGTCACCTCTCATTCTACTAAACTCCAATAAATTCAAGCACAGACTACTCATAAGGCAGTTTCTCCATACCTGGGATCAGTCTAGTGAACCTTCTCTGAACAGTCTCCAATGCCAGTATATCTTTCCTTAGATAAAGGGCCCCAAAATGTTCATACTTCACAACTGTTCCAGCTGTGGTCTGACGAGTGCCTTGTGCGTTTTTTTTATGGTGCCCTACTTCCACATTTCTCTCCCATTAAAATAAAGGCCAGCATTATATTTGCCACTGAACTTGCAAGTTAGTTTTTCGTGATTGATGCACAAGGGTTCTAAAATCTTTCTGTTCTGTAGCCTTCTACGGTTTCTCTCCTACTAAATAATATTCAGTTCCTCCATTCTTTCTGCCAGTAAGGTCCTCAAACTCACATTTTTCCACATTATATTTCATTGCCAAGTTTCTGCCCACTCACGTAGCTCGTCCATATCCCTCTGCAGAGTTTAAACATCATCCACATTACCTGCTTCGCCACCTATTTATGTATCATCCACAAATGTGATTGTAGTACATTCAATTTCCACATCTAAGTCAATAAATAACTATGGCCCCAGCACTGATTCCTGTGGCATTCCACAGGATGCTATCCTGAAAATGCTCTACTTAGTCCTAATCTGTATCTTTGTTCGTTTTCCAATCCTCTATCCATGCTAATATACTACCTCTGACACTATGGGCTCTGATCTTATTCAGTAACATAATGTGTAGCACCTTATCAAGTAAAAATCCAAATATATTACACCTACTGCTTCCCCTTTATCTATCCTGCTTGTTACCTCCTCAAAGAACTCAAGTAAATCTGTCAGGCATAAATTCCTCTTCATGACGCTATGCTGACTCTGCTTATCATATTGTACATTTCTAAATGCTCTGCTTTTATAGCCTTTATAACAAACTTTAACATTATTGCAATAACAAACATTAAACTAACTGGAAAATATGCAAAGTTGCTGGAAAAGCTCAGCAGGTCTGGCAGCATTTGTGAAGGAGAAAACCGAGTTAACGTTTCGGGTCCTGTGACCCTTCCTAAGGAAGGTTCTGAGGAAGGATCACCAGACCTGAAACATTAACTCTGTTTTCTCCTTCACAGATGCTGCCAGGCCTGCTGAGCTTTTCCAGCAACTTCTGTTTTTGTTCTTTATTTACAGCATCCACAGTTCTTTTGGTTTTTATTAAACTAACTGGCCTATTTTTTGCCTCTCTCTCTCTAACTCTCTTTTTAAATAAAGATGTTACACTGGCAGTTTTCCAACTTTTTCAGAGTCTATAGATTCCAGAAAGATTACCACCAGTGCATCCACTATCTCTGTAGCTACTTCTTTTAATATCTTAGGATGCATCTCATCAGGTCCAGATAGTGGCTTTGTGAAATTCTTTACCACAAAGAAAGGCTGGGTCATTAAGTATATTGAAGGCTGAGATAGGTAGATGCTTAATCAGTAAAGGAATCAAGGGTTCTGAAGAAAAGGCAACAAAGTGGAATTGAAAATGATCAAATCTGCCATGATCCCATTGAATAGCAGAGCAGATTTGATGGTCTGAATAGCCTGCTTCTGCAGCCATGCCTTATGGTCTAATACCTCCACTGTTCTGGATGGAACAATTGAATCAGACTTAATCAAACTTCAGCTACCATTGCTTGAACATTCAAATGTACTGAGCAAAATGATTTCAAAGAAAATGAATTATTTTTGCACTAACATGATAAAACATATCTCTTCCCTTATGTTAACGATCATTAGTTCACATGTTTGGTTGGGAAGTGTCGTATTTGATCTGTGCTCTTACCAGAGTTTAGACTTTGCATCTTCAAAACTCTCGGACACAAAGTAAACTGGTTGGAAGGTTTGGTCTTGATATGTTTGCATTGCTGTGACCTCAGGATCAAAAGCTTTGTATTGTGGTTCACCCGATAAGGAATACTATGAATAACAGAAAGTTTCTTTTAGTCACTTTTTCACTGCAAGTTAAGATACACATGGCCTTTTGTAATCAAGCATTGAACTGTGAATCCCATTCTTCATCTAATGCAACCAGACAATCTGTGACATTCTGTTTGCCTGTTAACATGAGTATGCGAGGTTCATTATAGGTCCAGATAGCACTGAGGTGACAGACTTACTTCCAATATAGCTGAAAAGCCTGAACAAAGCCTACTTATAATCAAAGCCAATTTCAGACAGATTAAACATAATTAAGTGATGAACTCTCCCTGGTAGATTATGTTTGTTTTCCTCCAAAACACCTTCTTTCAGTTCTTCCAGGAACTCTCTGTTCCTCAATGTGTAAATCCTTAATCCAGAACAACACAGTTCAATGCAGTGCTTAAGGAGTACTGCACTGTCAGAGGTGCTGCTTTTCTGATGAGGCACAAAATTTCTCATCTGCCAGGGAAAAGAGATATAAAAAATCCCTTGGCACAATTATGAGTGAATTCAGGACAGCTGCCCTATGCAATGTTTAATCTGCAATAAATATTATTTGAATACTGCTGTAAAAAGACATGTTTTATTGAAGCTTTTACATTTTCACCTAATCAGGACATTTCACAAGAATACCAATTCCAGGGGAAAATCAACATTTATGCTGCGTGACAGAAAAGTGCTAGTTGGTGGGTAAGTAGCCTCTGATTGGTAGAGGGATTGCCAGGGAGAATGCACCCATTATTTACGATTGACAGCTAGCAGTTGGGCGTTGTTTAAATTTTAAATCAGGCAAGTTGACACTAACTGGTCGGGGCATTGCCCTGAGAAATGAACGAGAAAATGGCTGTCACCTATTTGATAGTGATCGCAAAAGGAGTGCCAGATGAAAGGTTTTGACAATATCATTTAAACAATACATAGGTTCTGTACTACAAGACAACTATGTATCTTCTGAAAAAAACAAAAACCCCTGGTCATTATCACATGGCTGTTTGTGGGATCTTGCTGTGCTCTGGTCAACTGCAGCAATTTTCATCAAAAAGAAACAGTGACTACATTTCAGAAGAGCAATATGATTTGTTCCTTTTTTATAGCCCACCTTTGCAAGAAACTGGGAGCACCCAACTGAATGTCAATGTTGCGATGTTCAGTGTTGCGCTTCTGCGCAGTTTCTAATACCTCACAGAAATATTCATATTTATGAAAAAGAAGTGAAATAGTTTAAAGCCCAAATCTGTGGTAAAATTACAACAAAACTTGAATCTGTGTAGCACTTTTAATGTAGTAAGATGCCCCAAGCCTTTTCATAGGAGCGTTATCAAATAAAACTTGACACTGTGACACTCAAGATGGGGGTTTGGTCAGGTTGAAGGTGGAGTGGAGTGAGAGTGAGGTGGAGAGTTTTAGGAAAGGAATTGTAGAACTTAGAATCTTGTGCAAAACAGCTGAGAGTGAATTTATAGCTAGTTTGATCTCTTCCAATTTTTATTACCATTGAAATCACTGCAGTATGAAACATCGAGGGCCGAAGGGCCTGTTGCACTGTATTGAAACAGTCTGCCAACTCAAGGCCGTGTCTTTTACACTAGCACCCAGTGAAGCAAAGTGGTTGTAGTTATTTGGAGGTCTCAGCTAATAATCTGCAGATTATTGCAGTTCTGAGGAAGGGTCACCGGATCCAAAACGTTAACTCTTTTTTCCTTCACAGATGCTGTCAGACCTGCTGAGCTTTTCCAGCAACTTTGTTTTTGTTCCTGATTTTGAGCACCTGCAGTTCTTTCAATTTATGATAATCTGTAGATGTCAGTTTAAATCCCTTCACTGCATCTGGGGAATTTAAACTGAGTTAACTCAATCAGTCTGGAATAAAAAGTTAGTTGCAGTAATGTTAACCACTGAATTGACATAAAAATCCATCTGGTTCAGTCATGTCTTCTTGGTTAGGAACTCTGCTATCCGGATGAAGGGTCCCAACCTGAAACGTCAACTCTCCTGCTCCTCTGATGCTGCCTGGCCTGCTGTGTTCCTTCAACTCTACACTGTATTGACTCTGACTCCACCATCTGCAGTTCTTGCTATCTCCAATCTGCTGTCCTCATCCAGTCAGGACTGCTTGTAATTCCAGACCCAGAGAAATGGGGTAAACTCTGAACTGCCCTCTGAAAAGACTTCACAAACCAGTCAGTTTTTAAGAAGGGGGTCATTGCCATCCTCTTGTGGACAACTAAGGATGGACAGTACATGATCTTGCTAGCAACTTCCATAATCTTGTAATGGAATTTAAGGAATCAACACTCAACTTGTTTGCTTGCATGAAGTTATTTTGCTTGTTTAATGTACAAGTTCTGTGTTATATACTGCAATTAGGTAGATTAATGTGTTACATTTGTGTTATATACTGTAATTTACCATTGTAATGTGTTAACTGTGTTTTATATACCGTAACTTGCCAGGTTAATATTTCCACTCTGCATTATGTACTGTAATTGTTTGGTTTATATTCATTTTTAAGACAATCTAAAATGCAACTAAAATATCTGATCTTATTTCTAAATTGTTCACATCTTACACTTTTATGTTTAAAAACATGGCTAACCCTACATTTAATTTACTGATAAGTGACTTTCATCAAGATTCATTTCTGTATCAACAAGAAAAACTGTAGTTCAATCAATCAGCATCATGCCTTAGATGAGCAATAAAACCAAGTCAAGCATTGAATGTGTAAAGGAAAGGTCTCTAGCCACAGGTTACTTGGAGTACTGATTCAGTGATATGACCGTAATGCCACTGTCTATCCTTTGTCTGATGACTTTGAACAAGACTTCTTAAAAAGGCAACTTCTTTCATTTGTTATAAAGAAATCCTGGGGCCAGTTTGCTCAGTTGGCCGGACGGCTAACGTGTAGTTCAGAATAATGCCACATTATGGATTAGATCCTGTTCCAGCTGAGGTAGACTTGGTACCTACCTCCTCACCTGCCCCTTAGAATGGAAGGCAACACTAAACTAAAACCGACAAAATTTGCCAAGAAAAAGGCTGAAGATGAAGCATCAGCAGACAATGAGTGAAGGACCTACCTTCAAGCAGAGCACAGGTGAATGAATGGATGAATGAATAGTGAAATTGCAGACGCATTTGCGAAGAACTTACTGTAATTCTGCACCCAAAGCAGAAAAAAACTTACTACTGTTTGTGCTTCTGTGCACTGTTGGGTTCTTACCATAAGTTCTCCATATGAGGAAAGTAGACCAGCTCCATAAGCTTTCAGAGCTCCGTTCTGTTTGCACAGCCCGAATTCTATCGTAAACCAGTAAAGCTATAGAAGCAAACAGCAAATTATTCAAGGCACATAGTTATGTCCTCTCAGACTGATTCTACTATCCAATTGCATCATAGCTGATCTGTACCTTAACTCCATTCCATTGAGGGGTATAGTTAGGGTAAATAGTAGTTGTCTTTTCTATAAGATGGGGGATTTAAAGACTAGGGGGCACATTTTTAACGTGAGAGGAGAGAGATTTAAAAAAAGACATGAGGGGCAAGTTTTCTACACAGAGGGTGGTTCGTGTGTGGAATGAATTTCCTGAGCAAGTGGTGGATGTGGGTACAATGATAATGTTTGAAACACATTTGGATAGATGCACAAAAAGGAAAGGTTTGGAGGGATACAGGCCAGGAGCAGGCAGGTGGGACTATTTTAATTTGGGATTATGTTTGGCATGGACAGGTTGGACCGAAGGATCTGTCTCCATGCTGTATGACTCTATAGTCCTTTAGAAATTACACCAAATTATCGGTGGTTACAAATAATATTTCAAAGGGCAAGTGGAATAAATTCTAGCTCCCTGTTTGTATCAAGTACAATTGTGTCCAGAAAAGGGATTTGGTAAATCCTGTTTGTGTAGACATTCAACTATATCATGCAGTAACAATAGTTTTAATAGTGCTCAACAGTAATGCTGACAGTAGAAATCTTTATATTTTTCCTGAAATATAGAACTCCCCCAAAATAAACTATTTGAAGCTTTATTGGTATTTTACTAAGTTCAAAGCAAACAGACCAATCTAGAATTTTAGAGAATGTGGAATAGGTATTAAATGTTCAGTTTCCCAGAAACACTCACAGTCAATAAATGACCTTTTAATAAAAAAATGCCACTGGTTAGGACCAAGCTGAAAGTTTATACACCATCCAGTGCATCACATGTCAGGAGGGATGTAAAGGCCTTAGAAAAGCACAAAGGATGGCAAATATAGTTTTTGGTTTTTTTTTTGTTTTATGTTTTCTACTGTTCAATAAAAGTTGATATTGTAGCTGTATTTGACCTTGTGGATAGCTGGGTCTTAAACATGGTGCACATCTGAGCAATCCCAGAAGGTCCTTGTGGTGAAGAGCATTTCAGCTGCTGGTGAGTGCCAGATAGTGTGAGTGCGGCACCAGAGAGGGGTGGTGTGTACATAGTGAGGTGAGCTGCGTAAAATTGTATGAGAAAAGTCACTAAGGCTCACAGAGAGAAATCCTCCACAAAGCTCCCTGAATTGACATTTAGCCAATTTTTAGTAAAATACAGTTTGGAAGTTTTAATAAGCTCCTCAATTTAGAACAGACACCTCAATAGTTATTGCAACAACACTATTATTGTTCCAAAAACAATGTCATAACAGCACTGATAATATTCATTGTAAAGCAGATTGTAGTCTAAATTCTAAAGAAGAAGTTATTTCAGATACGTAGTTCTAACTCTTTAGCGTAAGGTCAACAGCAATATTGAAACAAATTCGGAAACTAGACATTACAAAAATATATCATACATTACTAAACATTACAAACTATACATTAGTGTGGAGAGAAAGTAGGAACTTCCGATGCTGGAGAATCTGAGATAAAACGTTGTGGAGCTGGATGAACACAGCAGGCCAAGCAGCATCAGAGGAGCAGGAAAATTGACGTTTCAGGTCGAGACCCTTCTCCAGAAATGGGGGAGGGGAAGGGGATTCTGAAATAAATAGGGAGAGAAGGGGAGGTGGATAGAAGATGGATAAAGGAGAAGATAGGTTGAGAGGAGACAGACAGGTCAAAGAGGCGGGGTTAGAACCAGTGAAGGGTTATACATTAGTGTTATTCATTCCCTAATAGATGCAAATTGGGACTTGTTTTGCTTAGTTAGTCACCTTGATTTTAACAGAAGAGTTAGTGTGAAAACAGGATTGGTTAGCCCAGTTGCCTTGATGGTTGGTTGTGGTACAGATTGGGTTCAATCTCACACTGGCTGAGGTTACCATGAACAATTTTTGTTCTTAACCCTGCCCGTCTCCTGAGATGTGATAACCCTCAGGTTAAACCACCAAACCACCACCAGTTGTCTCTCTCTCTCTCACTAATGAGAGAGCAGCCCTATGATCTGGTGGGATTATGACAACTTCACGTTCGCCTTCATTCTACATGATCAATTCTGTTTCTTAATTACTCACTGTTGATAGTTTTTCAATATCCTCATCCGAAGCTCCTAATGAAGCAAGGCCAAGTTCCTAAATATGTATGAAAAAGCAGAAGTTCACATTAACATTGGATTATTCTAAAGCTCAGGTGCACTTAAACTTCCTGCTGTGCATTTTGTTCAAAGCACTGAAGTTGTACAGTTTACCTTCCTCTCCTATTCACTCTGATTATGGTTAGATCTGGGAGAAGATGAGGATAATTGGGCAAAAGTAGTTTGGCAACATATCTCCACTGCTTCCAGGATGTCCCACCCACTAGGACTAGACCTGAATACATGAGGCCATATTAATGGGGAACAGCAATGTATGGATCATGTTACCTAATTTCTAATTCAGAGATCTGGAATAATCATCTTGTGAACACAAGTTCAAATCCTGTTTTGAATTCAGTTTTAGAAACATCCTGTCCCAGTAAAGATGACCATGAAGCGACTGGATTGTTGTAAAAACATATCTGGTTCACAAATTTTGTTTAAGGAAGCAATTTCAATGTCCTTATCCAGTCCAAGCCAATAATTGACTCTAGTGCCACAATATTATTGTTGATTCTTGGCTGCAAACTGAAGTTCATTATTGGGAAATAGGCATCACTTATAGGGCCTGTATTTATTATCCAGCTCCAATCACTCTTGCACTGAATGGCAAATGATGAGTAAGAGTCAAACACATTGTTATGGATCTGGAGCCACACATAGGTCAGACCAGGCAAGGGCTGCAGATTTCCTTCTCTAAAGGACATTTATGAAACAGTTTTTTAAAAAATGATGATCAATAATATTTGTCATAGTCACCATTACTAAGATCAACTTTTAATTCCAGACTTATTTATTAGCAGCACGGTGGCTCAGTGGTTAGCACTGCTGTCTCACAGCGCCAGGAACCCGGGTTTGATTCCACCCTCAGGCAACTGTCTGTGTGGAGTTTGCACATTTTCCCCATGTCTGCATGGGTTTTCTTTGCGTGCTCTGGTTTCCACCCACAGTCCAAAGATGTGCAGGCTAGGTGGATTGGTAATGCTAAATTGCCCATAGTGTTCAGGAATGTGTAGATTAGGTGGCTTATAGGGGGATGGATCTGGGTGGGATGCTCTGAGGGTCAGTGTGGACTTGTTGGGCCGAAGGGCCTGTTTCCATGCTGTAGGGATTCTACGACCTATTTCACATTTTAGCAGCTATCATGGTGGGATTTAAACCCACAGCATTACCAGGCCTGATGATTGCTAGCCCAGTGACATTACCAACACACCACTATCACTAGAAGTGGCCTTACAACTCAGTCAGTTGTATAAAAAGCACTAGAAGGCCCATCAACACCATCACAAGTCAACCTGGATGGGTAATAAATTATGTTGATACTCATATCCAGTAAGCATTTATTGCGAACAATGGGAGAATTTCCATCAAAAACGCATTCTCCAAATGTTGCCAAATCAAAGATCACATGTACCTTGGGTATTTAAACTGTAATGACTGGAAGGGTATGTAGTTGACCTTCAGTTAAAATGAGAAAAAGAATGTTTGTGTTCCATTTCACTGGAGGTAGTTTACATCATGATTGGGTTCAGAAAGCTGCTGTGATTGATCCGTGACTCTGCTAATCCTGACTTCTCAACAGACGCAGGAATTCTGTGGGAATCCATCCATGTGTATTTATGTTGCTTTGGCAGTGGGACCTTGGTTCAGATCAGAAGGAGTCACAGAAATAAATAGACATCCTGTTCCAATGTACTCCTGCTCCGTTAGTCATTTGGAAGATTCTGTTTTTTCTCTGGGAGTGGAACAAAGTGAGACCACTTACATTAGAGATTATAGAGAATACACTTTGCTTCAACCCTCAGGGGGTGAAGCCAGTACTGTCTTACTAATCATCTCTGCTAGTTGAAGAATGGTTAGGTCTTACAGTTCCGTTCCTAATCGTCTATAATGAAGTGCAATGCACTTAACACATACTGTGTAACATTGCTGAACAGGTGCTAAGGAAAGGTCACCAGACTCTCTCCACAGATGCTGCCAGATGTACTGTGTTTCTCTAGCAATTTCTGGTTTTGGTTCAGATTTCCAGCATCTGCGGTTCTTTATTTTATCTAAACCCGGAGACTCAGTTTAGAGTTCCATGGTGGAATCTGAATCCAATAAAATTCTGGACTTAAGAGTCTAATGATGACCGTGAAACCACTGTTGATATTTTGGGGAATAAAATTTGGTTCTCTTAATGTGCTTTAGGGAAGGAAATCTGCCATCCTTACCCTGTCTGACTTACACTTGACTCCAGACTCACCGCAATATGGTTGACTTTGAACTAATGTCTGGTCAGTTAGGGAAGGGTAATAAAATGCTGGTCTAGCCAGTGGCACACTCACCCCATGAATTAACTTTTTAGAAATAGAGTTAATAGATTGTCCGTGAAGATGCATGTAAACACCTAAACTTGTATTTATATAGCAACATTTTCATCCTTAGTTAGGTCAAAGCCTTCACAACACTTTTGAAGTGTTGTAATAAAGGCATCAGTTGACTTCCACATTGTGAACTCTTGCAAGCTGCAATGAGATAAATGACAATGTTGTTTGCTTCAGTGACTTGGCTAAGGTTTAACTGTTGACATGGAGGCAGATAGAGCTCCCTTGCCTTTCCTTGAATAGCATTTTAGCATCTTTGAGATCTGACTGAGAGAGCAGACAGGGCCTCAGTTCAACATCTCAATTGAAACACAATCCCTGACAGGCAACTTCCCCTGTAATTTTCCTTACTGCTGTGTGGCCCACCAAACTCCATGCCTGGCAGTGACTTCTACACTCGGGGGTTAATGCCTAATTAATGCTGATTGGCATGTGCAGAACCTCTCAGTAGCAAGGTTGCTGACAGGGCAGCACTCCTGACATTCAAAAATGCCAGCCTGGATAATACAATTAAATTGTTGGAGTGCGGCTTGTACCAAATGTTTCTGGTTCAGGGGCTAGAATGCTCATATTAAGCCACGAGCACCATCTCAACAAGATGGAGTCACACGTTCTTGTTATCTGTCAAAGATCACATTCTCCATGTGCTTCACCAATGTGGTGCTTTTAAATTTCTGATCTTTGTTTTCAAATCCTTCAACAGTCTCAATAACCTCACTCCTCCCTCTGTGTAAATCCCCTCCAGCCCCACAACACTGCAAGTTATTTCTACTCCTTCCCTAGACCTCTTTCTCTTTCTCTACCTCTCTCTCTTCCTTTATGATGCTACCTAAAGCTTCTCTTTGACCAAGCTTTTGGTCACTTCCCCGAATACATTTTGATTTGATGTTACTTTTTGTCCGCTAATTGCTTTGTGAAACGTCATGCGATGTTTTGCTAAAATGAAGGTGCTATGTAAATGCAAATTGTTGTTTGTATAAAATACCAGTGAGAGGTGAGTTTTACCTGTGAGAATTGTGCAAACTGTTTGTCTGCCAACATAGGAACGTGTCCCAATAACTCATGACAGCAGTCCCTGTGAGGAAAGGTGACAAGGCCATTAATAATTTAAAGCTCTTCTATAAACTGCACCTCATGTGTGAACACTCAGTTCTGACTGACCACTAACTCCTGACTGACCACTCAGTCCTGACTGACCAAGTTTCATGACTGAAAGCTACTCGTTGTACGATAAAAGAATGTTGCAGCACTGGCCATTCAGCTCATCAAGGCTGCTGTTCATTATAGGCACAGTCTTGCAGTGCTGAACCAGAGAAAATAGTGCGTATTATTTAAATGGAGATAAGCAGCAGAAAGCCACATCACAAAAGGGCTGGGTAGACTTGTGCATGAAACACAGAAAGCTACACACAGGGGCATCAGGTAATCAGGAAGGCTAATGGAATGTTGACCCTTATTTCAAGGGAGTTGGAGTATAAGAGTAGGGAAGTTTTAGTGCAACTAGACAAGGTGCTAGTCAGATGATATCTGGAATACTGTGAGCGGGTTTGTTCCCCTTATTTAAGAAAAAGATGTTATTTCATTAGAGGCAGTTCAGCAAACGTTCACTAGGGTAATCCTTGGTATTATTCTCTTATGAGCAAAGGTTAAACAGGTTGGGATTCTACTCAGTGGAGTTTAGAAGAATAAGATGTGATCTCATTAGAATGTGTAGGATTCTTAAGGGGCTTGACAGGGTAAAGGTTGAGAGGATGTTTCCCCTCATGAGAGTGTCTAGAACCAGAGGATATAGTCTCAGAACAAAGAGTCGCCAATTTAAGACTGAGATGAGGAGGAATTTCTTCTCTCAGAAGGTTGTGAGTCTTTGGAACTCCTTGCCACAGTGAGCTGTGGGGATAGACACCTTGTGTATATTTAAGGCTGAAATAGATAGATTCTTGTTCAGTCGGGGAATCAAAGGTTACAGGGAAAGGGCAGGAAAGTGGACGTGAGGAATGTAAAATCAGCCATGATCCTGTTGAATAGCCAGCAGCTCAAGAGTCTGAATGGCCTACCTTGTTCATATTTCTTCTGGTCTCATGGTCATAATAAAAAAAACATAATTTTTTTTAAAAAAGGCACTTTTAAAAATTACCGGTTCAGTATTCCTCAATTTTGCACTGGGTAACGAATCGCACATTGGATTTGGGCAAGGCTAGTCTGATTCACCTAAAGTTTGTTCTTTTGCTGATGAATAAATTTCAAATCATAAATTGGTTAATTTAAGACAGAGTTTTAATTTCTGCATTAGAACATCTGCATACAGCAAAGGAAGCATTGTTTTAATTTGAAGGGCCATTTGGTAAAGAACAGTATTGGAGTCAACCTTTATTCAGTCTTATATTTATTCAGAGTGAAACCGTGCAAGCGTATACCTCCTAACTCAGCCATATCACAGTGTCAGTAAATGTAACTTTACATGTGCTCAAGCGAAACTCTAATTAGTATGCACCACCTCATGCAATTAGTCAAAATAATAGAAAATTAACAACAACTTGTATTTATCTTACTTTCTTACCGTACTCAATCTTCCAGTTTTCATGAGTGTCATTCCTTAAACTTTTTAAAACATATGTTTGAAAGAAATAATCGACAAGGGAGTAACATAAGTTAATGTTCTCTCTCGCACACACACTCTTTTAAAGAGCTGGTCTAATGGTGACTGTAAAATCATTATTGATTATCATAAAAACCATGCACTTACACATGCACAGGGCACAAATGTACACGCATAAATGAAGGGACACAGACCTGTACTTACACTCACATGACAACACACATGTATCTGTTAGACTTACGGTTCAGGAGAATGCATTGGTGATGATGAATGACGGATGTACTGAGTGCATTGAAAGACTCGGAATGCCAAGCTGGCTAAAAAATCCCTGGGCGACAGGAGACCTGCAGTCGGACGCAGGCAAAAACCTGTCCTCTCTAGAAAACGGAAAGAATAAAGTCAGGTTGCGTGTGGGTGTTGAATTAATGTTATTCCTCTCCAACAGCAGACAGGACAAGCCTGAAACCCCAACCGGACAGGATACTTGCCTTTCAAGAAATTGGAGACATCCTGCAGCTGAGGGATGTTGTCAGCCCGGTAACCACAGTGTTTCTCCAGAACATTGAAGGCATCCAGAAATTGCTTGCAGGCATGACTTGGGTACAATGTGGACAACTTTGTGTAGACCTCTTTCCTGGCATAGCAAGCGTACACATGAGCATGAGTATTTTGATTCATCCTCAGGATGTGAGCATGGTTGGCAAGGCCAACAATCATTGCTCATCCTTGATTTCTCTGATTAACTTGTGAGGATCTTACAGATGGCATTGAAGAGTAAACCATGTTGATGTGGCACTGAAATCACAAATGGGCCCAAATCGAGTGAAAAAATTAGGCTTCCTTCCATTAAAGACATTAATGAAAAGTTTCTGGTTACATTTCCTCACTTTACGTTTCAAGCTTTGAAGCTGAATCCAAATTTTCAAACTGTCACATGAGTTTAAACTTGTGTTTTCAGAATTTCTCATCCAGTAACACAACGTCTGCAATTACATTGTCCCATTTCTTAGTCAAGACGTGAGAAATTCACTAGCATGTCTCCGTCTGGACTCAAGAACAAAACAGGGTGAACTTGCAGCAATTACATCAGTGGACAAAAATTTCCATTGAGAAATGGAGCCGTAAATAAATTGCAATTAAATGGACAGATTTCCAGCTTCACACCACAGAGGCTTGATAATAAAAAAAAAGGATTAGGAGGTCTAGTTGGCCACTCGATCCCTCCAGCCTACTCTTCAGTAGAATCATAGCCGATCAACTCCACTTTTCTGCCTGATCTCATTGATTCCTGTAGAGTCCAAAAATCTAGTGCTCTGCAGCCTTGAACATATTCAGTGACTGAGTATATATACCTGGGTAGAGCATTCTACTGATCCATTACTCTCTGACGGAAGACATTTAGAACAAGAAACAAAGAACACAACAGCAGAGTAACAGGCCCTTCGGCTCTCCAAGCCTGCACCAACACATTTTGCCTTTCCATACTAAAATTATCTTCACTTACAGGATCCATATCCTTCTATTCCCTTCACATTCATGTATTTGTCCAGGTGCTTCTTGAATGCTGCTATTGTGTCTGTTTCCACCACCTCCCCTGGCAGCGCATTCCAGGCACTCAGAACCCTTATGTGAAAAACTTGCCTCGCACATCACTTCTCCACAGTTCATTCCTAAATGACTGACCTCTTTAACGGAGACTTTAATTCCAGTTATTGAGTGCCTCCAGAGGGAGCCAACTTCTCAACACCTATACAGTTATCCACTCTCAGAATCAAATGTTTCAATGAGATCATCTTTCATTTTTCTCAATTCTTTCTGAAGAATTTAAGCCCATTCTACTCAATCTCTCTTGATGGGACAATCTTCACATCCTAGAAATCAATGATATATTGTGACACCTGATCTAAGGCAAGAGTATACTTTCTTAGGTATGGAGACCAAAAACTGCACATAGTTTTCCAGGTTTGGTCTCACCACAAAACATTGCAGCAGGTGCTCTTTACTCTTGTAGTCTGAACCTCTCAAAGTAAAGACCAAAATAATGGAGCCTCTCTAATCCAAA
Organism: Ginglymostoma cirratum; assembly: GCA_024137785.1. Taxonomy (NCBI): domain Eukaryota; kingdom Metazoa; phylum Chordata; class Chondrichthyes; order Orectolobiformes; family Ginglymostomatidae; genus Ginglymostoma; species Ginglymostoma cirratum. The sequence continues at coordinate 560,707 of JAHRHZ010000021.1, read as the reverse complement.
ATTATATTACAACAAGGAGATTTATGGTTTATTTAGCATCTTTCACAGCCACTGGATGTCTCACTTTACAAACAGTGAAAAATTCTTGAAATGTATTAAAGAAATACAAGAAATAATACAAAAGGATGAGAAATGTACAGGGTGCCATCAATATCCAAACAGAGTCCAGGTTATGATCGGGTGGAGGCCAATATCCGAGGCATTTCCTGTTAAAATCTATAACCTTTTAGATATTGATGGGGCTGCTATCAATTTCAGCAATTTATTCATTTCAGAATTTCAACTTTTGAATATTGCCGGAAAGAGAGACATGTTGCTAAAGTTTTTTTCTTGTCTCACACTCATCAGGACCAATGCAAGAATGCCAAATTTCAAACAATCACAACAATTTGTATTCCAGGAGAAAAAGCTGCAGATTGGTAGGCACTTCAACTTTGATTAGGGAAACTATAGGTTCAGCATTACTACTTTAAACAATGACAAAACCTATCATTTGTAGAGTTTATTTGATTGAAATTGAGAGCAGATTGTCTGAGTTTGATTTGAGAACCTGTCTGAGCAGTTTCTTTTGTGCAAATTCTGGAATGATGTTTCTACATTGCTATATAAGATCAAAACAAAATTATTTTGCACTTGGGGAATAGGTAACATTGAAAAGGCTGATGTATTTCCCATCTTCTTTCATTCAGGTAAGTTTCTGAGTTCTTTTATTAAAACTGATACATCTGTTTTACTGATCTTTTCAAACAAACTAGTGACATCATTGGAAGTCGCACACAATGTACACAACTACACAGAACACTGACTTTGGAACTTTCTCCCACAAAATGCTAGACATCAATTGTCATTTTGAAGATGGAGAATGGTGAGTTTTTGTCCATTAACAAAGTGTTTTATTTATTTTGCCATTGCAAATGGCCAGAACGTTAAGTCTAAAGTGGGTTAATGAAGTTGAGGCACAGATCAGAGGTGACCTCATTGAATAGGCTCCAAATTTCCTTCAGAGATAAAAGGTACTGCAGATGCTGGAGAATCCGAGATAACAAGGCGTGGGGCTGGATGAACACAGCAGGCCAAGCAGCATCATAGGAGCAGGAAAACTTGACGTTTCGGGCCTAGACCCTTCATCAGAAATGGGGGAGGGGGAGAGGGTTCTGAAATAAATAGGGAGAGAGGGGGAGGCGGATAGAGGATGGATAGAGGAGAGGATAGGTGGAGAGGAGGCAGACAAGTCGAAGAGGCTGGGATGGAGCCAGTAAAGGTGAGTGTAGGTGGGGGGGGGGGCGTGGGTGAGTAGGGAGGAGATAGGTTTTCCTGCTCCTATGATGCTGCTTGGCCTGCTGTGTTCATCCAGCCCCACGCCTTGTTATCTCCAAATTTCCTTGTCTTGTCCCTTATGGGCAGATCCAAGCACCTTTCGGACTGCAGATTCTTTATGAATTATAACAGTATGACTGAAACCATTGGGAGTTGTAGGATCCCAGAATTGTCACTGTGCAAAAAGGGGCCATCCGGCCCATTGTATCTGCGCCGGTCTAATAAGCATTCAGCAGCTTTTTACAAGTGTCTTTCTGGCGCCAGTCAAACTATTGCCCACATCTATTGACTACCCCGTGGTTTGTTCGTACTGACGATTGTCAATGTTGCTAATTCTGCGGCATTATCGTCGTAATCTCATCTCCAGCCATGACCCTGTGGTATAAAAGCCCCGGTAGGAATGATAGCACACCACAAACGTAAAGGTTCTTACCAAGTTGCTCTCTCTTCTGTTGTGTACTCCACCCTCGGTAACGACTCCCCCCTACCGAAAAAGACACGTCAAATTTTACCTTAAAACATCAGTTTGCAATCCGAAATCAAAGATTCGTTCGAAGTGTTCACTTTAACGAATTTACAGCTCACAAAGCCTCATCTAGTAAAAATAAAACGCACTGTAGATTTCTTTATTTTGGACAAATTTCTCTAAATATCTGTTACAGATCACCACCCGCTCCAGGACAAAGGAACACTTACTGTTTATAATGAAACGCGAGTCTGGCGACATGTGACCTGCGTTCCCTGTACTCCAGATCCTGGTAACCCTTTAAGTGGAAGACGAAAAGACACAATGATTACCACGTCCCCACCAACTGAGATCTGTATTAATGTTGGTCAATCTGAATCTCCAGTACACGCGGCTCCAAATCAGTAATCCACTCACCGGATGAGCTTGATCCAGATTTGGTTCGAATTTGGTAATCAAGTGATGACACCTGTCAAGATCTTGTATTTTTCTGGGAAACCAAGGGACTGGAAGAGAGAGATTTGAGGTTTATAAACATGTTTAGCATTAGGTTGATTTAATAGTTCACGTGGGCATTTTTTTGCAGTTCCTCGCTGCTCTGGACATTCTTCCTCGATAGTCTGAATTAAACCCAAAAATAAACCAAAGAGCTATGGACACTGGAGATCTGAAACAGATGCAGAAAGTGCTGGAGAAACTCAGCAAGTCTGTCAGCATCTGTGGAGAGAGAAACACCGTTATGTTTCCAGTCCAGTAATCTTTCTTCAGTCACTGAAGTTCTCCAGTTCTGAAGGACGATCTCAAGACTTGAAATATTTCTCCCTCTTTTTCCACAGATGCTGCCAGAGCTGCCGAGTTTCTCCGGCAATTTCTGAATAAAACATCTAGTCTCGGTAAAACATGAGGTAAAGGTCACACTGTGTTCTCCACACACTTCATCTGGATCTGACTACCAGTTGGAGTGGTCCATCTTAACCGTGTTGCCCACCGTATCTGGAATCAAGGTCTTTGCCCACTCGTGGCGTCACCTACAGCTTTGTCAAGTCAGTATGGAGTAGAGCTGATCGCCAATTAAAGTGTCACAGGTTGGAAGATGAATCCAACGGCTCCTACAGTATTATATCAATAGGTCATTCTGGGCTTGCAGCTGTCCCTCATGTGCTCACCCTACACCTGTAACATTTCCCTGGGAGACCACTCTACTCTATCTCAGAAGTGTTAAGGTGGGGAAGGAGGCCATTCAGTCCATCTTATTGACACCAGATTTCCTAAAAACCATCATGACTTATCCTTCCACCTTCTCTGGGTACCACTGTACATTGGTTCTACTCAGTAGGAGAAACTAAGACCTAAGGGCACTGCCTCAGAGTGAAAGGATGACCTTTAGAACTGGGATAATGAGGAATTTCTTCAGCTAGAGTGTGGTGAATCTGTGGAACTCATTGCCACAGAAAGCTGTGGAGGCCAAGTCATTGAGTGTATTTAGGATAGAGATGGATAGGTTCTTGATTAGTACAGGGATCACAAGTTACCAGTAGAAGGCAGAAGAACAGTTGAGAAACATATAGCCATAATCGAATGGCAGAACAGACTTGATGGGCCAAATGACCTAATTCTGCTCCTTCATCTTACAGTCTTATTATGTAATTTGTTGAGCAGTGATAGAGGAAGCTTACCTTTTTCCTCCTTATTGGCATGAACGTCTTCAGCCACTCTTTTTAAAGAGTTTAGCAGTGAATTCACAGCAGAACTGTTGACCTCACACCTGAGGAAGAAATCCAGATCATCTGTCCCCACTTTGCCCTTTTGGCCTGGTCTGCTTTCCACATGATGGATTTGAGCTTCAAATGCCTACAAAACCAAATCAGCAACTTCAGAATAGAATGGGGCTTTTTGAAATCTGAAGCAGGGCACCACAGAGGAGTCCCCAATTTCTGGTTGGACATTATCCTGGTGGTTTAAGGTTCTTGCAAAGATTTGTAGCTTGAGTTGTGGGTGAGGCTATTGCTTTGTTCGTTGACCTGGCTGGTTATAGTTCAGACATTTCATCACCATGCTAGGCAACATCATCAGTGCAGCCTCTGATGAAGTAATGTTGCTCTACACCACTTGGTATTTTTACGATCAGGTCTGTTGAGGTGGTTTGTGTCATTTCTGGCTCTTTTTTGCTAGGGTTTGTATATGGAGTCTAATTCCAAATGTTTATTGATTGCATTATGGGTGGAGAACCAAACCTCTAGGAATTCAAGTATGTGTCTATGGTTGGCTTGGGCTAGGATGACCTCTGTCGCTCTCCCTCTATGACCATCCATACTCAGCAAACAAACCAATAGCCTCGTATTTCTGGAGGTTTTATCATCTGGAGCATTTAAAAAGTATAAAAAGATAGAAAACAGAAATAGGTTCAGGCCTTCAAACCCTACTTTACCATTCAATACGATCATGGCTGATCATCCCATTCAGTCCCCCATTTCCACTTTCTCCTCATAACCTTAGATCCCTTTAGCTCTAATAATTATACCTACCTCCTTCTTGGAAAGATTCAAGTTTTGGCCTCAGCTGGTTTCTGTGACAATGAATTCCACAGGCCCCTTATTCTCTGGGTGAATAAATTTCTCTTCATCTCAGTCCTCAATGCCCTATCCCAGACCCTTAGACTGCGAGCCCTGGTTCTGGATTCCCAGTTCATTGGGAACATTCATCCTGAATTTACCCTGTCTAGCCCTGATAGAATTTTATAGGTTTCCATAAGAAGCCCCTCATTCTTCTAAACTCCAGTGAATTGGTCCTAACCGGTCCAGTCTCTTTTCATATATCAGTCCTATTATCCCGGGGATCAGTTTGGAAAACTTCTGTCACTCTCCCGCTATGGGCAGAACACCCTTCCTCAAATAAGTAGACCAAACTGCACACAATCCTCCAGGCTTGATCTCACCATGGCTGTGTACAATTAGACATCAAGCCATCCTTGCTCCTGTACTCCATTCCTCCCGCTATGAAGCCACCATACCGTATACCTTCAGAGATAGCAGGAACTGCAGATGCTGGAGAATCTGAGATAACAAGGTGCAGAGCTGGATGAACACAGCAGGCCAAGCAGCATCAGAGGAGCAGGAAGGCTGACGTTTCGGGCCTAGACCCTTTTTCAGAAAATTTTCACGAAACGTCAGCCTTGCTGCTCCTCTGATGCTGCTTGGCCTGCTGTGTTCATCCAGCTCTACACCTTGTTATACCATTTACCTTCATCACCACTTGCTGCACCTGCATACTTACTTTCAGCGACTGGTGTACAAACACCCCCAGATCTCAATACACCCCCTCCCTTTCCCAATTTATCGCCATCCAGATAATCTGCCTACCTACTGTGCACCGTGTCCTTTTTTTGTTAAAAAAGTGCAAAGAATAACTTACATAATTAAAATCAAATCGAAATCACGTATTTTTTGTGTTCTCGGGAGTTATTTATTACTGTGATTGGGTTAATCTGTATTTTGGGAGAGTCCTGGACGGCCTGCGGGCGGTGGTGTTTCAGCTGAGGGGTAAAACGAGCGGAATGGAGGCGCTGTGTGTGAGAGGACAAACGGGAGTGTGAAGTTAGTCTTGTCCCTGTGAACTACAGAGTCAACATTACCCTGATTTAGAAAACAGAGTTAACGTTTCGGGTCCAGTTCTGAGGAAGTGTCACCGAACCCGAAACGTTAACTCCTGTTTTCTCCACCACAGATGCTGCCAGACCTGCTGAGCTTTTCCAGCAACTTTGTTTTTCTTCCTGATTTACAGCATCCGCAGTTCTTTCGGTTTTTATCCTGATTTAACCTGTGCACTTTTGTTTGGAAATCCCTGATTTCGTTTTGCTTTTACTGATTTATTGAAGTGACGAAATTCAAAACATCGCCGACAGAACGCACTTGGAGGGGGATTGAGGACAATTAGTTAACATTCAGCAAGTTGCTCATTACCAAAGCAATGGGGCGAAGCGGCAGTGGAACATGTTGAGATTTAAATCTTCATTACACGCAGCCCTTTTACATTCAAACACCTATAGTCGCATTGTTAAATAAAAATCAATCATGGAATATGGGTGCCCCGGCCAGGCCAGTATTTATTGCCTATCCCTAATTGTCTTAGAGAAGGTTCCTTGAACCACTAAATAAAAACCAAAAGAACTGCGGATGCTGGAAATCAGGAACAAAAACAAAGTTGCTGGAAATGCTCTGCAGGTCTGGCAGCATCTGTGGAGGAGAAAACAGAGTTAACGTTTCGGGTCCGGTGACCCTTTCTCAGAACTGGACCCGAAACGTTAACTCTGTTTTCTCCTCCGCAGATGCGGCCAGACCTGCTGGCCTTTTCCAGCAACTTTGTTTTTGCTCCTGATTTACAGCATCCGCAGTTCTTTCGGTTTTTATTCCACAGAGAGAGATCAAGCTAACGTTTTGAGTCTAGATGAGTCTTCATCAGATCTGGCAGGGAGAACTTTATCCAGTTCGGATTCAGGGTTTGGGTGTGACATATTGAAATCTGTTTCTCTTTCGGCAGATACAGGATTTCCCTTTTGTGTTGGTACCTCTTCTCCGTCGGATCTGCTGTATACCCTTCCGAATCTCTCTGCGTTTATTTCATTTTACTTTCTTTTTCAAAAATATTAAATTGCAATAAAACAAAAGCTCAGGTTTCTCAGGAAAAAAATGCCTGCAAAGAAAGGAATTCTGCTCCTCTATCCGGCCAGTGACTCTCAGAGAACCAGTGAATTTTGTTAGAAATACGTTTCCCGGAAACCGGTTAAGACACATCAAAGTAACTGAACCTACCTCGAAGATGTTGAGGGCGCGGGAAAGGTCTGAATTCTTGGCGTTCCGAAGGGTGAAACTGACGGTCACCCGGTCTTTGTCTTCGTCCCGGTCCGGAATGAAATGCTCAGGGGACTCGGGAACCGAGCGATCCCGGTCTCCATCCTCCTGAGCACCGTCCATCAGGCCGCCCCTCTTCCCCGGCACACCCTGGGAACCCACCTCGGTCTTCATTCAGACCGCTGTCACTTTGCAGCCGAGCCTGGAGCAAACAGAACGGTCCGGGAGAACTCAGGGAGAGCCAGCGGATTTGACTCTGCCGTTAGCCCGAGTTGGACTTGTCCCAGAGTCCCGGGAGCGCGCTATTTAATAGCATTCGGTGAATTAATTCTGGAAACTTTCTGATTTACGCAAGTGTGTGGGTGGATTCAGACACCCGGAACAAACAGGATAACCTCCAATGCGTCAATTGTAGAAAGATAAATGAGCCGGTGAATATTCAAGAGGTGACTAATGCGCTACAACTTTCGATGAGAAATTAAAACATCGGAAGAAACGAGAGGACACATTACAAATTCAAACTTTAGTATCCGCTTGTTTCTGCGCTGTTGTGTTGTGTCAGTATCACGGTGACAGTAGGTACGTTTCCAAACGATTCAGGCTCTGAATTTTTCTGACAAGTAGTTGTGTAACTACAATCTTTTTTAGAAAAGAAAAAGTCAACTGGAAAGGATACATTTTTCACGAGGGTCGCCGCTGCCGTGTGTCTGACTGATTCCCTGTCTGAGGAATCCCCTATCCCTCCCCAAAACCCCTCGCCCTCCTCACTCCCAGCTCCGGTTTGAAGCGGGGAGCTCAGTTTCAGCACCAGAGACAGCGTCTGGAAGCGGCCGAGAATCGGCCGCAGCTCCCGCAGAACGAAGGTGCCAGGGAAATCAGGGATTCATGGAGAGAGATAGCGAGTGGTTAGATGGTAACTAAAACAGATTAATTACAACAGAACATCGGTATTAAGGAGTAATCAAGAAGTTATGACTATTTCATGAATTTCAAAATTAAACACTTTATAGGAAATGAAATATAAATTGGACATGTCGCAAATATACAATTTATATAAAATATCGAGTTCTGAGGAAGGGTCACCAGACCCGAAACGTTAACTCTGTTTTCTCCTCCACAGATGCTGCCAGACCCGCTGAGCTTTTCCAGCAACTTTGTTCCTAATTTACAGCATCCGCAGTTCTTTTGGTTTTTAATGAATTCACAATGCTCGTGTTATTCAGAGATAGTAAGAACTGTCGATGCTGGTGTCTGAGATAACAAGGTGTGGAGCTGACGGAACACAGCAGGCCAGGCAGCATCAGAGGAGCAATCTTTTCTGAAGAAGGGTCCCGACCCGAAACGACAGCTTTCCTGCTCCTCTGATGCTGCCAGGGCTGCTGTGTTCGTGTTAGTCAGCCGCAAACTTTTAAAACAAGCAATAAAAGATGCTGGAAGTCTGAAATAAATACAGAGAATGCTGGAGAAACTCGGCAGGTCTAACAGCATCTGTGGAGAGAGAAAAACAGTTATGTTTCAAGTCCAGTCTGATGTTTCTTCGGACATGTTCAGAACAAGTCAAATTAGACCCGGAACAGCAACTCCGTTTCTCTGATGTGGAGGTACTGGTGTTGGACTCTGGTGGAAAAGGTTAGAAATCGGACCACGCCAGGTTACAGCCCAACAGGTTTATTTGAAAACACAAGCTTTCTAAGTTCAGCTCCGCTGACACACGGGAGCGGCGAGGCTGGTAGAAAACATATCCTGTCTACTGGGGATTTAGTCCAGGCGGGAGTGAGAAGCAGTGGGCAGGATCAAGAGTCAGATTCCTCCTGTTGACTTTGGACACCGAGTTTTAATTTCGTGTCAAAATGTAGAGCAATTACAATTCAGATTTTCATTTCAATGCTGTTGAAAGCTGTTGCGAAAGTGATCGAGCCGGAGGTTTTAATCAGTGAGCTTTTTTTAATTGGAAATAAATTACAAATAGCAAATAGAATACGGAATAATTGAAATTCCTGATTGGGTTAGAGCCAGACATATTCCCTGTATCCGGATTTAAAAATCAAACGGGAGTAGTTTTACGGCCGTTTCAAAATTTCGGAAGAAAATGTTCCTGTCCAGAAATCACAGTACAACCATTTTAATCTAACGAAATAATTAAGATCGACCAACAGCGGAAACATCGTGTATATTACTAAATCTATCGTTTGAGGATGTTTACAACATTCGGGTGCAGCTTTAAACTGGAACAACGCAGGGTTTTCAGATAGTTTCTAAACCCCACCTCCCCCCGCTCCCCCCCTCCCCCCACCGGCTGTTCAAAGGTGTTATTACGGAGCCCAGACTGAGTTGTGTGCGCAGAGGCCGAGGCAGCTCGGACCAGAGGAAACATCCGCTCCACATTTTCACTGACAATGCCCCTCAGGATCTGCTGTTTCAAACTACCCCTCACTGTTCTAAACTCCAGTGGATACAAATCCAATCTGTCCAACCTTTCCGCATAAAACAATCCACTCATTCCAGGGAATGGTCTGGTAAATCTTGTCTGAACTGCTTTCAATGTATTTACATCGAATAAAGTGAGTAACACTGTACAATTTTATTTTCTGTCATGTGAACAGCTAAAAGTATTAAAGCCAGACGTTTCACCAACTTTTCCTAAGCACTGTACATATGTATATAATAAAGGATAATTATAAATGGCCCCTTGCTGCGCTGTATTGTTCTACAATTCTACGCAGTTCTGTATTCAATCGCATACGTATGTTTCGTTAATTTACAAATTATTTGAATTAGGCATTAATTTTACATTTGAACCAATTGATATAAATTTATCTAATTCTAATCAGATACCATCATGCCACTTCGGTTAAAGGGGTCACTATGCAATACCAGACTGTGTCTTTTTTTTTAATTAAAGGGATGAGGATGTCGCTGTTTGGGCCAGCTTTTTCTGCCCATCCCTAATTGCCCTGGAAAAAGTGATGTTAACCTCCTCCCCCCAAGAGAGCAGTCAAATAAATCATAGATCCGAGAATAAGAGTGACAAGGGCCGAGCTCCCGTTTGCAGCTCCCCAAAGCGTCAGTTGGGAAGTTTCCACTTGTAACATATGCAGACAAAAAATAAATGATTTTTCTAGAGAAAGTTCTTTAAACCGGAGCTGAAGCTTGGCACTCTGATATTTGTTCTTGGATTTGCATTCGGGCTGAAGCGCCGGGCCGTAACAGAAGCGTTTCTGTCTTTTAATTAGGATGTGTTCAAAAAGAGGGATACATTTTCCTTAAACGAAACCAGAAAGTGCTGGAGAAGCTCAGCAGGTCTGGCAGCATCCGTGGAGAGACAGAGAGAAGCAGAGTTAACATTTCGAATTCAGTGACCTTTTTTTTGCGTTTGTTGCTTTCAGATCTCCAGAAACTTAGTTCTTTGTTTTATCTTAATACTAAGAGTTCAGGTACCAGTGCATTTCAAAAGCTTGAATTCCCATTTTACTGGGACTGCCGACAGAATCTCTCGAATTAAAATGAAACAAAAGCTGGCCAACGTGAAGCCGGAACAAGTCGGGTTCTCCAATCCTCCTCAAAGGCTGTTGAACTAAAATGTATCAGATTTTATCCAATACGAATGAGTATTGGATTCAAACTCCAAGTGTATTCGGGTGTTATACATGTCAGAGGCTCCAGCCGAATTACTTTTAAAGTTATTTTACAATATCCATGATCCCGGAAATTCTGAACGTGTGTCTTTGAAGAAACAGGTAGACAAACAGAGGCTGGAAGAACACAGCTGGCCAGGCATCACCTGGAGGAAAGGAGCAGTCAGCGTTTCGGGTATAAACCCTTTGTCTCTTTGAAGAAATTATCGGAAGTTCCACCGCAACTTCCATCGTTTTTCCAGCACGTTGCTCCTTTTAGATGAACTGTCACACAGCTCTGGAGCAAGTGGGACTTGAACGTGGGACACCTGGCTCAGAGGTAGGGACACTACCACTGACCCTCTCCTCTCTCCGCGTTGATTGACTCGGTGCCGAGAGAGTGCTGGATAGCGGGGTTTTAGTTTTGGAGGGAATACGTACCCTCCCCGGTTATTTGGCTTTTGCCGATCTCTGAACGAGACAAGACACTGCCTTTTCAACTAGAACTGTTTAAAACACCCCAAGAACAGTGTTATCCATTCGGACTTCCAAAGAATATGGTTTGCTGAAAAAAATAAACCATACAGCTAACAATAATAGTTTTTTTTCACTATGTATTTAAATAATTTGACGGAACATTAACCGATTGTTCTAAGCTCAGGGGCGTTTGTACGGACGAACAGTGCGAAAGTGAAGATTAACACTTCAGAAAGCAAAAATAACATAAATCGATAGAGAAATATTTGAGAAAGGGACGCAGCAAGTGGAGAGCTCAAAGTGGGACACAGAGCAAAACGGGATAGAAACAGGAACAACAACGAAAAAGGCATGCACAGAGAAATACAGTCCTATTACTCCACATTTCCATTCATCAGCTCCTGGTAAGTACATGGCCAGTAACCACAGTAACAAGCGGGAGGTGGTTTTAATAACATAGTGAATAAACAACCATGTGTGGGTTATGTGTTCTGTATTAAAAGTGGCATTTACAGGTCTGTGTAATGTCCTAACAGTTGTAGTCAGACATAATACAGGGGTGGGTCAACAATAAATCCAGGAGGGAATTCAGGAGAAAATTCCTCCCCCAGAGACAGGTCAGAATGTGGAATATAAGCAATATAACATGCCTGAAACAAACACAGAAATTGCTAGAGAAACTCAGCAAGTCTGGCAACATTTGTGGAAAGAGAAACAGAGTTAACCTCTCCAGACCGGTACGACTCTTCCTCAGAACTGGAATATGGGATTGGGATCGTTCAGGCGAAAATAGAACGTGTATTTTGGGGGGAAACTGGATAAACACTTGGGGAAAAAGGGGTCTGTGAGAAGCAGAGGGTGGGCGGAGGATCACTGGGCGTGCATGAAGCCGCTGGGCCGAGTGGCCTGCTTCAGTGCTGGAGATTCCGTTGTAACGTGTGACATGTTGAATATTTTAGAGGGGTTTTGTTGCATTGGATCTTGCTTCACCCACTCGACCTTAGGTTAGATCCGAAACTGGAGAAACGTCATTTGAGCCAAGAACTGAATTGAGTAACAGCCAAGTTAGTGCTATGTAAATGAGCCAGACTTTATAAAAGACCTTAAAGTAAGGGAACACTGAGGAGGCAGCGATCATAATATGGTAGAGTTCAGTCTGCGGTTTGAAAGAGAGAAGGCAAAATCAGATGTAATGGTGTTACAGTTAAATAAAGGTAATTACAGGGGCATGAGAGAGGAACTGACAAAAATCGACTGGAAGCAGAGCCTAGCGGGGAAGACAGTACAGCAACAATGGCAGGAGTTTCTGGGTGTAATTGAGGACACAATACAGAGGTTCATCCCAAAGAAAAGAAAGATTATCCGGGGGAGGATTAGACAGCCATGGCTAACAAAGGAAGTCAAGAAATGTATCAAAGAAAAAGAGACAGCCTATATAGTGGCCAAGAGCACTGGGAAATCAGAAGATTGGGAAGGGTACAAGAACAAACAGAGGATAACAAAGAGATAAATCAGGAAGGAGAGGATCAATTATGAAGGTAGGCTAGCCAGTAATATTAGAAATGATAGTAAAAGTTTCTTTCAATACATAAGAACCAATGAGAGGCAAAAGTAGACATTGGGCTGCTCCAAATTGATGCTGGAAGGCTAGTGATGGGAGATAAGGAAATAGCTGAAGAACTTAATAAGTATTTTGCATCAGTCTTCACAGTGGAAGACATGAGTAATATCCCAACAATTAAGGAGAGTCAGGGGGCAGAGTTGAGTATGGTAGGCATTACAAAAGAGAAAGTGCTAGAAAAGCTATAAGGTCTAAAAATTGATAAATCTCCTGGCCCCGATGGGCTACATCCTAGAGTTCTGAGGGAGATGGCTGAGGAAATAGCGGAGGCGTTAGTTGTGATCTTTCAAAAGTCACTGGAGTCAGGGGAAGTCCCAGATGATCGGAAAATCGCTGTTGTAACCCCCTTGTTTAAGAAAGGATCAAGACAAAAGATGGAAAATTATAGGCCGATTAGCCTAACCTTGGTTGTTGATAAAATTCTAGAATCTATCGTTAAGGATGAGATTTCTAAATTCTTGGAAGTGCAGGGTCGGATTAGAACAAGTCAGCATGGATTTAGTAAGGGGAGGTCATGTCATAGAACATAGAACAATACAGCGCAGAACAGGCCCTTCAGCCCTCGATGTTGCGCCGCCCTGTGAACTAATCTAAGCCCATCCCCCTACACTATCCCATCATCATCCATATGCTTATCCAAGGACTGTTTAAATGCCCCTAATGTGGCTGAGTTAACAACATTGGCAGGCAGGGCACTCCACGCCCTTACCACTCTCTGAGTAAAGAACCTGCCTCTGACATCTGTCTTAAATCTATCACCCCTCAATTTGCAGCTATGCCCCCTCGTACTAGCCGACGTCATCATCCTAGGAAAAAGACTCTCACTGTCCACCCTATCTAATCCTCTGAACATTTTGTAGGTCTCTATTAAATCCCCTCTTAGCCTTCTTCTCTCCAATGAGAACAGACCCAAGTCCCTCAGCCTTTCCTCATAAGACCTTCGCTCCAGACCAGGCAACATCCTGGTAAATCTCCTCTGCACCTTTTCCAATGCTTCCACATCCTTCCTGTAATGGGGCAACCAGAACTGTATGCAATATTCCAAGTGAGGCCGCACTAGCATTTTGTACAGTTGCAGCATGACATCACGGCTCCGGAACTCAATCCCTCTACTAATGAAACCGAACACCTTCTTAACAGGTGTTAACACCTTCTTAACAGCACTATCAACCTGGGTGGCAACTTTCAGGGATCTATGTACCTGGACACCAAGATCCCTCTGCACATCCACACTACCAAGAATCTTTCCATTGACCCAGTATTCTGCCTTCCTATTATTCTTCCCAAAGTGCATCACCTCACATTTATCTGCATTGAACTCCATTTGCCACCTTTCAGCCCAATTCTGCAGTTTATCCAAGTCTCCCTGCAACCTGCAACTTTCTTCCACACTGTCCACCACTCCACCGACTTTAGTGTCATCTGCAAACTTACTAACCCATCCACCTATGTCTGCGTCCAAGTCATTTATAAAAATGACAAACAGCAGTGGTCCCAAAACAGATCCTTGTGGCTCACCACTAGTAACCGGACTCCAGGCTGAATATTTTCCATCAACCACCACTCTTTGGCTTCTTTCAGAAAGCCAGTTTCTATTCCAAACTGCTAAATCTCCCTCAATCCCATGCCTCCGCATTTTCTCCAATAGCCTACCATGTGGAACCTTATCAAAGGCTTTACTGAAGTCCACGTACACCACGTCAACTGCCCTACCCTCATCCACATGCTTGGTCACCTTCTCAAAAACTCAATGAGGTTTGTGAGACACGACCTGCCCTTGACGAATCCATGTTGACTATCTCCAATCAAATTGTTGCTTGCTAGATGATTATAAATCCTATCTCTTATAATCCTTTCCAAAACTTTTCCTACAACAGATGTAAGGCTCACTGGTCTACAATTACCTGGGTCATCTCTCCCGCCCTTCTTGAACAAGGGCACAACATTTGCAATCCTCCAGTCCTCTGGTACTAAACCTGTAGACAATGACGACTCAAAGATCAAGGCCAAAGGCTCCGCCATCTCCTCCCTAGCTTCCTAGAGAATCCTCGGAAAAATCCCATCCGGCCCAGGGGATTTATCTACCTTCACACCTTCTAGGATTGATAACACTTCCTCCTTACTAACCTCAATCCTTTCAAGTCTAATAGCCCGTATCTCATGTCTGACAAACCTGTTAGAATTCTTTGAAGAGGTAACAAGTAGGTTAGACCAGGGAAACCCAGTGCATGTTATCTATCTAGACTTCCAAAAGGCCTTTGATAAGGTGCCTCACGGGAGGCTGCTGAGTAAGGTGAGGGGCCATGGTGTTCGAGGTGAGTTACTAGCATGGATTGAGGATTGGCTGTCTGACAGAAGGCAGCGAGTTGGGATAAAAGGCTCTTTTTCGGAATGGCAACCGGTGACAAGTGGTGTCCCTTAAGGTTCAGTGTTGGGGCCGCAGCTGTTCACTTTATATATTAATGATCTGGATGAAGGGACTGGGGGCATTCTGGTGAAGTTTGCTGATGATACGAAGTTGGGTGGACAGGCAGGTAGTACGGAGGAGGTGGGGAGACTGCAGAATGATTTAGACAGTTTAGGAGAGTGGTCCAGGAAATGGCTGATGAAATTCAACGTGAGCAAATGCGAGATCTTGCACCTTGGAAAAAAGAATACAGGCATGGACTATTTTCTGAACGGTGAGAAAATTCATAAAGCCAAAGTACAAAGGGATCTGAGTGCGCTAGTACAGGATTCTCTAAAGGTGAACTTGCAGGTTGAGTCCGTGATTAAGAAAGCAAATGGAATGTTGTCATTTATCTCAAGAGGGTTGGAATATAAAAGCAGCGATGTGCTTCCGATACTTTATAAAGCTCTAGTTAGGCCCCATTCAGAATACTGTGTCCAATTTTGGGCCCCACACCTCAGGAAGGACATACTGGCACTGGAGCGTGTCCAGCAGAGATTCACACGGATGATCCCTGGAATGGTAGGCCTAACATACGATGAACGGCTGAGGATCCTGGGATTGTATTCATTAGAGTTTAGAAGGTTGAGGGGAGATCTAACAGAAACTTACAAAATAATGCATGGCTTAGAAAGGGTGGACGCTGGGAAGTTGTTTCCGTTAGGTGGGCATACTAGGACCCGTGGGCCCAGCCTTAGAATTAGAGGGGGTCAATTCAGAACGGAAATGAGGAGACATTTCTTCAGCCAGAGAGTGGTGGGCCTGTGGAATTCATTGCCACGGAGCGCAGTGGAGGCCAGGACATTGAATGTCTTCAAGGCAGAGATTGATAAATTCTTGATCTCACAAGGAATCAAGGGCTACGGGTAGAGTGCGGGTAAGTGGAGTTGAAATGCCCATCAGCCATGATTAAATGGCGGAGTGGACTTGATGGGCTGAATGGCCTTACTTCCACTCCTATGTCTTATGGTCTTAAGTTATTTCGGGGATGGGTATTTATGGAGGAAACTGCAAAATACATCACCAAAACATAGGAGGCCAGGTGAGAGACTGGGAAATGAGCTGACGTATGGCCAAGTGATTCCTCATGCAGCCGATGGGACTTGCATGTTACCTTTGAGTATCACACAATGATAAAGGACAGAAATAGACCATTCTGCCTATCGTGCTATAGCAATCCAGCCAATCCTATAGCTGGTCAATTGCACCACAATAGTTTATTTCGGTCGTGAAACACGTTTAACATGAACCAGGGGTCATTTAGAAAGAAGTTTCACCCAGAGAGTGGTAAATCTGTAGAATCTTCTGCCACAGAAAGCAGTTGAGGCCCAAACATTGAATATTTTCAAGAAGGTGTTAGATATACTTCTTAGGGGTGAAGGGATCGAAGGCGGGGGATGGGGGGGATGGTGGCAGAAAGCAGGAACAGGGGACTGAGTTTGATGATCAGCTGTGATCACAGTGAATGGTGGAGCAGACTGGAGTTGCTGATGGTCTATACCTGCCCCTATTTTCTACTCAAACTAAAACAAATTTCAAAGTGCTCATAATCCAGGCAATCATTGCTGTAAGTTATGGAATTTCTTTGCTCCAAATTCAGGATATTTTCTTGTCTCTTGCATTTTTTGAAATTCTGCACAATATGTTCAAGGCTCACGTTATAAATCCGAGATCCTCTGACTTCAACACCTTAAAGGGATCCCGCTCTAATTTGCTTAAAGCAAACTCGAGTTGTTTTTGTTAGCTGTAAGTTTGGTGTGAATTGGCCACGTGTTTACTGCTCTGTATGTTAGTCTATAAGCCCGGAGTTGGTGCCAACTCAAACTTCTGCCAACCATGGTTCCATCACATTTCTTTTCCTGGTCATTTCGAAGAATGTCCAACTGGGGAGAAACAGTCTGATATCTGCAGCGCCTGCCTGAAAGACTCATTCCTTCACGTGTGTAAAAGGTCACAGGTCATTATTTAATGAAAAACCTTGTGGAAGGCCTTTCCCAGCTGGACCACAATGTCTCAGGAAGGACACTCACGATCACATTGTTAAAAGTTACTAGGCTGACTAATATTGCTTGCTCAACCAACTCAAACAGTGAAATTCTGTACTACAGAGGGTTGTTGAGGCTGAGTCATTAAGTATATTCAAGGCTGAGTTAGATTATCAATCAGTAAGGAAAGCAAGGGTTATGGGAAAAGGCAGGAAAGTGGACTTGAGAATTTTCTGATCAGTCATGAATTCATTGAAAAGCAGAGCAGACTTGATGGGCTGAATGGCCTATTTCTGCTCCTGGGTCTTACCATCAAACCAATTAATTCAGCTCATCTCCTGTTTGTGACATCTTGGTGTGAGCTAATTGTTTTGTTCCATGTTCTCAATCGTCAATGGGTTCTAAAATGCCATTCTGATGTGGGAACTCAAATTCCTGGTACTGCATACCATCATTGAACTAAATAGCCCATTGAACGTGAGTTTACAAAAAGTTACCAGAGTTCATGTTCTCTCTTTCAGAAAACATAGTATTATCTGATGGGTAAATTAATATCTTTAATTTAGAGATCAAAAGATTTTTGCTGGCCAAAGCTATAAAATGATATGGATTCAAGGTGGGTGTTTGGTATTAGGATACAAATCAGCTGTGAATGAACTTGAGTGGTTGAACAGAATCAAGTAGCTGAATGGCCTCCTCAACACTCATTGTTCTTTAGAGCATTGAAACAGTGGTTAGAATTGCTCCTATTGCATTATGTGGCATATACATGGATATATTTTTCAGAATAGAATTCTTGATAGTGATTCAACACATGGCCAATACGCACTGAACTTACAGCTACCAAATACAACTCGAGTTTGCTTTAAGCAAACGATCCCTTTAAGGTGTTGAATGCAGAGGACCCTGGATTTATAACGTGAGCCTTGAACACATTGTGCAGCATTTCAGTCAATTCAGTCACTTGTGAACTTTAAATGTTCTTACACTTTCCTTTTGACACAACACATCTTTGGCTAAGTTTGTGTCCTTCTCAGGTGTGGGGAGGTTCAATTCTTTTGACAGCAAAGGATCGGAATTTACAAATGCTATTAGTTGAATTAAGCATTTTGAAAGCCCTGACAGCTTTTTATGTTATAGTTTATTAGGGTATATCACTGTACAGACAGTGCAAATGAGACATACTTGTAAATGAAAGTCATTGTTTAACCATTTTTTGAATTGTCACACTACTTGATTTGGTATAACATTGTACTTATGATATTGACAGATACAACATGCACTTCACTTAAACAATACAACATTGTGGCAGTTTATGTTACAATATTTTCTTATATTTTTGCAGTGAGACCATTGGTATGTCGAATTGTATCTTGAAAGAGGAAATAATAATGAAAGCCTCTTCATTCTTTGCCAACTTGTGTAGTATGGATCTGTAAAGTTGGTCACCACCTTCAGGTGGTGCTCACAATTACCTGGAATTTACGCTGAAAAATGACTTCTTATAAATTCTGATCATCTGTATAGTTAAATTAGACAGAACATTTTTATAAACATGTCAATAACCAGGAAACAGGGTACACTATATCATCAAGAAATTATATTCTGCTGTAAATTTCATTAAAGAGAAATAATGTTTCATAATTTTTTTTTAAAATCTTATTCTCTGATAAATTAAAAGAAAAACATTAAAAAGCAACTTCCTTCTGCTTCAGAACTCCCGCAGCTACTGGACAGGAAAATCCTTAAGTAGTTTATGTTAAATTCTGTGCCCTTATATATATTGGTTCGAAGAACTTAAAACTGTAAAGAAATTTATTAAACCAACATTTATTAATTCGGCATGATGTAGCTATAATATCTATTGATGAATGAGATGGCGTTTAACCTCAGCCCACAGATTATGTCCAGACCTTAGACTCTGAAATTCCACCCCTTAAATCCCAGGTATCACAGTCCTAATTGAAACTGTACCACTTCTGTCCAAAACTAGTAAATGTTGGTAATACTCAGCAGGTCAGGCAACATCAATGCTGGGAGAAAGAGAATTGACATTTCAACTTGATAACCTTTCATCAGACTTGGGAAGTAGAATGAACAACATCTGATAAAATAAACAATCAAAACAAAGATAGATGGAGGGGCAGGTAGTATTGAGAAGGTGGGGAGGCTGCAGAAGGATCTAGACAGGTTAGGACAGGGGGCAAGGAAGTGGCAGATGGAATATAATGTGGGAAAGTATGAAGTCATGCACTTTGGTAGGAAGAATAGAGGCATAAACTATATTCTAAATGGGGAGAAAATTCAGAAATCTGAAGTGCAAAGGCACTTGGAAGTCTTAGTCCAGGATTCTGTTAAGGTAAACTTGCAGCTTGAATCGGTAGTTAGGAAGACAAACACAATGTTGGCATTTATTTTGAGGGGATTTGAATATAACAGCAGAGATGTACTTCCGAGGGTTTATACTACATTTAGAGCGTTGTGAGCAATTTCAGGCCCCATACCTCAGGAAGGATGTACTGGCCCTGGAGCAGGTCCAGAGGAGGTTCATGAGAATGACCTAGGACTGAAAGGCTTAACATATGACGAATGATTGAGGACTCTGGTCTATAATCAATGGAGTTTAGAAGGATGAGGGGGATATAATTGAAACTTACAGAATACTGAACAGTCTGACAGAGTAGATGTTGAGAAGATGTTTCCATTAACAGGAGACACCAGGACCCGAGGGCACTGCCTTAGAGTAAAGGGAAGACCCTTTAGAACTAAAATGAGGTGATATCTCTTTAGGCAGAGAATGGTGAAATTCATTGCCACAGAAGGCTGCGGAGGCCAGGTCATTGAATATATTTATCTAGGATATCTGGCTGGCACGAATGAGTTGGACTGAAGAGTCTGTTTCCATGCTGTACATCTTTATGACTCTATGATTCCATATGAAAGACAGAGATAGAAAGGTTCTTGATTGTCAAGGGGATCAAAGGTTAAGGGGAGAAATCAGGAGAATGGGGTTGAGAAATTCATCAGCCATGATTGAATGGCAGAGCAGACTTGATGGGCTGAATGGCCTAATTTCTGCTCCTGTGTCTTATGGTTGAAGACATGCTTACAAAATAAGAATTAGTGGCAGTTGTGGCCCATGGATCCTCTCAATTGTTCTGCCATTCAGTACTATCATGGCTAATTTTCTGCGTCAATTTCACTTTCCTATCCACTTCCTTTTATGGTCCAAGAGACCTAAGAAAAATCTACCTATTCTAGCCTTAACTATTTTCAATGATTCCCAACCCTCTGCAGTAGAACATTGCAAAGATTTGCACCATTCTAAAAAATAAATTTCTCATTTCTCAGCGCCATATGATTGACCTTATCCTGATGTTAATTATTGTTTAGCCAGGGGAAACAATCTCACAGTGTCTACCCTCTTGAATACCTGCAGAATTTTATATGTTTCAATGAGACTATCTTTCATTCTTGTAAACTCCAGATAGCGTTGGCCCTATCTGCTCAGCCTGTCATATTAGGACAACCTTCTCATCCCAGGAGCCATTTGAGTGAACATTTGCTCTGTAGCCTATAATGCAAATATATCTTTCTTTAAATATTGCGGTAAAAACTGTGTTTGAACGCTGCTAAATCTCTACATCTTCCAGCTCTAATGAAAGGTTATGGATCTGAAATGTTAACACTTCTTCCACACTTGATACCAGACCATCCGAGTGTTTCGAGGATCCTTTTGGTTTTATTTCAGATTTCCAGCATCCACAGTATTTTGCTCGTATTTCCTGTCAGCTGGTTTGTTCTGTTTGAACTTTTCTTAGATCTTCAGATTTGTGAAAGGTTATTAACGACATTGCCTCAACGTTAATTGGAATAGCTTTTTGAATTTTTATTGGATTATGTTATGGATATTAGTTGAAATAATAAATACCTCATTTTAACATCTATGGGTGCATTCTAATTGTGAATCCAAGATGTGTTCGTATCAGATAGATGCAATTGAAGTTGATTTTAACATTACACATAGTCCTTAGTGATCTATGCTACACATCTACATGGTCAATGGCAGACAAAGTTTGCACAAACCCAATCTTTTGCATCCTTCCTAACTTTGTATTTCAGTAAGAATAATGAAAGATACATACTATATACAAAAAAAATGCCTGTTTAACAAGAGAACTGATAGATGAACAAAACAAAAGGGGAAAAATAAAGAGCAAGAACAATTCATTCAAAGCATTCAAATGTAATCATTTTGCATAAATTCACTTCTACTCAGAAGGGTCTCAGGTGTTGCCTTCAAATTAGTAACATTACCTGTATTACAACTGACAGCAGCTCAACCGGCTGTAACCTCAGATGCTGGGTATCATAAAGACCCAGAAATGCTGTGTGGCCTTGACAGCTCACTCTTTTAAGAGATTCAGAATCACATTTGGGCTGAAGAAGAAGAAAGCAACCCTAGCGAAACAATTCATTTATTAGCATCTTCCAGATTTGCAAAATGAACCTGTGGTGTACTATACAGAATGTAAGTACAGCATTGTTCATTAGAGATTTGCAGGGTCCGTCCTGGGGCATACGCTGTTTATGTAAATGATGTGGCAGGATGAACACTAACATTTACTAATGTTGACGAATGAGATGGCTGTTGACGAGTGTACAGAGGGCTATTGCCATTGTCAGAGGTGCAATCAAATGGTTGTCAGACATCATTTGACCAAGGGTTTTGAGTGTTTCAATTTGCTTGGTTCAACATGGAAAATTCTCCACCCACCTCCCATCACCAATTTCAAAGTGAACAAGCTGAAAGCTAGGTCAGAGAGTAGTATGTTCCCCCACCCAACAAAATCCTCTGATGCAGATTTGATTAACACCTTGAATTCTGCTCTGTTCTGTCTTAAGGGGCCGTCAATATCACAATGTTATTATATGCAGTCAATGATAAGCTCAACTAAATTGGTTGGATTCATGCACTGTCCAGTTTTTACAGCATCTTCCTGACGACTAGAAGCAGTGAATTTGGCACAATTACATTAGAATTACTACTGTTCGTTCAAGATCTGCAAAAGCACTGAAAATCCAAACATTTCCACACGAAAACTAAGTCAAATGGGATTGATACACATTTACTGAAGATTGATACCAGTTTCTGAGATAATAAATGTAGTAAAATTGCTTGCTTCGGCAGGAAGGTTAGTACCAGAGGGGGCGGATTGAAGGTTATTGGAAAATTAATTCATGGAGAAAATGGAGATAAATTTTAGTTGAAAGTTGAGTTGCTGTGATCTAGAATGTACAGCCTGAACAATTAGTGGAAATTGATTCAAAAGTCACCTTCAATTTGGAATTGGATAAACTCGTGAAAAATCTTAAAAAAGCATTGTGTCTATAGGGGATCCTACTACTGTGGTAAAAATAATTAAGCATCTCATTTAATGAAGCAGTAATGGTATGACAGGCTGAATGGTCTCCTTCAGTGCTATATAAGCAAATGAATAGAATGTAAGTTATGAGGATTAGTATAGCTGTCGACAAAGATGCAGTACTTCTGAAAAGCCTTTTGTATACCTTAGGACTGTGGATGCATTGCCCCAGAACATAACTAGTCAAAGTTAAAGAATAGGGGATATAATGTTGGATTGACATCCTTACAATCACCTTTTAGTTGGAAATAAATGTCACAGAGCTCCAACTTCTTCAAAATTTTCCCTTAGATGGGCTACTTCACTTGGAAGATCGAGTGAGTTGAATCACGCAAATTGTATACAATGTATATGAGATGGATAGGCATAGGTGATCAGTTTGATGGCTGAATACACTGTTCTCATTCTATACAATTTTAAACAGTTCTTGCATGCTTTTTGATAATTACTTCCTGTGAAAGCCAAGTTATGATTTGCCATTTTCACTTAAGTTTCCCGAGGGCGTGGTAGAGAGTTCCCATATCACCTGCAAATTTTAAAATTTAACAATCAGAATTTATTCACTTTCTGTTCAATCAGTTGCAATACCTTACCATTCCAGCTACTAACATGCAACTTATTGCATGTTGTCTCTACATCTTATCTGCCCTGTCTCTGCAATCCCTTTCAGTCTTATGACTGCCCAAGATCTCTGCATGCCTCCAATTATTGTCACCCACTCACTGTTGATTTTAATTGCTCTTCCATTTTTGGTTGTGTCTTTTATTTTCTTGTACTGGGAGCTCTTAAATCCCACTCTAAACCTCCTCACCTCTCTACCTTCCTTTCGTCCTTTAAGATGTTCTTTGAGTCCCACTTCTATGGCCAAGCTTTTTCTCATCCATTCCATTGTCCCCTTGTGTGGCTCGGCATCCGGTTTGTTTGATAACTTTTCTGTGATGCATCTTGGAGGATTTTACTCCATTAAGGATATCATGGACATAAAGATTGCTTTTGTTGTGTTCACTTATGCTTTTTGGTTTTATACAACTTCTAAGCCAATGATAAATATTCCTTTATTCCATAGTATTTATAGCACAGAAATAAACTAGTTCTCCCAATAGGTCTATGCTTAAAACAACCCCTCTTCATCTGATGTAGTCCAAAGCCTTCTATTCTTCTCTTCCTCATGTTATCCTTAAATGTATCTATCTTATTTGCCTCACTTGCTCCCTGTGATAGTGAGTTCCACATTGTCACCACTATTTGGGCAAAGACATTTCTCCTGAATTTCCAATTGGATTTATTAGTAACTATCTTACATTAATGATATTGAACTTTGGACTCTGCGCAAATGGAAACATCTCCTTTATGCTATTGAACTGCATGTTATACCTGTCTGTCTATCCTTTAATCTCTCCCAATCCTGGTTACAATTTGCCACACCAATTAATAAATTACAATACTAATTCCCTCAAATCATACATCATGAATTTTAGTGATAGTTGACCCTCTTCTTGAGAAAGGTACCTCTTCCTTAGCCAAAGCCACTTGATGGATTGACCAGGCACAAGTCAGCAATGTGATGGAATACCCTTTACTTGCTTAGACAAGTACAACTCCAACATCACTCAAAAAGCTTGACACCATCCGGAACAAAGCAAACTGCTTGACTGGCATCCCATCTGGCACCTTAACCATCCAGTCCCTTCTCCACCAGTGTACAGACTATCATTTACAACTTACATTGCAGCAAATCAACAATGGTCATTCAGCATTACTTTCCAAACCCACATCTCCTACCATCCAGAAGGACAAGGGGCAGCAGATAAATGGGAACACCACCCCTCCAAGTTCCCCTCCAAGCCACTCACCATCCTGACTTGGAAATAAATGGTTGTTGCCAGGTCAAAATCTTGGAATTCCCATCTTAATCATATCGTGGGTGTCCCTACAGTACATAAACTGCAGTGGTTCAATAAAAGCAGCTCACAACCACCTTCTCAAAAGCAACTAGGTATGGGCAATAAACGCTGGCCCAGCCAGATCTCATGGAATGAATTAAAAAAACCCAATCCAAACCCAGGCTAAATAATGCTTCCATAAAAATGGGTCGGACACACAAATACGGTTGGTCTTCATTGGATATTCAGAATCGTTTACGACAGTCTGAGCTGTCTGAGAGAAAAACACTTACTGCTGATGCTGTCAACCAGGTTCTCCAGCTGTTCAATGTTGTCCAGAACTTCAATACTTTGGGTGTAAGCATTATAACGGACAGAGAAGGGCCGAGAGATTGTGGCAGCAAATTTCCTTTGAAGGAGAAAGAAAGGTGAGTGTCAGCTAGATGGGTTCAGTTCTGAGGTAAAATCAGGAAGGTGTGATTACTCCTTAAATACTGCTGTTACTTGTCAGGAAATATTCTGACCTGGGCTCTCATCAAACTCTGACAATGTAAAACCAGCAACACCGCTGAAACAAGCTTTCTGAGGCATTTGATTGTTGAGTTTTCTAATACTTATTGGGTGATGTTTGAAAGAAAGAATTTGAATTTGTATGGCACCTTTTACAACATCAGGGCATTCCGTAGTGTGTTCCAAATAATGTAGCACTTTTAGAAGTGCAATTCCAATTCCAGGAAACAGGAGCAAGAGGCTGTGCACTACAAGTTCCAATAACAAGCAAAACAAGATAAACTGTAGAAATTGCTGGAAATACTCGGCAGATCAGGCAGCATTTGTAAAGAGAGAAATCGACTCCTGCTCCTATGATGCTGCTTGACCTGCTGTGTTCATCCAGCCCCATGCTTGTTATCTCGGATTCTCCAGCATCTGCAGTACCTTTTATCTCTGACTTCATGAGTGTAATTTTCCCATTTTTCATTAAAGTAGCAAGGGGTGACTATTCTCACACAATCACCCACTCTTCCCTCGGCTCTTGGGCGTCTTTCCTGTGAAATTGTGTGGCTGGAGAGGTGTCTACTTTAAACATATTTAATGCCGAGCTGTAAACAACTTCAGGACTGGGGGTGAATGGAAGAGCAGTTCGTGGTGATGTAGGACGGCAATTACAGTCAGTCGGTGCCCAGTGCCCCAGTCAGTCACAGAGACTCATCCGATTCCAGATAAGGCACTTGGTCCTACCAGAGTCAGGGGATCCATGTCAAAGTCACAGTATCAGTCATAGAGGTTTTACTGCATAGTTACAGGCTGCCAGTCTCAATGCCAGATTGTCAGCCTGTACCTGAGCACTGAACACAGAGACTGTCAGCCTGTACCTGAGCAGTGAACACAGAGACCGTCAGCCTGTAACTGAGCACTGAACACAGAGACTGTCAGCCTGTAACTGAGCACTGAACACAGAGACTGTCAGCCTGTATCCGAGCACTGAACACAGAGACTGTCAGCCTGTACCTGAGCACTGAACACAGAGACTGTCAGCCTGTATCCGAGCACTGAACACAGAGACTGTCAGCCTGTTCCTGAGCACTGAACACAGAGACTGTCAGCCTGTACCTGAGCACTGCACACAGAGACTGTCAGCCTGTATCCGAGCACTGAACACAGAGACTGTCAGCCTGTACCTGAGCACTGAACAC
>JAHRHZ010000021.1:513850-534918 GCA_024137785.1 Ginglymostoma cirratum | reverse complement strand
CTGTCAGCCTGTACCTGAGCACTGAACACAGAGACTGTCAGCCTGTATCAGAGCACTGAACACAGAGACTGTCAGCCTGTACCTGAGCACTGAACACAGAGACTGTTAGCCTGTATCCAAGCACTGAACACAGAGACTGTCAGCCTGTACCTGAGCACTGAACACAGAGACTGTCAGCCTGTATCCGAGCACTGAACACAGAGACTGTCAGCCTGTACCTGAGCACTGAACACAGAGACTGTCAGCCTGTACCTGAGCACTGCACACAGAGACTGTCAGCCTGTACCTGAGCACTGAACACAGAGACTGTCAGCCTGTATCCGAGCACTGCACACAGAGGCTGTCAGCCTGTACCTGAGCACGGCACACAGAGACTGTCAGCCTGTAAGCCAGTGAGTATACAGTATTAAAGTAATATGTTGTATACAGAGACTGGTAGCCTCCAAATAAGTGCAAAGTGCGTAAGCACTGAGAAAGCAGGCTAAGAGCTAGAATAACAAGGCGTGGGGCTGGATGAACACAGCAGGCCAAGCAGCATCATAGGAGCAGGAAAACAACTGCACCTCCCAGTCGCAATCCATTTCAACTCCCCCTCCCATTCCTCAGACGACATGTCCATCCTTGGCCTCCTGCAATGCCACAGTGATGCCACCCGAAGGCTGCAGGAACAGCAAATCATATTCAGCCTGGGAACCCTGCAGCCCAATGGCATCAATGTGGATTTCACAAGCTTCAAAATCTCCCCTCCCCCAACCGCATCCCAAACCAGCCCAGCTCATCTCCACCTCCCTAACCTGTTCTTCCTCTCACCTATCCCCTCCTCCCACCTCAAGCCCCACCCCCATCTCCTATCTACTAACATCATCCCGCCCCCTTAACCTGTCCGTCCTCCCTGGACTGACCTATCTCCTCCCTACCCCCCCCACCTACACTCACCTTTACTGGCTCCATCCCCGCCTCTTCGACTTGTCTGCCTCCTCTCCTCTATCCGCCTCCCCCTCTCTCCCTATTTATTTCAGAACTCTCTTCCCCTCCCCCATTTCTGATGAAGGGTCTAGGCCCGAAACGTCAAGCTTTCCTGCTCCTGTGATGCTGCTTGGCCTGCTGTGTTCATCCAGCCCCACGCCTTGTTATCTCGGATTCTCCAGCATCTGCAGTACCTTTTATCTCTAAGAGCTAGAATAATTCTGGCCTAGCCAGAGATGTCCACTTTCCATGAATGAATTAATATGCATCCAGTGTAAACACATTGGATATGTGTGTGTGTGTGTGTGTGTGTGTTTGTGTGCATGTGTGCGTGTGTGTGTGTATGTATATGTGTGTGTATGTATATGTGTGTATGTGTGTGCACGTGTGCTTGTGTATCACTGAGAACAAAGTGACCGTGCAGAAGCATGCAAGTCCTTTAGTGATTGGAATCAGGTTGACCAGGTAGATCTCATTGAGTGTGAGATCCCTAATTGGGGTTGTTAACCCAGGCCAATCAGGGAGCCCTGGCTTAAAGATATAAATAGGAGTGTCACAGAGCCCCCTCACTCTAGGGACTGGCTCTGAGCTGGCTGGTCAGAGCCCATGTACTGTGCACATGTAAATAAAGGATGACTTGGTGATGGGACACTGGCCTCTGTGCAGTTATTTCTTGTCCCTAAACTCCAAAGTTAAGTGTTGAAAGGCTGAACTGGTGACTGAGCTGGACCAAGAGAAGGCAAGATGATATAGTAAGCCCAATGGATTCATGGCCAATGTTCACTTAATGGGATAAAGGGTTCAGGAGCATAATGACCCTGGAGCAACTGCTCCAGGACCTCATTGTAAAGAGGAATATGAATGATTATTATGACAAGCAATCAGAATGCAGCCACCAGCAACCCACTCTGAACTACACATCAGGAATTGTGCAGTCTAATTTTTTTGGGAAGGGGAGGACAATTGGAAAAGGTAAAGAAATAATGTAGGTTGGGACTCTAACGAGATACAAACACATGGAAATAAGGTAGTCACCATTCAATGGTAAGATTCTGAAGTTGCCATCTAAGGCCTGAGGGGAATTTGAAGATTTGTTTCTTGAAGTTGAGATTCTGTTTATTTTCATCCCCATTGTATTTTCAATCTGTGTCAACATTGCTTATGCCACTCCAGGCAATGGAAAATTCTGCCATAGGTAAATGGACCTTCATTTGAACCGAGAAAAATAGAAATATTTGAGTCATAGAGTCATACAGCAAAAAAACCGACCCTTTGGTCCAACTAGTCCATGCCGATCATATTTCCAAACTAAACTAATCCTACCTGCCTGCATTTAGCCCATATCCTTCCAAATCTTTCTTATTCATGTACTTATTAAAACGTCTTTTAAACGTTTTAACAATACCTTCTTCGGCCAATTCATTCCACATACGAACCACATTGTGTAAAAAAATTTCCCCCTCATGTTCTTTTTAAGTCTTTCCCCTCTCACCTTATCTATGCCCCCTAGTTCTGAACTCCCCCACTGTAGGGAAAAGACCTGTGCCATTCACCTTATCTATGCCCCTCATGAATTTATAAACCTCTACGAGGTCACCCCTCAACCACCTAAACTCCAGAGGAAACAGTCCCAGCCTATCCAGCCTATTTTATGACTGACACCCTCCAATCCCAGCAACATCTTGGTAAATTTTTTCTGAACCCTCTCCAGTTTAATAATACCCTTTCTATAACATGCCGCCCAGCATGGCACCCAGTACTCCAGAAGGGGCCTCACCAATGTCCTATACAACATCAACATGATGTTGCAACTCCTACACTCAAAGGTCTGAGCAATCCAAGGCAAGCCTGCTGAATGCCTTCTTAACCACCCTGTCTACCCGTCACGCAGATTTCAAATAATTGTCTACCTGAACCTCTAGGTCTCTCTGTTCTGCAACACTACCCAGGGCCCTACCATTAACTGTATAAGTCCAGCTCTTGTTTGTTTCATCAAAATGCAATACCTCACATTTATCCAAATTAAACTCGATCTGCCACTCCTCAGCCCATTGACTTAATTGATCAAGATCTCTTTGTAATGTTAGATAACGTTCTTCACTGTCCACTATTCCACCAATTTTGGTGGCATCTGCAAACTTACTAACCATGTCTCATATATTCTCATCCAAATCATTTTTATATATGACAAACAAAAGTGGACCAGCACCGATCCCTGTGGAACGCTGGTCCCAAGTCTCCAGTCCAAAAACAAACCTCCACTACCAACCCCTGTAACTTACCGTCAAGCAAATTTTGTATTCAATTGGCAAGTTCATCCTAAATCTTATGTGAAGTAACTTTACTAACCAGTCTACCCTGTGGAACTTTGTCAAAGGCTTTACTAAAATCCAAGTAAACATTGTCTACCACTCTGCCTTCATCAAGCGTTTTGGTTATGTCCTCAAAAAACTCAATCAAGTTTGTGAAACATGATTTCCCTCACACAAAACCATGCTGACTATCCCTAATCATTCCTTGTCTCTCCAAATGCATATAATTACTATCTTTCAGAATCACCTCCAACAAAATACCGTCCACTGATGTCAGACTCACAGACTTCTCCTTAGAGCTTTTTTTAAATAAAGGACAACATTAGCCACCCTCCAGTCCTCCAGCACTTCACCCGTAGTTATCGATGATACAAATATTTCTGTTAGGGGCCCCACAATTTCCTCCCCAACTTCCCATAACTGGGAAGTCCTGGGATATACTTGAGCATGGGGTGTGTTGGATAGAAATGAAAAGGAAGCTCTGTGATGGGGTGGAAAACAAGAGAGATCGAATGATAGAAGAGTTGGCCGTTGAGGGTCAAACTGATGGGGCAGGGAAAGAAACAAAAGGTTAGACTGAGTGGCCACTTTGCAGAATACCTCAATGCAGCATGCAAAGGGGTGATGGTGGCTTAGTGACATTGTGATGAGACCAGCAATCCAGAGACTCAGACTAACATTCCATGGATATGGTTCAAATCTCACTTAGAATCTAAATTCATAAAACGGAAAGGAAAATTTATCATAAGACTCCATAACAACTTGATTGACTCCTAACCACACTCAGAAGTAGCCTGAGGAGCCATTCAGTCCAGGATCCAATGCTGTCCCAGCAAGCCATGTCCACATCCTCGCAGAGAACATTAGCTGGGTCTCTGGATTAATAGTCTAGCGATAATACCACTAGGCCATTACCTCCCCTGATGATCAGATGAGGGATGACCTGTTTGAAAAAGGGTGATTTGGTGAAATGATTTGCTCTTCAGGGTGAATCTTAAATTGGAGCTCGAATTTCCAGGAATGAAATTAGGAAGCACTTCGTCACACAAACTGTAGGAGATATCTGCACTTTGGGTCAAAGGCAGCAGATTAATTGGAGACTTCAAGACTGAAACCATGTATTCGATAAAAGTCTTTATTATATGTAATCTTCTTTGGGATGTGGGCCTCACTGGCAAGGCCAGTAGTTGTTGCCCGTCCTTAGTTGAATGACTTTCCAGGCCATTAAAAGTCAGCCACATTGCTGTGGGTCTGGATCACATGTAGACCAGAGTGGGTAAAGGCAGCAGATTTCCTTCCCTAAAGGACATTAGTGAACCACAGGGTATCTCCAACAATCAATAATAGTTTTCATGGTCTCCATGACCAAGACTAGCTTTCTATTGCAGATCTTTTCTATGAATTCAATTTAAATTCCACTGTCTGCCATGGTGGGATTTGAACCTATGTACCAAGAGCATTAGCTTGATCCTCCATGGGTGTAGGCATCACTGCAGTACAATTACCTCCAAGCACTTTGAGGGATAAAGTATAAAGATGGGAAAATGGAATTGAAACAGGAAAGGTTTGGAGGGTTATGGGCCAAGTTCAGGCACTTGGGACTAGTTTAGTTTGGGATTATGGTTGGCATAGACTGGTTGGACTGTAGAGTCTGTTTCCACGGTATATGACTTTATGACTCAAT
Organism: Ginglymostoma cirratum; assembly: GCA_024137785.1. Taxonomy (NCBI): domain Eukaryota; kingdom Metazoa; phylum Chordata; class Chondrichthyes; order Orectolobiformes; family Ginglymostomatidae; genus Ginglymostoma; species Ginglymostoma cirratum. The sequence continues at coordinate 529,956 of JAHRHZ010000021.1, read as the reverse complement.
GAAATAGCAGAGCCGTGGTTGAATGGCAGAACCAGCTCAAGGGACCGAATGGCCTCCTCCTGCTCGAATATTCACAATGTGCCAGCTTACCTCACTTTCTCCTTTGCGTCTTCAAATGATTCAGCGACAAAGTAGACTGGTTGGAATTTGGTGATCGGATACATCTGAGCATGTGTCGTTTCTGGGTCAAAGGCACGCACTTCTGGTTCATTTGTTAGGCAATACTGGAAAGGAAAATGTCATTCGCTTAGACTGGTGTGATATTCTACTGTAAACATGAGCACAGAAGGGCAAATATCTGACCGGGAAGGGCGAAAACGACAAACCTGCAGCTCTCCGAAGGATGACAGTAAACCTGCACCATACGCCTTGATTTCGTTGTTCTGCTTACAGAGGCCGAACTCCACTGTGAACCAATAAACCTGTGAACCAGAACAGGAGAAAGATCCAGTTAACAGGATCTGGGCTGGAGAAACACATTATCCAAACGACTTGCTTGGAAAGATTTGTAGCCAGAGCTCCTTACTAAGATTGTGTGGGGACATGCTGAGTGCAAAACCGAATATTTAGAGTCACATTTAAAAAAAAATCTTACGTTCACAGGAAATGTATTTACTTGCTTGAAGAGCAGTTAAGAATCAAGAACATTGCTGTGAGTCTGGAGTCATATATAGACCCAGTGCCAAGGTGTGCATAATTTCAGCGCTGGACAATATCTTGGATGTGAATCATTCAGTTTCAGCCAGACTATTGAATGAGGCAAACTGAGCATTCTGAGAAACTTTGGTCCCTCAAGTGTGATTGAGCCTGCGTGAAATAATTTGACACGTAATCCTGATGGTGACTTCTATTCTTTTATCTGACAGCCTTCACATGTAAGGAATTTCATCGTGTTCTGTCAAAGTGTTCATGTGCCTCAATGCCAGCACTCAAAGAGAAGCAAGTGGGTATTTGTGCTTGAGGTAGTACTGAGGGACTAGCAACTGTTTTCAGGCTGGTCAAAATAATCCGCATGTGATGCAAATCAATATGAGATATACATGCCCACACAAAAACAGAAATTGCTGGAAAATCTCAGCAGATCTGGCAGCGTCTGTGGAGAGAAATCAAAGTTAACATTTTGCATCGGATGACCCTTCCTCAGACTGTTCTGAGGAAGGATCACTCCATATGAAATGTTAACTCTGATTTCTCTCCACAGATGCTGCCAGATCTGCTGAGATTTTCCAGCAATTTCTGTTTCTCTTCCTGATTTACAGCGTCCGCAGTTCTTTCAGTTTTTATTTATACATTACTGATAGGTGTCAGATATCATGTTTGGTGAAAGCACGCGTAATTGTTAAAATACTTATCCAACGTGGCAAGTGAATATGTGAAGCAGGGCTCCAATGACAGGACACTTAGGACTGAGATGAGGCAAAATGTCTTCACACAAGTAGCGATGAGCCTGGGGGCTTCTCGGCCACAGAAAGTGATTAAGGCCAAAATATTGAATGATTTTAAAGGAATTAGACATTGTTCTTAGGGCTAAAGGGACAAACAGTACCAGGGAGAAAGAACAGGAGATTGCATTGGATGATCAGCCATGATCATATTGAATGACAGAGTAGGCTTAAAGGGCCGAATAGTCTACTCCTGCTCCAGTTGTCAATGTTTCAATGACTTATGCTCACTTCTCCTCAAGACTATTTGCTCTCCTTTCATTACTTGCAAGAGCTGCCCATTTTTAGTGTCAAAGTACATTATAATCAGGGAATAAATAAGCATAAAGTGGTTTCCTGATGTCTTCCTCATGTCTACTTCAAGTCATCTTCTTGGAAGGTCATCAATCTGGAAGCAGCTGTCTTCCTTGGAGGTTCTAGTCTTTTCCCCATCACCACTGAAGATTCATTTATTCTGCTGTTGGCTGTTGTTCGTAGCCTTGAGCATGGTGTCCTTACGTGGTCCTGGGACAACTCCTAAAAGGTCAACCACCCATGAGGGCTGATATGTTCACGCCACCATTCCTGCCAAACTGGAGTATGAGTTGTGATACTACATGGTTCAAAATCTAAGGGAATAGATAAAACCTTACATTTATAGGGCAACTTTGAAGATAACAGGACATTCCAAGGTACTCTATAGACAATGAACTATTTTTGAAGTGTAGTCACTGCTTAATGCAGGAAGCAGTGTAACCAGCCACATGCCACAAACAGCAATATGATAATTACCAGATAATCTGCTTTTTAACAATGTTTCCTTAGAGATAAATATGGGTCAGGGCACAGGACAGAACTTTCCTGTTTTTCTTTAATTAACAGCCATGGAACCTTTTAAATCCACTGAAGAAGGAAGAATGGCCCTTGAGCAGAATCAGGGCTTTCAGCCAATTGAATCTATGCTTGGTCCCTGTGATACAATTTGAATTAATCCAACTGCCAAAACAGCCCTACTATCTTACCCTGCAGTCTTCAAACCATCCCTTTCTGATAATTCCCCAATTCATTTTTGACAGCCATGATTGAATGTGCTTCCACCATGCTGTCAGGTAGGGCATTTCAGGTCCTAACCATAAGATCACAAGACCATAAGATGTAGGAGCAGAAGCTGGTTATTCAGCCCATTGAGTCTGTTCTTCCATTCAATGAGATCATAGCTGATCTGATAATCCTCAATTCCACTTCCCTACCTTGTCCCCACAACCCTTGATCCTTTTTTGATTAAAAATTTATCTACCCTTGAATATAGTTAATGACCCAGCCTCGAACGCCCTCTGCAATAAAGAATTTCACAGAGGTACTATCCTCTGACAGAAGAAATTTCTCCTCATTTCTGTCTTAAATGTGTCTCCACCTTCTTCTGAGATTGGTTCTCTAGTCCTATATTGTCCCATAAGGGGGAACAATCTCTCCATATCTAAGCTGTCAAGGAGTTGCTATCAAAGCAGCATCGGCTCAGCAATAGCCTGCTCACTGATGCCTGTTTGGGTTCTTTCAGGGGTCACTTAGCTCCCGTCCTCATTACAGCTTTGTTTAAAACATGGACAAAGGAGTGGAATCTCAGAGCTGAGATGAGATTGACTGCCCTTGACATCATTCTTTACCCCAAAGAGTTGCGGAGGCTCAATTATTGAAGACAGAAGTCGATTAATGTCTGGAGATTAATAATCACAACAAGGAATTTGGGGATAGTACAGGAAATGAGGTAGATGATCAGCCATGATCTAATTGACTGGCAAATCAGGCTTGATAGGCTGAATGGCCTACTCTTGCTCCTAAGAGTTCCTAACCTGACATCTGTCACGTGGCCCTTTTTTTCTGCTTCATCTAAATCCCTATCTCTTTCATCATCTAAAAGATGGTTCATAGAACAACACAGAACCTCCTCAGAGCTATAATGGCAGTGTCAGTGTAGTGATCCCATCCGCTTGGCCCATATTCAAAGCTCAGGGGAACAAACCAACTGTGCTGCTGGTTCCCAGCTGCACTATTTTAAAGCATTCATCATTGAAGTAATTGATGCTGTTGTTCTTTATTTAATACCCAGCCCATAATTACCAAGGTTTTGATTCTCTAATTATTTGATTTTGTTTCTACATCCCATTGAGGCTGAAAGGCATGTGATAATGATATATAATTGCTTAACATTTAAGATACTGCTTCCAGGCTGTTCCTGGGCTAGGATATAAAGGCTATGTCTCATTTCAATGGCAAGTCAACGAATTTCCTTCAGATAAGAGACTGGACACTTAAAGTTGATGTCTTATACTCTGCTGGGAAGCATTATTCTGTTTTAATGTTAATTCAAACCCTTAAACTTTATTACAACTTGGAATGCACGGGGGTCCGTGTCAACATCTGACTTACAAATATTTGTACTTACGAACATGATCCTGCGCAGGGGTGTAGTTTTAAAGATCCAGCATACGAACTTTCCCTGTTTTTACAAATGGCTGCTTTATATTGCCTTGCATTGTGTGCTGACTATCATACAATTCAAGTTGCGAACAAAGATGGAACCTGATTGCAGCCCAGGGGCTGTCTGGAACATACAATGCATCCGTATTTTCCTGTTTTTCACTTTAAGAATTATGGATATGTGGTTTAAATTAATTCATAACATTTTTCGTGTTTGTTCGTGTGATGTAAGTGTCATTGTCGAGGCCAGCACCTCTTATTGTCCTTAAACTCAAAGGCTTGTGAGACCATTTCAGAGGACAGTTAAGAGTCAACCACATTGTGCTGTGGAAACCAAATGAACTGTGATCAGGAACTAAAACAGAAGTTGCTGGATTGTTCAGAGGAAGGGTCACCGGACCCAAAACATGAACTCTGATCTTTCCTTCACAGATGCTGCCAGACCTGCTGAGCTTTTCCAGCAACTTCTGTTTTCGTACATTGTGCTGTGGGCCTGGAGTCACTTTTAGGCCAGACCAGGTAAGGATGGCAGATTTCCTTCCCTGAAGGGCATTAATGAACTAGATGGGTTTTTACACAAATTGACAATGATTACATGGCTGCACTTAATAGATTTTTCATTGAATTCAAATGTCGTCATCGATCATCGGTGGAATTCAAACTTATGGCCCCAGAACATCAGAGTAAGGGCCCTTTAGGGGAGGAAATCTGCTGTCAATATCTGGCCTGACCTATTCATTACTCAAAATCTCCAGCAATGTGGTTGAATTTTCCTTGCCCTCTCAAATGGATGAACAGGCCACAGGTTTTAATGGCAATTAGGGATGGACTACAAGTGCTAGCTTTGCCAGTGATACCCACATCTCATGAAAGAATCAAATAAAAGGATTATGAGCAACATCGTAGCTCAGAGGTCAGTTCTGCTGTCTCACAACACCAGGGACTTGGGTTCAATTCCGATCTTGGGTGACTGTCCGCGTAGAGTTTGCACATTCTCCCTGTGTCTGCATGGGTTTCCTCTGGGTGCTCCAGTTTCCTCCCACAGTCCAATGGTGTGCAAGCTTGGTGAATTGACCATGCTAAATTGCCCACAGTGTCCAGGGATGTGCAGGCTAGGTGGATTAGCTTTGGGATTTGCAGGGTTACAGGAATAGGGTTGGATGTTGGGTCTGGGTAGGATGCTCTTCAAAGGGTTGATGTGGACCCAATGGGCTGAATGGTCTGTTTCTACATTGTAGGAATTCTATGATTCTAAGGAATCCTTTACAAAGGTATCTGTTGTCAACATGAATAATACTCTGGTTCAGCCAGTAGCAGTCAGCTGTGGTCTTTTTTTTCCCCTTTATTTATTAACAGTATGAGAGCATCGCTGGCCAGTTAGTAATGATCGCCCAAAGGGCACTTAAGAGTCAACCACAGTGCTGTGAGTCTGGAGTCACACGTAGGCAAGGATGGCAGTTTCCTTCCAACAATGAGTTTTTCCAACAATTGACAATGGATTCATGGTCAACATTAGATGCTTAAATTCCAGATATTTTTTATTGAATTCAAACTCCACCATCTGCCATGGTGGGATTTGAACCCAGGTCCCCGGAACATTATCTGGGTCTCTGGATTAACAGTCCAGTGATAATACCACTAGGCTATTGCCTCCTCATCTCAAGTCTACTCTCACTTCCCTGATGACAAGTGTGATGATGCTGTCACTTTAAGAGGTTACTTTGTCTTGGTTTTCTTTGAAGAGAGTTCATAAAGCTAGAGGCATAGAGCAGTCTGCCAGAACCACTAGAGTAAATAACTTGTGAGGTCTTGCGTTTCTGTTTTTACAGAATGAATAGGCGTGGCCAGCTCTCACAGATCAGGATTTCTGGGTTTTGTGTTTTTCAGTAGCAGCAAAAGCTGTTTGGGGTCTCAGAAGCGTTGGAAGCTTCAGTAAATGATTCCTAGCTGCAACTTTCTCTGAAATTTCTCTTGATGTTTCTTCCTCCTGGTTTGGAGAACTGCACGTAAGAAAATGCATCTGAATTTGCCTTTTTGCCAAGGGGTGCGCTTATGGGATGTTACTATATTGGAACAGTTAATTAGTAATAGGTACTGTATCTATTATTCGGTTAAGTTTTCCAATTGTTGTTATTCTAAACTCCTCTTTCTTTTATTGTATTTTAACTGTAATGTTGAATAGTTTGACTTAGTCACATCACATCTGGAACACCTGCATTACATCAACCTTTAAAATAAGAAAAACTTAGGATCTGGGCTACGTTCTTAAAATATTTTGAGGGGCTCTGGTCTGGTCCATAACACAAGACAAACAAAGTCTTACCATTACTTCATGTGACATCATATTCACTTGAGGAATCATTAATAAGTCCAGCATGTTGTTAATGCATCATTTGTCTGCAGGCCCTTTCCTGAAGTTTTGAATCCCTTCATTTGAACCCATCACTGCCCTGACGTCTGCCACATTAACCCTGGCAAAGCCTGGTTATTGGTGGACAGTAATCCCGAGCACCTCTGAAAACTGCAGAGTTTCTTGTTTTGTTTCATGCCTTTGAAGGCCCAATTTTGATGCAGATCAAAACGTTCAAACTGAACTCTGAAAAAATTGAACATTTTTGCCAAACTGCTAAGTTTTTGCACCAAATACTAAACATTTACTTATTATCATTAATAGGCTCCTACTTCTATTCTGGAGATTTCAGATGGGATCTTCCCAGCCGCTGAACAATGCGGGTGTTAGCGAGAAAGTTGGGAGATTCGTGTGAGATCAGCAGTGAGGAGTTCCCACTGTCCAGAGCAAAAAGTCCCATTTTCTAACCAACTTTTGATGGGCGAGGCGAGATTCACACTAGTGAGCAGTAAGAAGCCTATTCGTGTGCACTGTGTGCATTAACACCTTCATTATTTGGTCATGGCCCCTTATTGATATATATTTTCCCATTTTCCTACCCACCAGGTAGAAACCAGATGGAGACAATTCTCGATTTGAAAGTCCGAGCAAGGACCTGGCCACTTCATCTCACTGCTCGCTCCTCTGACTCCATATCAGTCACAGAGCATGCTCCATAGTCACTGACTGCACAGTGCCCATTCCCCATCCAGCAGAACCTTCATGACCCCCTGGGTGAAGTGGGATGACTCTGTCCTCTATCAGCACATCTGGGGCAAACAAAACAAACCGTGCAGGGCTTTAAACATAGCACTGATGCCAGCAATCCCAGGAGGTCCTGGCAGTGGGCAGCAGCTCTGCCCGCAGTGAGTGGAAGAACATACAAGCTGGTTGCTGTAGGAGCAGGGTACATAGCTAATGAGGTGAGTTTGGGATAAATGTGGGAGATAACTCACCAGGACTCACAGAGAGAAACCCTTCAGGAAACCTGCCAAAACAGACATTGAGCTAATTTCTGCATAAGATTCAGCCCATTGTATATCCACAGAAGTGGAAATTTCTAAGGGTGTTTCTAACCCACTGTGACAGGAAGAGCAAAGGCAACAATTTGGCACATCATTGGAGAAGCATGTTTCATTTTAAGTCCTATACATGGCACTACTGTGCATTCTGTCAACCAATTATTTTAAAATTATACAAAGTATTTGGAACAAAGAAACAAGCTATTTAACCACAACAACGAAGTTGCTGGAAAAGCTCAGCAGGTCTGGCAGCATCTGTGAAGGAAAAAACAGAGTTAACATTTCGGGTCTGGTGACCCTTCCCTAAAACATCAACTCCAATTTTTCTTTTCTTCACAGATGTTGCCAGACCTACTGAGCTTTTCCAGCAACTTTGTTTTTGTTCCTGATTTACAGAATCTGCAGTTCTTTCAGTTTTTTAAAACTATTTAACCAGCTGCCCCAAGCAAGTTTCTGCTCCACAAGAGCTTTCTTCTATTTCTGTTACACAGAAGTTACCAAAATCCTTTCCAAGCCACTCACCATCCTGACTTGGAAATATATCACTGTTGCTGGGTCAAAATCCTGGAACTCCCGTCCTATCAGCATTGTAAGCATCTCTGCATCAAGTGAACTGCAAGGGTTCAAGAAGGCAGCTCACTATCACCTTCTTGAGTTGAGGAGAGGAAATAGATACTGGTCCAGCCATCAACGGCCACATCCCAAGATTAAATCAAGTAAAACTTGTTTCTTCCTCATGTGTGTATCTAGATTACTATTAAATTCATCTGCTTCAAACACTCTTTGAGGGACCGAGTTCTCCATTCTCAATATTCTCTGAGTGAAGACATTCTTGGATTCCTGATTGGATTTATTAGAAACATAGAACCATAGAAAATAGGTACAGGAGTGGCCATTCGGCCCTTCGAGCCTGCACCACCGTTCAATATGATTATGGCTCATCATGCAATTTCAATATCCCTCGCCTGTTTTCACTCCATACCCCATGATCCCATTAGCCACAAGGCCATGCCCAGCTCCCTCTTGAATATATCTAATGAACTGGCCCCAACAGCTTTCTGTGGTAGAGAATTTGACAGGTTCACAACTCTCTGGGTGAAGAAATTCTTCCTCATTTCAGTTCTGAATGACTTACACCTTATTCTTAGACTGTGACCCCTAGTCTGGACTTCCCTAACATTACGAATATTCTTCCCGCATCTAGCCTGTCCAGTCCCATCAGGATTTTATATGTTTCAATGGGATCCCCCCTCATTCTTCTAAATTCTAGCAAGATGATCAGCCCAGATGATCCAATCTTTCCTCATATGTCAGTTCTGCCATCCTGGGAATCAGTCTGGTGAAGAATGTTCTTCCTTAGACTAGGAGACCAAAACTGCGCACAATACTCAAGGTGTGGCCTCTCCTTGGCCCTGTATAACTGCAGCAAAATTGTCTTATATCGATAGCCTCTAGTAATGGTCTTTCCTGCTAGTGTAAATATCTTTTCTACATTCTGCCCTATCAAACTTTTCCATAATGTTAAAGATGTCTTTCAGTTCATCCCAAATTCTTTCATCTTCTGGAGAAAAAATCCCAAGCCTGTCCACCCACCCATTGTTCAATTTTTCCAAATAGGCATAGGCTTTCAGTTGTGGTCATTCCAGTAAATCTATTTTTATACTGACTTCAGTTAATTTTATGCTATGCAGACCAAATTGGCTCACAGATCTTGTAAAATAGAACTGCACAGTTACAATGAGTCTCCAGGCAGTCTCTCCTGCATGGTTTGCGTCAGTGTTCATGCTCCACATAATTCTTGGCCTCCTGATCTCAGTGTATCCTCTTGTTCATTTGTCCCACATGGGTGCACTCCCAGTCACCAGGTAAAATTTAAATTATAGACAGACAGAAATGAAACAAGAGTTCCTACATACCGTAGCAAGCTTCTCAATAAATTCATCCGGAGCACCCAGAGATGCAAGTCCTATTTCCTGTAAGCATAGGGAACGACAAGCAACAGCTATTTAGTGAAAGGCCTGAAAATGAAAGGCACTTACCAGTTAGACGAAGTTAGATGAAGTTGGCCATTCATGCCCCTAATAATTGCACATTAGGTCATAACAGCATTTATTCCACCACTGTCCTATCCAACGCCACGAGGAAAGAACCTCTACCCACGCTCCTTACATTTTGCTTTTATCCTACAACAGCAGCTTTAACATTAAGAAATCGTGTAATCAGGCAAAAAAAGCCACATTAGAGGTACCAGGATGGGCAACCAAAAAAAAAAAATCAAATCAGTGAGTTTTACAGAGGATCTTAAAGGAAAGGGGAGAGGAGAACTAGAAAAATAGTTTAGGGAGAGAGTTCCAGAGTTTTGAAAGTTGAGGCATGGCTGGAGGATGGGAATCTGAAGCTGTATTCCTTTACACGTCATACTTTAACTTAAAGATTCATGCACCTATATCATGAACTTTAATATAGTAATTACATTCGAGGCTATGGGCCTAGTGTAGGAAAGGGAGACTATCGTAGGTAGTAATGTATTTTTGGCAGGACAGGCATGATGGGCTGAAGGCACTCTTCTATATTATATGATTCTGTAATTCATCCCCTGCGTAAATTGTAAATCCCCAGTATCTCTAAGATTTTGTCAGAAGTCAGACCCTAACAGGAGTGACAATGTCTGCATTTCCACTGAAAGTAATTTGAATGTCTCCCCAGCGGCCAGTACTGAACACAATGCTCCAGCTGTGTTCTGACTATATTCAGTTTAGATATTCTGAAGAAGAAGGGTACAGGTGGGCACTTCTTTTCGTCAGCACCCCTGCTGCTGGGATTTGGCCCATGGGGTCTAATTCCCCAATCAAACCTCTCCCAGTCTGGTATTGACTGAAGAACCAGGTACTCACCCACAATCTCCATCACCACCAACACCTACAGCTGGAGTACTATGAACAATTTTATCCTCCTTATTTAAGTAAGGTGCATTTGCTAGAGAGGAAGTGCAACACAGAGTCACCTGACTAACTTTGTGGCAGTAGGATTGCTGTAAAGAATTAGAGGAGATCCCATTGCAACCGACAAAATTTTTACAGGGTGTGACACGGTGGATGCAGAAAGCTGTTTCCCTAAATTCTAAAATCTCCCAGAAGAGAAAACTTTTTAACTACAAGCACCTTGTCAAGATCTCACAGGATCTAATGTGTTTCAGTCAAGGCACCCCTCACTATTCTAAACTCCAGTGGATACAAGTCTTTCCTTATATGACAACTCACCCACGCCAGGTGTTAGTCTGGCAAACACTTAACTGAACTCCTTCATAAGCACGTCCAGCTTCTCTTTAGGAAAGAGACCAATATCCCTTGCATTAAGCAATAATGTTCTACTAGTTTTCGTAATTACTTGCTGTACCTGCATACTAACATTTAATGATCCACACAGGAGGACAGATACATCCCTCTGCATCTCAGAGCTCTGCAATTTCTTAGTATTTAGATAATACACTTTTTAAAAAGAAAATTTCCTGTCAAAATGGGCAATTTCACATTTTCCCCGCATAACGTACTCTATTTGCAAGATTTTTGCCCACTCACATAAAACATATCTAGATCTTCTTGTAGATTCATTGTGTCCTTTTCATAAATTACTTTCCTATATATCTTTGTGATATCAAAAGAAAGTTAGCGCTCATAACCTCAGCCCCTTCACCCATGTTGCTTTTATAAATTGTAAACAGTTGAGGTTCCAGCATTATTCCTTGTAGTACACACTCATCACATCTGGCCAACCAGAATATGACCCATCCATTTGTACACTCTGCTTCCTGTTAGCCAGCCCTTCTTCTACATAAACCAACATGTAACCGCCTGCACATTGAGCCTTTATTCTCCACAATAACTTTTGGTGTGACACTTTATCAAATGCCTACTGGGACCCAAAGTACAATAGAAGTTTCCACAGTTTCCAGTTACCATTTACCGTAAGAAATAGAAAGAGCAGTCAAACATTCAGCCCCTCAAGTCTGTTCCACCATTCAGTACGATCATAGCTGATCCGATATTCCTCATATCCTGCATTATCACCGCAGCACACTGCACTTCTTCAAAGAGCTTCAAGAGATTGATCAAACACAATCTCGACTTCATGCAACCTTTCAAGCTTTAAAACTTTAACAAATTATTTCCTTTTTAACATCTCCAAAGAAACTCATGCTATCAATCTTTCTATTTCCATCTAGCTTTCCCTCAACAGCTATTTTCCCTCTTTATTAACATACACTTTAGTGACCTATGCCTTAAACTAATTTACCAATTCACTTTAGCCACCTGTGCTTTCATGCCCACATAATTCCCTTAATTTAGGTTTAAATATTTGTCTTGGACCCACTTCTCTCTCTCTTAAACTGGATGTAAAATTCAGTCATATTATGGCCATTGCTATCCAGAAGGGGAGGGATGCACCTTCACTATGGCTTCTCTGTTAATTGATCTTATCTCATAACACAATATTAGGTCTGGTATTATCTGCTCTCTGTTTGGCTCCAGAGCTTAAAGTTCCAAAAATGTCTAGAAGATTCTGTGAATGCTTTATCTGGGTTACCTTTGCTGAAATTTCTAGTCAGTGTCTAAATTAAATTCATCCATGATTATCACCAGTCCTTTCTAACAAGTTGTTCTAATTTTTTCTTTTATTCTCCCTACTGCCATGTAGTTGCTTTTCTGGAGTTTGTACACTACCTTCATGTGACTTTATCATTTTATCATTTCTTATCACTACCCAAACCACTTCTACATCCTGGTTTCATGAACTTAAGTTATCTGTCTCTCTTGCATCAATACCATTTTCATGGTGATTTGTTCAAATACTTAGTCCCAGAGGGCGTTGAAGCTCAGTCATTGAGTAGGTTCAAGACAAGAATTGGTAGGTGTCTCATGCTAATGATCCCAAGGGATGTGGGATAGTGGAGGTAAGTGATCAGCCATGATCTGCTTGAATGGTGGAGGAAGTTTGATGGGCTGAATGGCCTACTTGTGCTTATATTTTCTATGTTTCCTTCTCCTGTCATCTACTAAAATAAGCTGTTAGTTTCAGCAAGGTCTCTTTTAGCAAAGGTTAGACCACAGTCAACATATTCAAGGGGGTCGCATACCTGCTGGGTGTAAATCTAAAAGCAGGACCTATGCCTCCTTTGGTATTCTTGAAGCTCATTTGTTGTTATGCCATTGGCTGTTATAATCACAGAAAGTGCTGGAGAAACTCAGCAGGTCTGGCATCATCTGTGGAGAGAGAAACAGAATTAATGTTTTGAGTCTGGAATGATTCTTCAGAATTCAGAGTTCTGAAGTAGAGTCATACCGGCCTAGAAACATTAACTCTGTTTCTCTCTCCATACATTCTGCCCGACCTGCTGAGTTTCTCCAGCACTTTCGGTTTTTATTTCAGATTTCCTGCATTTGCAGTATCCAGAGGGTTGGACTAATGTTCCAATCATCCTGAATTCAAATTCACTTAGTAGATAAAAGTGGAATTTAAAAAACTAATAATGGTGATGATGTAACTAACTGGATGGTTGTAAAACCCCAAGTGGTTCACTAACATCCTCAGTAAAGGAAGTCTGTTGTCCTTCCCAGCCCAGCCTACATGAGACTTCAGACCTATCGCACTGTGGTTGAGTCTAAGTAGCCTGAGGTAGTCAATAAGTTCACAGGGAATTAGAGATGGACCATAAATTCTGGCTTTCCCAGAAATGCCTACATTACTTAAAATGTTTTTCTTTTTAAAAATGCCCCAGTTAGTCACTTAATTCAAGGGCAATTGAAGATGGTCAGTAAAGATTGGCCTTAACATTGGCTCACATTTTGTGAATGAAAAGAGGACAGAACGAGAGAGAGAGAGACAGAGAGAGAGAGAGAGCGAGAGAGACAGAGAGAAAAGACAGAGAGAGCAAAAGCTATTGTTCTTCAAAACAGTTTTCTTCATGTCAAGGCTTTGAAACACTTCAGGGTGCAGTTTGAAATATGTTGCACTGACCTGTGAAAATTGGGCAAATTTTGGGTCACAAAAGAGTGGCACATGCCCGAGCAACTCGTGACACACGTCCCTAAAGGTAGGAAGAAACACACAAATGAGTGACATCATTCAAGTCTTCACGGGAGCAGGGTCTATTGATACGAAGTGCAGTGACAGAGTTGAAGCCAGTGCAAGCTGTGTACTGTGAGCCATTTCTGAAGATATAGAATTGAAAAACTGAGAACTTATGGCAAACTTATAAGCAACATACATTAAAACTGCACTTGGAGTAAATATGTATTGTTCTATTCTCCACATTGCAAAATTGATACAGAAGCACTGAAGAAGGTGCAAAAATATATCTATAAGGATGAAACTGGCACCAAAGGGTTTTAACCATTGCAATAAGTTGAATCACAGGGGGCCCCACTCACAGATTTATAACTGGAGCTTTGAGTTAATTGAGGAAGCCTTGTGTAACCCAATTTGCTGGCAAATGTCAGAAGCTGCTGGAAAAGCTCAGCAGGTCTGGCAGCTTCTGTGAAGAAAAAAATAAATCAAAGTTATTGGGTCCAGTGACCCTTCCTCAGAACAGGTCTGGGGATGGGTCAGCGAGCCCGAAACTTCAACTCCAATTTGTCTTCTCTTCACAGATGCTCCCAGACCTGCTGAGATCTTCCAGCAACTTCTGTTTTTGTTGCTGATTTACAGCATCTGTAGTTCTTTTGGTTTTGCTAGCAAATGTGCTGAACATCAAAAACAAACAAAAACACAGTGACGCAATAAATATATGAAAATGTTGTCCATCTTTACAATGGCCTCAGCTTGTACAGTCAAAGACATTAAAACACTCTGGGAGTTATGTCTGGAAAAACTCAGTAGCGACGCTCTGTTCTTCTTGGTCTGCATCATTGAAATCAAATATCTTTGTTGCATTTCCATGCTGCAGTGTAAAACCTCAGGACACCTCTATGTGCATTGCAGGTTTCAGCCAGGGTAACAGACAGGTGACTTAGTGAGCAAATGGGCTTTCCTCACGCTCTTCAGGGTCATTGCTCTCCTCAGTCATACTTGCAGGGAGTCACAGTGATCTCAAATGTCAAATGGCGGGTCGTACATGATTTCATGCTGTAGTGGGGCCTAACTCTGCCCCAATTGGTTGGCCTGGTCACATAATTAGACAGGTTAGATGCAGGAAGGATGTTCCTGATGGTGGGGTGTCCAGTACCAGAGGTCATAGTTATGGATAAGAGGTAAATCTTTTAGGACTGAGATGAGGAGAAATTGCTTCAGCAAGAGTCATAGAGGTTTACAGCACTGAAACAGGCCCTTCGGCCCAACTTCCATGCTGCCCAGAGAGTGGGGAGCCTGTGGAATTCACTGCCACAGAACGCGGTTGATGCTAAAACATTGTGTTTCCCAGAAGGAGGTACAGAAAGTTCTTGTGTCTAGAGGTATTGGGGGGGACAAGTTTTTTTTATTCATTCACAGAATGAGGGCATTGCTGGCCAGGCAGCATTTATTGCCCATCCCTAATGCCCAGGGGGCTGTTAAGAGTGAACTACATTGTTGTGGGTCTTTAGTCACATGTTGGCCAGATGAAGTGACAATGGCAGTTTCCTTCCCTAAAGGGAATTACGTGAACCAGATAGATTTTTTTTTTGACATTAGATTCATGGTCATCATTAGACTCTTAATTAGAGATTTTTTTTGTTGATTTCACATTCAACCACCTGCTGTGGCAGGATTCAAACCTGGGTCCTGGGAACATTACCTGGTCTCTGGATTAACAGTCCAGCAACAATACCGCTAGGCCATCCATTCCCCGTGATTAGGACTTTGAGCTTGATTATCAGCCATGATTATATTGAGTGGTGGTGGAGGCTTGAAGGGCTGAATGGCCTACTCCTACTTCTATCTTCCATATGTCTGTGTTTCTGTGATGAACTGGATTGTGTTCAATTAATCTGGAGTTACCAATCCAAACATTTGCGTTATTACTGCCATTTTATTTCTCACAGACACTATAACTTTAAATGGTATGAATCATAGCATGTGACTTGAAGGTGAAGATGTCATAATCAACCTTATCCCTTCTTCAATAGCATTAAATCGACATCCAATTTCTTGCATTGCAAGGGATAACTTAAAGCACCGCGGCATCAGATGAAATATCCCACTAAGAGCAAAATCAAATCGGCGTCTGGGCTAACATCAAGTTATTAAAGTACATAGAGAAGCTTCTATGCAGTTGCTTCTTGTAGCATGTTGTGCTTTGGGTGCTCTGGGGCAAGTTGGAGTCTTTATAGCCCCACGTCACATCCTGGAATACAGTGATGATGTAAATGGCATGTCTCTTAGAGTTACACTAACATACCAATCATGAGACATAACAGAACAATCATGGACATTCTATCGGACAGCCAATTCTGTTGGCTGGATCAGCTGACAACTAAAGTTTTGGGTCAATTGAATTTGATTAATTTCAATTTCACCGCAACAGAAGATATTGAACAAATTTTGATCTCAAGGAGACCTTTTGGAAGTCTCTACAATACCGAATTGATAAGGTGGATGCAGAAAGGATATTTTCAGTGTTGGAACAGTCCAAAACTAGGTGCATAAATATTCAATAGTGATTAATAATTTCAGTAGAGAATTCAGGAAAAACCTCTTTGCCCAGAGGATGGTGAGAATGTAAAACTTACTGCTCCAGGAAGTGAGATAAAAGGTACTGCAGATGCTGGAAAATCCGAGATAACAAGCATGGGGCTGGATGAACACAGCAGGTCAAGCAGCATC
>JAHRHZ010000021.1:453360-508850 GCA_024137785.1 Ginglymostoma cirratum | reverse complement strand
TCCTTGTGCATGAATCGCTGAAGGTGGGATTGCAGGTGCAGCAGGTAATTAAAAAGGCAAATGGAATTTTGTCTGCCATTGCTAGAGGGATGGAGTTTAAAAACAGGGAGGTTATGCTGCAGCTGTATAGGGTCCTGGTGAGGCCACACCTGGAGTACTGTGTGCAGTTTTGGTCTCCTTACTTGAGAAGAGATATACTAGAGATATACTGGAGGGGGTGCAGAGGAGATTCACTTGGTTGATTCCAGAGTTGAGAGGGTTGGATTATGAGGACAGACTGAGTAGACTGGGATTATACTCATTGGAATTCAGAAGAATGAGGGGAGATCTCATAGAAACATATAAGATTATGAAGGGAATAGATAAAATGGAGGCAGGGAGGTTGTTTCCGCTAGCAGGTGAAACTAGGACTAGAAGGCATCGCCTCAAAATAAAGGGAAGCAGATGTAGGACTGATGTCAGGAGGAACTTCTTCACCCAAAGGGTTGTGAGTCTGTGGAATTCCCTGCCCAGTGGAGCGGTTGAAGCTACCTCGCTGAATGTTTTTAAGGCAAGGCTAGATAAATTTTTGAACAGTCAAGGAATTAAGGGTTATGGTGAGTGGGCGCGTCAGTGAAGCCGAGTCTCAAGAAGTTCAGCCATGATCTTATTAAATGGTGGGGCAGGCTCGAGGGGCCGGATGGCCTACTCCTGCTCCTGGTTCTTATGCTCTTATGTTATGTCCATCTACTGTTCTTTTAGTATTAGCCAGGAGTTCTGGATTACTTATCCAGTGATGCTCCACCATCTCCTCCAATCTAACCTATTTAGCACAATCACAATGCCATACAATATGATGGAGGGTATTCTCTCAATATTGGGTGGCACGGTGGCTCAGTGGTTAGCACTGCAGCCTCACAGCACCAGGGACCCAGGTTTGATTCCAGCCTCGGGTGACTGTCTGTGTGGAGTTTGCATGTTCTCCCTGTGTCTGTGTGGGTTTCCTCCGGGTGCTCCAGTTTCCTCCCGCAGTCCAAAGATGTGCAGGCTAGGTGGATTGGCCATGCTAAATTGCCCATAGTGTTCAGGGGTGTCTGGGTGGGATGCTCTAAGGGTTGGTGTGGGCTTGTTGGGCCGAAGGGCCTGTTTCCACACTGTATTCTAATTCAATATAGCCAGGACTTTATCTTCACAAAGACTGTGCAATGATCACTCTTACCAATACTGTCATGGACAGATGCAACTGCAGCTGGTAGATTAGTAAGGATGAGGTCAAGTATGTTTTTCCCGCTTGTTGGTTCCCTCACCACCTGCCACAGACCCAGTCTAGCAGCTATGTCCTTTAGGGCCCGATCAGTCGTACTGCTGCCAAGCCACGCTTGCTGGTCAATATTGAAATTCCCCACCCAGAGAATATTCCACTTTGCCACCCTCAGTGCTTCCTCCAAGCGTTGCACAACATGTTGGGGTACCAATTCATCATCTGAGGAAGTGTGGTAAGTAGTAATCAGCTGGAGGTTTCCTTGCCCATGTTAAACCCAAAACCATGAGACTTCATGGGGTCCAGAGGCAATATTGAGGACTCCCAGGGCACCCATATATCCCACTGTGTCACCATCTCTGCTGGGTCTGTCCTGCCAGCGGGACAGGACGTACCCAGGGATGGTGATGGGGGTGTCGGGGACATTGTCCGTAAGGTATGATTCTGTGAGTATGGCTATGTCAGGCTATTGTTTGACTAGTCTGTGAGACAGCTCTCCCAATTTTGGCACTAGCCCCTAGATGTTAGCGAGGAGGACTTTGCAGGCTCGACAGGGCTGTTTCTGCCATTGTCTTTTCCGGTGCCTAGGTCAATGCCAGTTGATCAAATCTGTACGGTTTAATTCCTTTAAAACCTTTTAACGATTGGTACAACTGAAAAGCTTGCTGTGCCATTTCAGAGGGCAGTTAAGGATCAACCACATTGTTGTGGGTCTGGAATCACATGTAGGCCCGACCAGGTAAAGGTGGCAGATTTCCTTCCCTAAAGGGACAGCATTGATGAACGAGATGTGTTTTTATGAACATCAACAATGGTTTCATGGTCATCGTTAGACTTTTAATTCCAGATTTTTGTCACGTTGGCATTCAGGTCTGGGTCCTGAGAGCCAACCTGGGTGTATGAATTACTACCCCATCTATAATCCCAGTCTACCATCATCTCCCCCTAAATTAACAAGCAGTTACAAAACTGTTCTGACTATTACCATGATAAGGTCTATTCCCAGTGTGTCAGATCTCTGTCAGCTTTCCTAACTAGTAAAGTGAAGTGGCCAGGCTGCTGGATTAACGTGGGTGGGGAATAGGGTGAACACTTAACCTGTGGGTTACTGGGAAGAAGGATTGGTTGGGGTGGGGCCAGTGAGGTGGCTGGTGAAAGGCATGACCTTGTTTCAGATACATCCCGACACCCCCTCTGCCAATGCCCATCCCCACTCCCTCCCAACCACGATCATTCTTCAAAATCAAAATCTATCTTGTGTGCCCACTGTTCCTAGACCTCCCCATTGCTATGCCACCAGGAGGCATATGCAACATAGCTCTGCAGCTTCCAGTGACCAGATAGGTGGGGCGGCCCCCTTTCCCAGGAAGTCCACTGAGCGATCATTTAAAGGATTTCCCATTGACGGTCGTGTGTGAGGAAGGGACAGGCTGTAGGGTGTGAGAAGGGATAGACATCCTGCCAATTTTGATACCCATCCCCGCACACTAAGAGGAAAGACTGGAAGCTTTTGGCCAAGATAACAAGCATGGGGCTGGATGAACACAGCAGGTCAAGCAGCATCATAGGAGCAGGAAAACTTGACGTTTCGGGCCTAAACCCTTCATCAGAAAAGGGTTTCTGATGAAGGGTTTAGGCCCAAAACGTCAAGTTTTCCTGCTCCTATGATGCTGCTTGACCTGCTGTGTTCATCCAGCCCCATGCTTGTTATCTCGGATTCTCCAGCATCTGCAGTACCTTTTATCTCTAAGCTTTTGGCCAATGCTCTTGGTAGAGGAGAAGCCTGTGTAGCAAGTTTCTGGCCAAGCCAGGATGGTACCACAAAGATTTTTTTTTTGAAGACACTGTACGTTGTGCTTGTACCTCTTTGGATTTAATTACAAGGTTTTGAGAGTGGAGGTTGGCAGTGTGCGGAATTAAAACTGCTGAACACAGCTGTGACAGAATAAACGCAGAATAATAAAGGATGAATTGCATCAGTTGTTAAAATGACTCATCATTGTCATATTGTGTACAGTCCCCACTTCAATGTGTAAATTCTAACCTCTTCAATGTTGTGAAGAACATTGCTTAGAGCAGCATCATTCAATATTTCATCCTTTGTAGCTGCGGCTGATAAAGCTCAGCAATTAGATAACAAAGGCTGCTTGCATAATAAATATATTCATATAGGCACAGCTCTATTCATTTCTGCTAGTCAAAGGAGAAAAGAAGCACAATCAATGTATTTGGGATGCAGAGTTAGCTATTTGCAAGCATTTTGTTATAGAACCGGGGATCTTCAGCTCAGAAAGAGGCAATTCAGCCCACCATTCTAGCACCAGCATTTTCAGAGAGGTGCTACTTAATCCCACTCCTGTGTCTTATTCTTTTCCTGAAAACCGTAAATGTGTTTCCTTCATCCAATTCACCCTTTTTAAAATATGATGTTCTGAAGAAGGTTCAATGGACCCAAAATGTTAATTCTGCTCTCTCCCCACAGATGCTGCAACACCTGCTGAGATTTTCCAGAAATTTTTGATTTTGTTCCCAGTTTTATAGCTATTCTTGATTCTGCTTTTACAGGTCCTTCAAGCAAAGCAAGCCCTCCACATCTCACAGAAACATAGAGAAATAGGAGCAAAATTAGGCCATTTGGCTCTTCCAGCCTGCTCCACCATTCGATATGATCACGGCTGATCATCCAACTCAGTGCCTTGTGACTGCTTTCTCCCTATCTCCTTTGACCCCTTTAGCCTTGAGAACTATATCAAACTCATTCTTGAAAATGTCAATGTTTTTGCCCTTATCCAGTTTCTGCAACAGAGAATTCCACAGGCTCCCCAATCTCCTCATCTCAGTCCTAAATGGTCCATCTCTCATCCTCAGAATCTCTTTGTTCCTTTTGCCTGTTACTTTTCAAGTTGTGATCAGGGGTTACGAACCCTGCAGTCCGTGGAAGCAATTTCTCCCTATTTGCTCGATCCAAGCCACTTTGTGCATCCTATATAAAACCGGTATATTTGGAGAGACGCACTCTGTAAAATTTCTGTACTTACTGTCGATAATTATACGCGATGTCTGCAAACTGCTTCCTGCGAGCTCGGTACACAGCATCTGTAAAACCCTGCGAAGGCAAAAGAACATAACCACCTCAGGCTCTCTGTCTATCAGTGAAATGGCAGGCTCAGTAACTGAAGGTGGCCTGTTTGAATGACACATTTGAAACTGCAGGCCAGGATCTGCAATCAGTCCCACCAGCCACTGTGTAATTTAGCAATCGCATAATGATTATGTTGTCAATCTGCAAAAGATACCCCTTTTTAAAAACTAATGCATTTTTGGTGAAGAATTGTAATTATATCTTATTATATTACCTCAATTACACTCTAATAGCTGCAATTTGTACAGCACTGGCAAAACTCCACAACTTTAATCATGAAAACCAACTTATCTCAAAATCTACAGCTGCCCGTAATTTACATTTGCTTGCGTGTGTTGTACATGTTCGCATTTATACTGGTGAGTGCATCCTTGTGCATGTGGACACATTTATCTGTTCCCGTCCTATCTGTACGTCTGTGTGTGAATTTTATTGTTATGTTTGATTCAAGCATATAGGATTCGGAGGGGTTTTGACAGGGGCATGTAAGGGAAGGATGTTTTCTTTCGAGAGAGAATCAAGAACTAGAGATCTCTGTTTAAAAATAAGGGCCACGTTTTGAGACAGATATAAGGAGATTTTTCTTCTTCTCACAGAAAGTTGTGAGCTTTTGGACCTCCTTTCTGCAAACAGTGATGGAAAATGTCTTTGAATGTTTTTAATACAGGGATAGACAGATGGTGGATAAGTGAGGAAGTGAAAAGTATTTTTTTAATTCATGCATGGGATGTAGGCATTTATTGCCCAATTAAAGAGTCAACCACATTGCTGCGAGTCTGGAGT
The DNA here is from genome assembly GCA_024137785.1 of Ginglymostoma cirratum. Lineage (NCBI taxonomy): Eukaryota > Metazoa > Chordata > Chondrichthyes > Orectolobiformes > Ginglymostomatidae > Ginglymostoma > Ginglymostoma cirratum. The sequence continues at coordinate 503,685 of JAHRHZ010000021.1, read as the reverse complement.
CACATGTAGACCAGACCAGGTAAGGATGGCAGCTTCTTTCCCTAAAGGACATTAGTGAACCAGGTGAGTTTTTCCAACGATCGACAATGGATCCATGGTCATCATTAGACTCTTAATTCCAGACTTTTTTTTTTGGTTGAATTGAAATTCTACCATCTGCCATAGCAGGATTCGAACCCAGGCCCACAGAACATTACTTAGGTCTCTGGAACCACTAGGCCATTGCCTCCCCTGTTAATGAGGTGGGAAAGTGTACGTGGAAATGCCATGTAATTAGACCACGATTTTATTCAATAATGGAGCAGGCTTGAGGGGCCAAATGACCTACTCCTGCACCAAATTTGTATTGTTTGTTATTTTCATTCTTTCATGGGATGTGGGTGTCACTGACAAGGCCAGAATTTGTTCCCCATCCCTTACTGCTGTTGAAGTGAATGGTTAAGTTGGCTATTTTAAAGGGCAGTTAAGAAGTGACCACATTTCTATTGGCCAGGAGTCACATATAGGCCAAACCAGGTAAGGATGCCCTAAAGGACATTTGTAAATAGATGGATTATTATGACAGCTGGGTTGGTCACCAAGTTTGTAGATAATGCAATAATCAGTGGGATGTTAAATTATAAGAAGGATGGCAGTAGATTACAGGAAGATATAGACAGACGGACTGATTAGTGATAAATGGAGTCCAATTTGAATAAATGTGAGGTGATGTACTTGGGCAGGACAAACAAGGCAAGGGAATATATGATGAACGGTAGCACCCTGAGGAGCACCAAGGATGAAAAGGACATTGGTGTGTATGTTCGCCAGTCCCTTGAGGTAGTTAGGACAAGTAGAAAATGTGGTTAAATATGGGACATGAGTCTTTACTGGAATGTTATAGAACCATAGAATAAAATGTCATAGATTCCCTTCAGTGCAGAAAGAGGCCATTCAGCCCTTTCAAGTCTGCACCAACGTGCGCCCTACTGAGGTGCAGCGCTCCAACTAGCCTGCATATCCCTGGACACTATAGACAATGTATTAGTTGAGGCAGAGAGTTTAAGAGCAGGAAGGTTGTGTTGGAACAAAACAAAAATTGCTGGAGAACCTCAATGGGTGTGGACATAAAAATATTTCAGATCTTCAGAATAGACAGCAACAAGGAAATGGTGGATGTTTATGCTGACGACAGGGATGGCAGAGGTGTGGAGATGGGAGGGTGGACGGGGGTTGGGGGATGGAAGTATAAAGTGGATAAGCTGTAGGACTGTTATTGTTTCAGATCTCCAGCATCTGCAGTTCTTTGTTTAATTTTAGAGGTGATGCCGGAGCTGTATAAAACATTGGTTAGACCAAAGCAAGTGTATTGTGTGCAGTTCTGGAACCACATTATAAGAGGGATGCGATAGCACTGGAGGGTGTGCAGAGGAGATTTACCAAGATGTTGGTTGGGTTGGAGAGTTTATAAAGAAAGATTGGACAGATTGGGGCTGTTTGCGTTGGAGCAGAGCAGATTGAGAGGGGACATGATTGAGATGGATAAAATGATGACGGGTGTAAACAGGGAGCAAGAGAAGAAATTTTGCCCGTAGGTGCAGGGATCAATGACTGGGGCGTAAATTTAAGAAAAGGGACAGGAGGTTTAGAGTGGATGTGAGGAAAATCTTTTTCACCCAGAGCTTGGTGGGAATCTGGAACTCACTGCCTGTAAGGGTGGGAGAAGCAGAAACCCTCATCACATTTAAAAGAGAGAAAGAGGGGGGAGTTTGGAGGTGAGGTATTTTATTGTCAGTTAGAGGAGTTGAGGAGAGGAGCTGTGGGGATGGGAACTGACAATGCAAGGAGGAGAATCAATGAGAATAAGCAGGCTGAACTAAAGAACAAGAAAGGGCGTTGACAGACTGCAAGTGTGCTATTAGGATCCCATACAGTCAGAGTGAGAGAACAGCAGATATGTAGTGCTGAGAAATGCTTACAAAGATTAGGTCGGTAATAGCGCAGGATATAAGAGGTCGTTTGGTGTACTGGGTAGTGCCCCTGCCCCTGAGCCAGAAGCTCTGGGTTTGAGTGCGACTCCGGGATTTGATGACTTATGGAACGTGTTTTTGTAATGTGACCAAACAGGTTGATTGTCAACTCGTAAGTCGCTCTGTTATGCCTACAGCGGATAGTAAGGGTAGAGGAGTCTCAGGGTCAGCCCCCATGCTTCATGCAGAGAGATGCCCCAAACCACAGTCTCTGATAACAGCTCACGACCCGTTGCTTTACCACTATGTATGAGGAGAAGGAAATTATAGATTTAAAATATTAAATGGGATAAAATCAGTGTAAGAAATATAGAAAGTGCAGAATTTTAACATTCTTTTGGGAAATCTTTTTTCTTCAGTTCTTTACCCAAAGCCAGGACTGACCCATTTACCATGGTTAGGGCAGGACGCAGGAGGTGATGGCTTGGTGGTCTTATCGCTAGATTGTTAATCCAGAGACCCAGGTAATATACTGAGGACCTGGGTTTGAGTCCTGTCATAGCAGATAGTGAACTTTGAATTCAATTAAAATGAATCTGGTATGAAGAGTCTAATGAAGAGTCTACCAGAAGAATCTGGTATGAAGAGTCTAACATTTCAGGTGGAGTGACCCTTCCTCAGAACAGTTAAATGTTAACTCTGACTTCTCTGCACAGATGCTGCCAGACCTGCTGAGCTTTTCCAGCATTTTATGTTTTTGTTTTAAAAATCCACCTCTGCCAGAACTGGGATCAAACCCTATGCTGTCAGTGATCCAGCCAACTAGCTCCACCAGAGTGTCTGAGTTGCGGAGTCTTTGTACACTTTGGTGTTGTGCAGAGCCATGGACTGTCCATACCAGGGTCAATAGCTTTTCCCTCTTGACTCTGTCAACTCATAATACCTGTCAACGCTCACACTGAGTGATAATCACAATCATTTACAAGTTGAAATTTACACTGCAAAATCTTGAATGGTAACATTGAGGGGAAATCGATTTCTGAGTGGATGTTGGTTTGCTCCCTCATGTGGTGACCAACTGAAAGTGGCATGAGCAGTAACAGAGAGAAAAAGGAAACCTTGCATTTCGATAGCGATGTTGTGATGTCCCCAAGCACTTTACACAACCAAGGAAACAGTTTTGAAATACAGTCACTGTTGTAATGTAGAATACGCAGCAGCCAATTTAGTCCCAGATAATGTCCAGTAAATTTGTTTTAAGTTCTTTTTGACTAAGGGATGGATTTTGGGTGAAACACTAGGGACAGCTTCCCTGCTCTCCTTTGAACTACTGACATGAGATGCTTAACATCCACCTGAGCATCTTGTTTTAATGTTTCATTCCAACATTGGCACCTCTGCCAATGCAGCACACCCTCCACATGAACCACCGCTCATAAATAAAAGCACTGTATTGCAAATACAGGAAATCTGAAATGAAAACAGAAGATGTTGGAGAAACTCAGCAACTGTAGCAGCCTCTGCAGAGACAGAAACAAGAGTTAACACAATTAACAGACATGAAGCATTATCTCTGTTTCACTCTCCACAGATGCTTCCAGACCTGATGAGTTTCTCCATCTCTTTCTACATTCATTTATGAGTGGTTTCCTGTTTTCTTATATAAACATGAATTTATTTTCTCAAAGTAAGGTCCTTACAGGATGATCAGCATCGAGTTCTGACCCATAGGTCAGGATCTGATTTGCAAATTTGTCCAAATCTTGAATGGTCCGAGGAAACCATGGAACTAAGTAAACAAAAGAAGAGAAAATGGAGATTTTTTGGTCACACTATTTGTTGTCAGAAATATAATTTACTCATTTTGAACAAGATTCTAATATGGTATTTTGCTCTACATTATCCTTCAGGTTCAGTTCACACGATTGAGATTCTCAAAAAGTGTAAATGGTGAGTCACCAATAGAGAAAAAATCATATTAAAAAGCCATTTTAGACATAGCAAGTTCTCACAAACATCAATGCTCCTCTGTTAAAATCACAACTGATGTTAAGCTGATTGGAAAAGTCAGATCCTAGAATAGTTTGTTAGATCCTAAATTTGCTTTTTTCAATCACGGAGGTCAGTTACTAAACACATTCCGAAAGGGTTGCCAGTATATTTTTAACACAAAGATTAAAACATTTATTACAAAAGAAAACAGAATATGAACTACATTACAAAATGAAAGGTTGGAAAGATTTTGTTACAGACATTAGAAAAAGAGACATTTTAACACTATCACACTTATCCCAACATTATCCTTAAACAAACTCAAACTTCAAAGAGTTACTGCTATCTGCACACTAAAGCTCCTTGCTCAAACTCAAGCTGGGATGGTTGCAACCAGTTTCCTGTCAGTCGCAGGGCTCTTGTGGCATTGGGGTAGTGTCTTTACCCCTGAGCCAGGGGATGCAGGTTCAAGTCCCACCTGCTCCAGAAGTGTGTAATAACATCTATGAACAGGCTGATAAGGGAAAAAACAACTAGCTATGCAGTCACAGGGTTGTTGTGGTGCAGTGGTAGTGCCTGCACCCTGCCTTTGAACTAGGAGGCCTAGGATCAAGTCCCTCCTGCTCCATGGGTGTATATAATAACATCTCTGAACAGGTTGATAAGGAAATAAACATACATCTATGCAGTCACAGGGATCATGTAGCGTAGGGCTTGTGCACATACTACCTGAAGAAGGAGCTGTGAGTTCAAGACTTACCTGCTCCCAGAGATGGATAATAACATCACTGAGCAGGTTGATGGGGAAATATTTATCTGTGCAGTCACTAGATAGATTTTTCCTTGATCTGATGTCTTCCCTGAGACGTCTGAAACAAGCTACAAACTAATCTCACAATTACCTTGAACTTCAAATTAGTTTCCTAAACTCAATATCCATCAATTTATTATTTTTTAACAGACACCACACTGATGACTTACTTTCTGGATTGTTCTGCCTTTCCCTGATTCACCACACTCCTGTTCCTAATCAACAGTACTGCACTGAACTGTTAACTTCCCCAGCTTTCAAGTCAAAGTTGTAAAAGCTCATTAAAGTGCGTGGAAATAAAACAGACTGCAGCTTCTTTGACACCGCAACCCCAAGCTTACAAATAAAACTCTGAAAACATCCCACCATGTCTTCTTCATCTTAATACACAACATACAAAATATAATTCAGACTTAAAGTTATACATTTTACTAAACATATTCCTGCAAGAAAATAAATGAAAAGAGACTTTCAAGAAATATTTCTTTTTTTTTAGATAAGGAGAAAAAAGCCACACATATTGTTCCAGGTGCAATCTAACCAAGCTCCTATACAAGGCTACATGACTCCTGTGTTCAAATCCTGTTGTGATGAAGGTTAACTTTCCATTAACCTTTCTAATAGCGTGGTGCACCTGCAGATTGGCTTTCAGTGACTTATTAAACAGGACACCTAGGTCGCTTCGTCCATCTGCATTTTCCAACCGTATTTTCACCCAGACGGTGGCAGAAATATGGAATATGCTGCATAAGAAGGTGGTCGAGGTAGGCACTCTGGCAAAATTTCAGAAGCATCCAGATGAGCACTTAAATGCCACAGCATTGACCAAGTGCAGCTAAATGGGTTAGAAAGCTTGGTGTTTGTTGGTTAGCATAGACATGGCAGGCCGAAGGTCCTGTTTCTACACTGTATGACTCTATAGCTTATTTAAGAAATATGCTGCACATCTGTTTCTCCTAATAAAGTGGATACCCTTATATTTTTCCACCTCATATTCCATCTGTCTTGTTCTAGCCCATTTAGAAATCCTGTCTAACTCCTCCTGAAGTTGCTTTCCATCTTCCTCACAACACATATTCCCACTTAACTTTGTATCAATGGCATGTTCAGAAATATTACACTTGGTCACCAATTCCAAATCATTGATGTATATTGTGAACAGCTGGATCCAAATACTGATCTTGTGGTACCTGACTTGGTACAGCCTGCCAATATGTGAATGACCCATCTATTCCTACTCTGTTTTCTGTCTTAACATTAATCCATGTCAATACATTACACCCTGTCCCATGAGCTTCCTGTGACGGACTTTATCAAAGGCCTTCCAAAAATCTAAGTATACTAGATCCATTGACTTTCCTTTATCATTTCTGTCAGTAATATTTTCAAATAAAACTCCAACAAGTTTGTCAGAGTTAGTAAGAATTGCCAATGCTGGAATCGGAGATAACACAGTGTGGAGCTGGAGGAACGCAGCAGGCCAGGCAGCATCAGAACAGCAGGAAAGTTGATGTTTTGGGTCAGGACCCTTCTTCAGATGCTCCTCTGATGCTGTCTGGCCTTCTGTGTTCCTCCAGCTCCACACTGTGTTATCTCCAACAAATTTGACATTTGCAAAGCAATGCCACTTATGCCCACTCAGATCATTATCAACCAGGTGTCTAGTTCACCCATCCTATATAATTCTTTAATTTCTCTACTGCTGAGGTAAGGCTAACAGGTCTACAGTTCCCTGCTTTCTCTCTCACTCCCTTTTTAAATAGTGGAGTGACACTCGTACTTTCCAATTTTCAGGAATCATTCCAGAATGTAGAATTTTTGGAAGATGATCCCCAACCCTATAGCCACCTCCTTCAACACTCCATTGGGAACTAAGAGAATTTTTCTGTCTTGTTGGTTCCTTCAGCACCTGCTGCAGACCCAGTCTAGCAGCTATGTCTTTTATGACCCAACCAGCTCGATTAGTGGTGCTACTGCTGAGCCACTCTTGATGGACATTGAAATCCCCCACCCAGAGTACATTTTGCACCCTTACCACCCTCAGTGCTGCCTCCATGTGGTGTTCCACAACGAGGAGCACAGATTCACCAGCGTGGGGGGAGCTGTCCATGGTAGTCACAGGTTCTTTGTCAAGGTTTAACCTGATGCTGAAAGACTTCATGGGGTCCAGAATCAATGTTGCAGAATCCCAGGGGAACTCCCTCCTGACTGTATCCCATCATTTCTGTTACCTAAACTGGGACTGCTCTGCTGGAAGGACAGGACATATCCATATCCAGGGTCAGTGCTGATAATGTCTGGGACATTGCAAGGCATAATTCTGTGAGTATGACTCTGTCAAGTTGCTGCTCGATTAGTCTGTGAGACGGCTCTCCCAATTTTTGCACTTACCGGCAGATGTTAGAAAAAAGAACTTTGCAAAACCAACAGAGCTAACTTTGCCAATGTCATTTTCAGTGCTTAGGCCAACTCCATGTGATCAGTCCAATTTCGTTCCTTTGAGATATTTTGCTGGTTTGATGCAACTGAGTGGCTTGTTAGTCCATTTCAGAGGGCAGTTAAGAGTCAACCACATAGCTATAGATCTGGAGTCACATGTAGACGAGACCAAGTAAGGACAACAAATTTTCCTTCCCTAAAGGATATGAGTGAACTAGATGGTTTACAAGAGTCAACAATTGTTTCATGATCATTGTTGATATTTAATTCCAGATTTCATTCTTTACAAAATTCAAATTCCACCTTCTGCCATGGTGAGATTTGAACCTGCGTCTCCAAGCGTTACCTAGGTCTCTGGACTACTAATTCAATAACAATATCACTACATAACATCAACTTTAAACCATTGTGGAGTTAACTCCAAACTCAAAGTCTCTTCATCCACAGTTGACTAATCCTGCTAACAAGAAAAAAAGAATAACTGACTGGCCTTTAGTTTCCCATCTCATCCATCATAATAAAACGTAGCAAAACTAACATCATTCACATCAACAGCCAGTTTCAGTGGTTTACAGTTACTTACTGCTGTTAACACTGGTGTGGCAGACAGCAGTTTTCAAAATGTCAAAGGCATTCTGACACTCCCTTGTCTCATTAAATTTATTGTCTTTCTTTAACAGAATTGTCAAGGTAGCCATTGTAATGCTGAAAATTGGAATAAATTTCTGACAGAATTCATTCATACCAATATCCTGCAAACTCTCTTGGGTTGGGCTTTGAAAATCCCTTACTTATATTCCTCTGGGCACTACTTGGCCTCAATAAGTCACTTTGACGTTGATAACTTAGATCCTTGTAACTGATCAAATAATTCATTAAAGTATTGAAAATGTTCCTCACAGGTTTCGAAAACCATAACCCAAAACATCAATACAGACGACACAGTTGCATAATTCCTCAATGACCTTGCTGGTTAATCTTTGAACAGTTGCTGGCACAGTCTTCATTCTGAGTTTATGTTGATAAAGTCTACCCGGGGGCTACAAAGGGTTATACTTCTTTTTCTGTGTCGATCAATGGAACTTGCCAATATCCCTTCAATAAACTAATCACCGTACTCTCAACATAATCCTCCATTCATGTATCTAGCATTGTGGCAATCACTGTGGTAATCTGCACATAATTGTTGTGACCGTCTGCTTTTGTCAGTATTATGGAAGGCAGCGTACTACTGGTATTATCATTAGATGATTACCCAGAGACCTAAGTAACATTCTGGGGACCTGGATTCAAACCCTGTCATGACAGCTTTTCAGTAAAAATATGGAATCAAATGCCTGATGATGAGCATGAAACCATGATCATTTGTTGTTGAAAAACCCATGTGGTTCATTAGTGTCCTTTAGGGAAGGAAATCAGTTGTCTTTATCTACATATAACTCCAGAGCAACAGTAAGGGGGTTAAATCTTAACTACCCTGTAGGCAATTAGGGATGGGCAATAAATGCTGGGGCCAATTAGTGATGCTCATATCCTGTGAATGAATAAGAAAAGATGAGCTGAACTACTTGAACTCAGTTCAATAATATTATTTTCCATCATGAATTTGATCTCTTCTTTCACTTGGGATATCTTCTCTGGGTTGAATCTGTCTGAATATTTCTTTGTGGGTGTTACATCCCCCACATTAACATCATATACAGTAAAAGAGGTTTCTCCTGGCCTATTTACACAAATCAATTTATAAGTCAACAATGGCTTTCACAAGTCAGCTCAATAGTTTTCTACAAGATAACATAACAATACATCTACTATTTTAAGTTCCTCCGTATATTCCAGTCTGCTTTTTGAAGGGTCAGCTTCTGAATTTTCAATTTATGATTCATTCTTGAATTGCTGTGATAGTTCTTTCTCACTCCCTGCTCTTCCACCACTGTGACTACAGTTCTCTCCTGACTAAAACAGTTGCAGATCAGATTCTGAAGTTGTGGAATTCAATTTTGAGTCATAGCACCTATAAAGTGTCTAAAAGAAATGCTGCTCCTTGACCTTGCATTGTGCTTCATTGGAATATTGCAGAAGGTCCAGGATGGAAATGTTTGTGAGAGAGCAAGATGGCTCACTGAAATGACAAGAAACTGGGAGAAAATGGTAGAGCAACTTAGCAGGTCTGGCAGTATCTGTGGACAGATTAAGTTAACATTTGGAGTTTGGTATAATTCTTCTTCAGAACTGAAACGAGTTTTAAAAATTGATCTTTTATTCTTTTAAGAGAAACGGAAGAGGGTGAAGGGAACAGATAGTGTAGAGGCCCAGTGCACAAGACAAAGGGTTTGTTAATGGTATTTAAAGAGAGAAAGAGACATAAATTAAGTTGTAACAAACATAGAAAATGCTGGAGGAACTCAGTAAGTCTAAGCAGGTGGAGGAGGGGGTGAGAGAGAGGTTGTGTAAGATAAATGGAGAACAGATATTGTGTTCAGATTCTGAAGATGTGGAATTCAACATTGAGTCCTAGCGATTATGGAGCACCTAAGTGAGATGCTTTACTTTGACCTTGTGCTGTGCTTTGTTGGAACATTCCAGCAGGCCCAGGATGGAAATGTGGTTTATTGATCACTGGTCAGACTCACAGGCTGATGTGTTTGTACATGCTAGAAGCTACAAACATTAACACACAGGACAATGAAAGCAAAATGAACTTGTATGTACTTTGCATCTTAAAAAAAAGAGTCATGGAGACAGCCAATTGCTGTTACATCACCATGGCAACAACCTGACCAATCAGAATCCACCTGCCTGATCTGAGGATTAAGATCGACAGTTAACTGGTCTTGCTGCATCTCTATGCCAAGATGGTCCAACCAACCAGTGCCTCTTCATACAACTGTAGAAAACAGTGTCTCTTTTTTGCAAAGATGATGTTCTGAAGAAGAGTCATACCAGCCTCAAAATGTTAACACTCTTTCTCTCTCCACGGGTGCTTCCAGACCTGTTGCATTTCTCCAGCACTTCGTGCTTTTAGTCCCTTTTCTCAGGTCTGTTTCTCACTTCCTTGTTCCAATGAGTGCAAAACAAAAAGTTTCAACTTCTTGTCACACTTTTGTAATGTTTAAGATATAATGGATTTTTGTCAAAAGGAAAGTTAACAGCGTTTTCTTCAAAAGGCACAACTCAACCTAGAACTATACAAAGGGATACAGAAGTTGCACAAGCTCTTTTGCTGGAATAGGTTTAGTTTTTCCTCCAGAGAGTGCATCGAATGCCATAGTTTAATGTATGGGATAAGTAGAGAGTGCATACCCATTCCTTTGTATAAAGAGCACTTCAGAATGTGACTTGATGACCAGAACAAGGGTAGCAAGAGTTTTTCAGAAAAGACGTCAACAGAAACTGGTTAAGGTCAAAACTTTGAATATTTTCAAGGAGAGAGATATATCTTCAGAGCTAAAGGGATCAAACGGTATGGGGGAAAGCAGGAACAAGGTATTGAGTTGGATGATCAGACGTGACCACGCTGATGGGTGGAACAGGGCTCGAAGGGCCAAATGGCATACTCCTGATCCTATTTTTCTAAATTTCTATGTTTATGCCCTTGAATGGAATTGACCTACACTTAGGTAATGATTTGGCAGATGTGAAAGATATAACTTTGTCTATAATGACAGAATGTCAAAGAGAGGATAGAGAAATGAAACAGTTATGGGAACAAATTCCAAATATTTTTCCATTCTATGGTGACCAGGACAATGTTTAAACAATGTCCATCACCAGCAGTCATTATAATACTGCAAGCAAGTGCTCAAGCAGTTGAAGTTTTCTTTAAGGGTAGGGATAATTCAAAAGAGGTGTTTGGCATGTCCTCTTTGATTGAGGCTTAGGAAGAAGGTTCAGATGGAAGCCAGTTAACACAGACAGTTTACATGGAAGCTGAGGCTAAAAGATGTTAAAAATGGAATTCTGTTGAGGGAGTGGAGACATCCTCACAAACCAGCAGATGAAGACTTGACGGTTGTTCATCAGATTGTGGTAGCATCTAGGAGCTATTGCAATTAGGATGTGCCATGAGATGCAGGAACAAGCATTGATAGACAGGCATTTTACACGGCCAAAACTTCATAAAGACCTAGTGCAATATGGTAAAGCATGCTATACAATAAGGTCATGGGAAAGTCTGAACATCTAGTCAAACTGGCATTTTTAATGCCCACACCAGCTTTTGAAGCCTCCTACAAGAATGCAATCCCATACTCCCAATTCCTCCACCTCCGCCGCATCTGCTCGCAAGGTGGGGCGTTCCACTCCCAAACATTCCAGGTGTTCTCGTGTTTCAAGGACCATAACTTCAACCCTCTGGTGATCAAAAATGCACTCAACTGCATCTCTTGCATTTCCCACACCTCTGCCCTCACACCCCCTCCCCCCAACAAAAATAAAGACAGAATCCCCCTTATCCTCACATACCAACCCACCAACTTCCTCTTTCCATGTATCATTCTCCGCCACTTCCGTCACCTACAATCCAATCTCATAATTAAAGATATATTTCCTTTCCCACCCCTATCTGCCTTTCATAGGAGCTGCTCTCTCCACAACTCCCTCGTCAGCTCCACACTCCCCACTAACCCCATCACCCCCGGCACCTTTTCCTTGCAACCGCAGGAAGTGCTACACCTCCCCCCTCACCTCCATTCAAGGTCAAAACAAACCTTCCATATCAGACAGAGGGTCACCTGCAAACTGTCAACTTGGTCTACTTGCTGCACCCGATGTGGCTCGGTGAGGCCAAGAGTAGACTTGGAGACCGTTTCATAGAGCATCTGTGCTCTGTTCACGACAAATGGCAACATCTTCCAGTTGCCAACCATTTTAACACACCCTCCCACTCGCTGGGTGACATGTCCATCCTGGGCCTCCTCCAGCGTCACAATGATGCCACCCGCATACTGGAGGAGCAACACCTCACATTCTGCCTGGGGAGCCTACAGCCCGATAGCTTAAACACAGAATTCACCAGTTTGAAAATCTCCCCATCCCGGGCCTCATCCCATGTCCAACCCTCCCTCTCATCCCTCCCTCCTTGATCTGACACAAGCTGTGCATCTTCTCTCCCACCTATCCACCCCATCCATCCCACTGACCAATCCCCACCACTCCCTGTCTGCACTCACCTATCACCATCCCACCTACCTTCCCCAGCCTTATGCCTCCGCTGTCTATTTATTTAACAACTCCCTTTCCCCTCCCTATTTCTGAAGAACGTTCCCAAACCAAAACGTCAACTTTCCTGCTCCTCTGATGCTGCCTGGCCTGCTGTGTTCCTTCAGCTCCATACTGTGTTGCCTCTGACTCCAACATCTGCAAGTCTTGCTATCTCTTATCTGGTGATAGTCTTGATGACAAGAAGAAGAGTCATTAATGTCACATGAACATGTTAAATTAATATTATCGTAGAGAGGAAGATAAGGAAGACGTCCAGTGGTAATTGTGGTGGAAATTGACTGAGACAGCAGTAATAGTGAGGAGAAAGAGAATTCACAAAGCAAAGTTCTACAATTCAACTAGCCAACACTGAAATACCTGACAGTTCATATTCAGAGTTTGGACAACAGGATGACTTTGTAGAGTTAATTAGGAAATTCAAGGAAATCTGTAGAGATACACCAGGGTGTACAATGTTAGCCATTCATTTTGTGGGTGTTAGGGGAGTCAGTATCAATAAAACAAATGCAATACATGGTAGAAAATCACTTGTTGGAACCTAGTGAAAGTAACTGGAGTTCACCAGTCATACTAGTTTCTCAACTGGATGGGTTGACTAGATCCTGTAGAGATTACAGAAAAGTAAATGCAGTTAACAAAAGAGATTAATACTCAATTCCTCTGTTTGTAGATTGCATTGATTAGCTTAGCAGTGCCTCATTCCTTACTAAGATTAATCTATTAAAGAAGTACTGTTAACATCAAAAGCTGAAGAGATATCAGCTTTTGTTACACCAAATAGGTTACATCAATGTTTTATCATGTTATTTGAGTTTAAAAATACACCAGCTACATACAAAAGACGAGCTAAAGCGCATAACTGTGTAGTTTATTTAGTGGATGCTATGATATATGGCACACCTAAAGGACACGTAAAACAAGTAAGATATAGTAACAACAGTAACAAGTAACTATGTTAAAAAAAATCAGAAGACATATTTAAACAGCTACACTTAACTGGTAACAAATCTTTTCCAGAGTGTGTTTGTAAAATTGAGAGTAACTTTCCTACCTCAGATCCTAGGGTGTAGGTAATTGTGAAGGCTCTGATAGAATTCCCAATTCTTAAACCAAGCAGGGAATCATGAGATTACTGGAATGTTTGATTTTTATTGAAAATTAGCACCTTGTTCTTTTGCTAGCTAGTGTTCAAAATGAGGCAGATTGACTATCTCGACCATTACATTGGTCATTGTTAAATTTGTGATGGCTTCTGTGAACAGTAGGGCCTGATTTTCAGTGTCCTCTGACAACATACATGTGCACACACATGTGGGTACTCAAAATCCATGTGCACGCACTCATGGGTACACACATGGATGCACCAACTTACTAAACAAGTTCATCTATAAATGTATGTCAATGTAAAAACTAATTAGTGACAGTCTCTAAAAATCTAATGAAACAATTCTAACCTAGTCATGAGAAATCTGAATGCTCAGCAGATGGAAATTCAGTGGAGGGGGGTACATAATTAAAATGTAACTCTCTATCTGCCCTTCTACAAATACTACATGGGAAAGAACATAACCATGTATAAATTCTAATAAAAAAAAGACAGTAAATGAGTTTTAATGATGGAATATTAAAACAGGGAAAGAAGGGAGAGGAACAGTGAATGAGAACTGGCAGATTTTAAAATTAGACCAGCTAATTTAATTCTCCACAGCCATTTATAACTTTAATTTCTTCCCGTGGACATGGCTGATACTGGCTGCATTGACAGTTGGAAGGTAACCAGCAGGTCAGCCAAGGAACAGGCCATAAAACAAGTCAGTGAGCAAAGTTTCTGATCAGCCATTTATTCTGACCTCCTCATTTATCAAACGGTTGTTGTTATGCCTTTGTCCCTTACTATGGTCATTCTGAATGGGGTTAGATGTCCCAAGATTTGTTAAATTTATGAGAATTCATAACACTCATTAAGCTCTTGTCTAAACAAAGTTAACAACTCAAGTCTGCCTCAGGGTGAAGGCAAATTTGGAAAAGAAGCCTCGTTTCTCAGCATCTTGGACTTTAATTCAACTCTGCAAAGAATAATAAATCTCCAGTAGATATAAAGCTTCATTCTGGTATCTCAAGCACCTGTCTGTCTGCAACCTATTAATACACTGCTTTGAAAAAAAAAATACTTGTTAGTAAAAAGTTTCACTGTAATTCTGCCAAACAGAAATTTGGATTGATGATTTGGTCAGTTCTTAATGAATGACAGCATGACAATAAATCCACTGGGAGACCACAGGAGCAGCAATTTTCTCTTGGTTGATGCAGCTGGACTGTTACTAATGAGGCTAAGTTAATATTTTTATACATGGAAGTGGGATTATTCCTTGAGAACTTGCCCTAGCCAGACATTAGATTCAAGGTCATGGGAGAGAAATTCTCATGCTTTATCTCTATGTCACAAAGCTCACCGATATCTCGGTGCAGAAATTATGCACATTTTACAAACTTATAGAATACATTGTGCAGGTTTGTATTCTCTATATGGTCCCTCACTCTCAGGGAGGGTAAGGGAGCTGATAACAGAATTTGGGCACATTCGTCCACACCTCACGCAATTAGAAAGAAATAACTTGCCTTTATTACAGCTCCTCTGGCAATCAAGAAGCATGCAAACATCCAGGACAAAGTAACCCACCTGACTGGCATTGTAAACATCCACTCCCTCCCCACTGATACTCAGTAACAGCAAAGCACTGCATGATGCACTGCAGAAAATCACAAAAAGATCCTCAGACAGCACCTTCCAAATCCCTGACCACTTACATCTAGAAAGACAAAGGTAGCAGATACATGGGAACACCACCGCCCGCAAGTCCCCCTCCAAGTCACTTACTATTCTGAGTTGGAAATATATTGCCATTCTTTCAGTGTAACTGCGTCAAAATCCTAGAATTCCCTTCCTAAGGGCACTGCAGGTCAACCTACACCAAATGGATTCCGATTCTGGTTGAGGCTACCTTTCTGTGACGACATTGTCCACAACCTGCCAGACTGATACACAATGCCCCACACTCTCATTCAAAAAAAACCCCACCCCTTGTTCCCCATGCTTACACACCATCCCCCACCCCCTCAACATAAACAACCCCACCCTACTGTTCCCATGCCTACACACATTTCCCCATCCCCATACATCAGCCACCCGGTCCACACACTCCATCTCTCGCGTACACTTCATCTCCCCGACACACACTCCGTTTCCCACACACGCTGCATATCTCACATACCCATCTCCCATAAACCGTACCATACCCCCTCTAAGTTAAAAAGTCAGAGAAGATAAGGCTCTGGTACCTGTGTCCTTTTTCTTGTCCCGTGATAATTCATGAACCGTGCCGCTGATTTCTTGTTGCAAGCTGTTGAGGATCTCCTCAAGGCTAGTGATATCTTTACAGTCCAGGTCAATGAAGAACTCATGGTGTCCCTTTTTGAAGCGGGAAGGCCTTGATTCAATGTGAGTTAGATTCACACCCTTTTTCTGCCAAAAGCAAAGAAATAAATGTCTGAGATAGTGGGAACTGCTGATGCTGGAGAATCCGAGATAACAAGGTATAGAGCTGGATGGACACAGCAGGCCAAGCAATATCAGAGGAGCAGGAAAGCTGATGTTTTGGGTCTGGACCCGTCTTCAGAAATAAGTGCCTGCGTTTTTTTTTTAGGAAAGTACCTTCAAAAGGATTTGTTGAAGGAAAATAAATTCACTCATTCTGGGTGCTGCAAAGTGATTCACAACTATTGCATAGCAAGCTCCCACACACATTGGTAATGACTGGGTCATTTGTTCTGAGTGATTTGAAGTGATGGATAAATATTGAAGCAGGTCATTGAATTAAACTTCCCTGCTCTTCCTCCAACTGTGTTGTGGGGTCTTTTACATCCACCAGAGCTAGCAGACAGGGTCTCGACTTAGTGTCTCATCTGAAGGATGACAATTTCATCCATGAGCCCTTCCTCAGCACTGGATTGAATAAGATCAGAGGGAACTGGAGCAGAAGTAGGCCATTCAGCCCATTTGCCTCTCTGGCAATCAACAAGATCATGGCTCATCTGATTGTGGTTTTAACTTTACGTCCCTATCTGCTCTGATGAGCCCAATAACCCTTGACTTTGAGTATGTTTAATGATCTGGCCATGATTAATCTCTTGGAAATAGATTTCCAAAGTCTTACAACCCTCAGAGAGAAGAAAGTCTTCCTCATCTCCCTTTCAATGAGAGGCCCCCTTCTTTTGAAACGGTATCCCATAGTTATAGACTCCCCCAAGAGGGGAAACATCCTCTCATCAGCAATTGTGACAAGCCCCCTCAGAAACTTGTATGTTTCGATAAGTTCAGCTTTCAATTTCCTAAATTCCAGTGAGTATTGGCTTAACCTGGTCAATGTTTCCTCATGAGACAACCCCATCATCCTGGGAATCAACAGAGTGAACCTTCTCTGAACTATTTACGAAGTGCATCAACCTTAAGCAAGGAGACCAAAGATGTTCACAGTGCTCTAAAGGGAGTCTCACTACTACCCTGCACAGTTGCAGGAAGCCTTCCAAACGTTTTTTTGAAGCTTTGAACCACTGTCAATAAAAGCCATTTGCATTCCCAATTTCTTGCTGTACCTGCACGGTGACGTTTAATGGTTCATGAAAAAGGACACCCAGGTCCCCTATATCTGAGTTTGGTAAACTCACTTCATTAAAATAATATTCTCCTTCTGTAGTATTTGACTGCAAGTGGACAAGTCCACATTTTCCTACATTGTCCACTCATCTCACCTGTTTGTATCCCTTGCAGACTCTTTGTATCTTTCTCACAGCTTGCGTTCCCACCTATCTTTGCACCATCAGCATATTGGGCGCAAACAGTGCCTCGTCCTCCAAATCATTAATAGAATAGAATAGAAATGTATTGTGATGTGTACTTTTACATGAAAAATACAGTGAAATGTTTTATAAGTCACCCCACCATGGCAGCTGTATTAATGACAGAACTAACACATAATAATATAAAAAAGCAAAATTAAGACAAATTTCATCACAGTTAATGGCTCCTGGGCTTGGGGAAAGCTGATTAAGGAACAATGGAATACCCTGAAGATGCAACTGGGAGGATTTCACCATTCTGGGCTGCTGGAATACCTGAATGTTGAAGACAAAGAAGACCACATGGGGACAAGACCTCAATGCCAAGATAAGACTGTCACACAGGAGAACCACCACACAGGGAGATTGCTATGCCAGAGCGAGGCCACCTTTCTCCTGTTTCAGGCACCTGGTCTATCTGCTGAGCTGGGTCTTTGCCCTGGCCTGCAGGGCGAGGCTTGGAAAGTCAGCCTGGGACCTGTTCTTCACTTGCTAGGAGACACCGGGCTGGGATAGAGCTGCGTCAAACTCATCCTGGCATTGCTGCCACTGCTGCTAGAGGCTTAATAGAAGAGAAAGTGAAGATAAGAAAGAAAAAAAAGGAAAAAAGAAGAAAAAGAGCAGAAGTAAAAAAGTAAAAGTAAGAAGAGCATAAAGGAGATAGAAATCCAATGGCAGCAGACAAGCCCCTGGCTCAGCTCTTCTACTCTGCCATCATCTTGCTTGATTGAAGAGTACAAGAAGATCATAACATAGATCATAGCTGAGGTCCAAGCTCTCATCCCTGTGGCCACTAGTTAAAGCTTGTCACCCAAAAGATCACTAATTAGTCCTGACTTTGTTTCCCATTCATTAGCCAATTCTCCATTTCTGCTAAAAAAACCCACCCTTAATGATCTCAGCAAGAGCCTTCTAGGTGGCACCACATCAGATGTCAATGCTGATTACACCACCAAGTATAAGGTGCAATACCATTGGGGTTATTTGCTGGACTAACAATCTCGACATCATGAGTTCAAATCACAACAGGACTGTTGGAAAATTTCAACTCCATTTGAAGAACCTGGGAAGTATGGAAGAAGCCTCTAATCCCACTCTCGGTCTATAAGTGACTCTTGGGCCCCACCAAGCTGTGTGTTCTTAACAGCCCTGTGGTGGGGCACAACGCAATATTTAATTGCACCAAGCCTCCAGGAAGGGGAATAGACAGAGCGCTGCAGCGATGTCTTCATTGGGTAGACTGCAGCAGCTCCAGGGGTGACCAATTCCCACCTTCTCAAGTGACCATGTGGGATAAGCAATAAATAATGGCCTTGCTAGCAATCCTGAGCCCACATTCCATAACAGAATTAAAGACTAGAGTTTTTAACAACAGGTCCCAAAGAAGAGCCTTTGGACTCAAAGCGTTAAATCTGTTTCTTTGCCCACAGATGCTGCCAGACCTGCTAGGTTTCTCTAACAGTCTTTGCATTTGTTCAGATTTCTAGCACCTTCAATATTTTCTTCTGGTCAGATTTTTTACAATTTTTTCTGTTTAGTGCCATCTCATTTCTTGAATTTAGTGATACACAACTTGCCCTACCTGGTAGGATCTGAACTGGGAGGTTCCCACTCTTGATTGGCCAGCTTCATATCTGAATGTTAATATAGTACACACAATATTGTTATGCAACGATGTGACCTGAGGTAGATGTGGGCTCCTTAGGTGAAAATAAGGAAAGTCATTTAAAAAATTTGTACATGGGATGTGGGATTTGCTGCCCAGGCCAGCATTTATTGCCTGTCCCTAGTTGCCCTTGAGAAAGTGGTGGTGAGCTACCTTCTTGAAATTCTGCAGTCCATCAGAATTTTAATTAACTTTATTGTCACATGTACTCAAATGAGTACAGTGAAAAGTGTACAAGTCATCTTAGGTACAGAGATCCCTAGATACAGCTTTTTCAGTTACAGTTCTAGGAAAAATAGAGAAGTTTGCAGATTTCAGGAATGAATTATAAAAAGGAGATGTGCTGTAGGTAGATCCACAATGCCCTTAGGGAGGGAATTCCAAGATTTTGACCCAGTGACAGTGAAAGAACGGTGATATATTTCCAAGTCAGGATGGTGAGTAACTTGGAGGGGAATGTGTAGGGGGTGGGGTCCCCATATATCTGCTGCCCTTGTCCTTCTAAATGATGGAGTCATGGGTTTGGAAGATGCTATCTGAGGATCTTTGGTGAATTTCTGCAGTGCATCTTTTAGATGGTACACACTGCTGCTACTGAGTCGGTGGTGGAGGGAGTGGATGCTTGTTGATGTTGTGCCAATCAAGCGGCTGCTTTGTCCTGGATGGTGTCAAGTTTCTTGAGTGTTGTTGGGGCTGCACCCATCCAGGCAAGTGGGGAGTATTCCATCACACTCCTGACTTGTGCTTTGTAGATGGTGGACAGACTTTGGGGAGTCAGGAGGTGAATTACGCACTGCTGAAACTGCTGAAAAGCTCAGCAGGTCTGGCAGCATCTGTGGAGAGAAAGCAGAGTTAATGTTTCGGGTTGAGTGACCCTTCCTCAGAACTGTTAAACGTTAATTCTGATTTTTCTCCGCAGATGCTGCCAGACCTGCTGAGCTTTCCCAGCAACTTCTGTTTTTGTTCCCAAGGCTGTGAGTTTCACTTCATTAATACTGTCAGACCATCACTTGAAAAAGATCCTTTTCAAAGTCTTATAGTTACACATCTTCTGCAGCTGCTGATTTTAACTGTTCACACTGGGCCTGACCAAAGTGTAAGATTTTGCCTGGAGAATGCCTTAAACTTTGTTGTCTCAAGCCTTAAATATAAAATCGCCATAGTCTTACCAGACCATAGGGCTGCTTACTCATTACAGAGATACAGAGACACGACTGGTGATGGTTTAACTGAGGTCAGAGGAAATGTTGGGAAGGAAAATCCTGCATTAGAATCACTACAGTGTGGAGTCAGGCCATTCAGCCCATCGAGTCCACACCAACCCTTAATTTCCTGCAGCTAATCTACCTAACCTGCACATCTTTGGACTATGCAAGGAAACTAGAGCACCCAGAGGAACCTCACACAGACATGGGGAGAATGTGCAAACTCCGCACAGACAGTTGCTTGAGGGTGATATCAAACCTGGGCTCCTGGAGCAGTGAGGCAGCTGTGCTAACCACTGAGCTACAGTGCCATCCTAAATTTAATTGAATTGAACCTTCGCTGTTGACGTCAGTTGACATTGCACACTAGCCACCAACTGGGCTAACCTACTACCCTGCTCAAGCAGTAACATGTAGGTCAAGAAGAATATCTTTGTGTGAGCTGGGTAGCCTACTCAGCATGTGAACCATAATCATCCTGGTACCTGGCTGTATTCTCATTTCAAAGTCATATCCTTCATCTTGACAGGGAGATACTGCAAATACGATGATGCATTCATTGGTAATTTGTGGCAGATCATTTCAACGGTGAATTTATTGCAGTTCAGATGAATGAGGGGGAATCTCATAGATACTTATAAAATTCCAACAGGACTGGACAGGATAGATGCAGGGAGGATGTTCCCGATGGTGGGTGTGTCCAGAACCAGAGGTCACAGTATGAGGATTTGGAGTAGACAATGTAGGACGGAGATGAGGAGACAATTCTTCACCCAGAGAGTGGTGAGCCTGTGGAATTCATTACCACAGGAAGCAGTTGATGCCAAAACATTGAATGTATTCAAGAGGCGACTAGATATAGCACTTGGGGTGAATGGGATCAAAGGTTATGGGGAGAAAGTAGGATTAGGATGATCAGCTATGATCATGAACTATGGTGGAGCAGGTTCGAAGGGCCGAATGGCCTCCTCATGCTCCTATCTTCTATGTTTCTATGTAAGTTCATACATATAAAACTCCATGATGATGAAGACTAGAACTTGTGCTAAACCTCGGGATATTTATGCAAACAACATGGTTTTTGAACCAAAGGCAAAAGGCACGCATATTGTCTTTTCTGATGCATCGACTTTGAGAATCATGATATTAATGTGATTGTAGTATTATAGTCAACCAGCTTTTGCCAACAGAACTGGCTTGAGAGAATGGAAGTGAGTAACTGGTGGTTGTCTTGTGATTCATGGGAGAGGCCTCTTGAACAAATCTCACAGCAGAGATGCCCTTTCCGTGAAGTTGGGTACACAGATTGAGAGGAAGTTAAAAATCTGACACAATGTCACAGATCTTCTTTATCCACTGGGATTGGTGTTTTTGGATATCCTTGATCTTACTTGGATCAGGTTGGACTCACAGGTGGAGTAAAAGAACCCAAAGAGGTTTATCTGGCTAATGTTGACCTGGTACTTCTTTCTGTTAAAAACCAATCCTTGTGACTGTGTTACAGTTTTCATTAGGTAAAGGTTGTGGTCATGGTCTGACCCATGACCATAATATTATCAGCTACGTAATCACAGCCAGTTGTGAACTAACCATCTGGTATTGGATAATGTCATGGCTAGATGACAGTTCAAAGGGCAACTATTGGAAATAGTACCTTATAAATACCATTCTAAATATTCATTTTTGGGATTCTCCTGCTACATCAGTATCTCTGTTTTGGACCAGTTTAGTAACTAATCTCAATTAGGAAAATTTAGAATTTAATTCCTTTAGCAACAGCAGCCCTTGAGGACATGTCTTAGTTGAAAGCTTGAGGTGTCTTGGATCTAGGTATATTTCTATGGTGCCATCTTACTTCAAAACATGCAATGGACCTACACCTAATCTATGTGGTGGTCAACCTCCCAAAACGGTGCTACTTTACTCCCTCTGACCCAGCTCCACTTGAAGCTTCCTGGCACCTCCTTGCAGGATCAATGGGTAGAGTTGCATCATCCTTAAGTTGCAACACTGCACCATTCCCAAAATTCCTAATTGCGTCAGGTCTGTAAGTGTGGCCACAGGCGTTCAAGACTACTGATTGATTTGATTACATCGTGTGTGGTTTGTTCCACCGCAGTGCACATGGTTTGAATTTCATAAATTGTGACTATATCAAGGTTGTGTATTGGAAGCCCTGCCCTTCTGAACTGTTGGTATCTACCAGGTAGAAGATTGCAGGAAGCCAAGATGAGCTTGGGAATTGGCACCTCAGTGTGACTGTCGGTACCTAGAATTGGTGATCCATTATAAACTGTGAGATGGTCCCTTTTAGGCTGTTCCATGGAGCGCCGCTTACTGAGCTGCGTGTCTTTCAGGAAGTGTAGCAGCTAAATGTTGGCGCTAATTCCTGTGTTGATTTTAGCTTTTACTGTGTGTGGTCCTGCCTGCTGAGGACATTTCATATTGTTAACTGTAAAAGTGTCTGATCACCTTATACCAGTAACATGGTGTGTGATGTTGACAATGTGGAAAACTTGGTCATCTTCTGATATTTGTCTTTAGGCTTTGTTGGCTCTAAACTCATTGATATGTTTGAGTTTATGCACCTTCTTAATCCTTTCCTTGTGACCAATATTGTGGTGCTGTTCAGTTTTGTTCACCTGTGTTTTGTTCTGGGGTCTGGCTTGGCCTTGACTTCAGCAATAGTGTTGACTGCATTAAGGCATGTAATTGTTGTTGGCTTGCTGTTATGGTTTTAGACTTGTGCCCATCTTCAAATAGTGTGTCAACGCTATTGCCTTCTTTTGTCCAAAAGACTCTTCCACAAGGTTTTAATTGGTGTAGAGGTGAGTACTACCTTCAGTGAGTATCTCTGACAAATCCTCTTCAGAAAAGTAACTCTCATGCCCTTTGCTGCATTATGTTCTGAAAAACTGGTCAATAGATAATTAGGGTTACTATCTGTATGACCTGAGTTAGAATCTGTTAATCCTGAAGTTCTGACTCACCTTGAGCTGGTCTTCAAGTATCTTCCAGATCTTTTTTGGATCTTTCTGATTGCCCATGGAAAGATCGGATGTGTTAACCTCTCAAAGTCTTTATAAAGTGCCAATAACACGCAAGATTTTTAAAACTTTTTTTTCCCATGGGATTATGTTTTTATTTCAGAAATGAAGTGCCATGCAGTCTTTGTTTATTTCTTCTGATGCTTTTGCTTCTCTCTCATTCTATTTTTCTGTTTTTCTTTGGTTCTGCTCCTCTTTATTTCGCCCTGTTACTGCTCCTTTAAGAATTGCAGGCTAGACACCTTAGTTTTGCAGGCTTCTAGTTTAGGATTTGCAGGCTTACAGTCGCAGGTTTGTGTTTGTAGATGGTAAGGTGTGAAAGCATAACACATGCTTTGTTTAGATTTATGCTGATTTGGAGAAAGAATATGGTGGAACTGGTCAGGGTTTGGACAGGTGGGGCTTTTTTAACATTGGCAGTTTCCTTATTAGTCTTTTGGACTCTATTTTCTGTTTAGGAGCACTTTGGGGCTGTACTTTCAGGACCATTTAGCAGCTTTCTTTTAAACAAGAATAACAGATCAGCAGTCTGTGGTGGTTTTTAAAGGTGAATAGAGATGTAAAATGCTCATATGCAGGCAAGCAGCCAATAGGTTTGATTGTGTATGTAACTTCAGCACTTTTTGTAGTAAAGTAAGACACTTTTAGAATCTGTATCTGATGTTGCTGTTTGTCTGAATTCTCTGTTGTCCAGATCTCTTGCCAAACTGATCTTCAATCAGTTTTCCAAATAGCTACTGCCAAGTTATTACAGTGTTTTATGTACTGCCAATGCCTCAAAGCATGATGTGGGTTTGCCTCCAACAGTATTTTACTTAATGTGGCAATGCTTACATTATCTCCCATAACATAAGAAGCTGGGCGTGGATATCATGGTGTTGAAGAATCCAAAAGATGTTTATTATGGCGAGCAATTATACATAAACATTAAGTTATAATTGAGCAGCATGCTTGCAGTAGGGTGCCATGCTTCAAGTGATCCCAGGGTAAGGCAGAGTCTGGGATGTTTATACTTTATATCTTTATTTTTAAACCTTGATATCTTAGTCACACGCTATGTTACACAGATGATATTGTGAACATATCACAAAGATATACTGTCATAACCCTAGCCCTATCACAGACAGCTTGTTCTGGACAAGCCTGTCACAGCACTCCTGCACACAACAGATCCACAGTCCATGCTGGTGTTCATGCTCCAATCAAGCCTCCTCACTTTGTTTTCCATGTAACCCTGCCATGAATTCCCTTCCCCCAACTCATGCTTGCCTAGGAGTTTTCAGAAGAACTACATTCTGATGAAAGGCCACAACGTGAAACTTTAACTTCCTCTTTCTATCCACAAATGCGGCTTGACCTGCTGAGTATTTTCAGCATTTTCTGCTTTTTGTTTTAAAGATATCTAGCATCTGCAGGTTTTGCTTTTGTTTTGGAGAATTGAGCGTTGAGAATCTTGAAGAGTTACGGGTTAATCATTGAACTTGCCCACATATTGTGAGAATGGAAATTTTTCCAAAGCTAAGAAAATTGAAGTCACAGAGTCATACAGCAAGGAAATAGACCCTTCGATCCAACCAGTCCATGCCAAACATAATCCCAAATGAAACTAGTCCCACCTGCTTCCTTCTGGCCCATATCCCTCCAAAGCTTTCCTTTCATGTATCTAAGCAAATGTCTTTTAGATGTTGTAACTGCATTCACATCCACCACTTCCTCAGCAAGTTCATTCCACACGCAAACCAAGTATCTGGAGAAAAATTCCCCCCTGGTTGCTGCTGTAACAGTCTGAGTATTGTCTGGAAAGGAATGTTCTTGAAAAGAGAAAAAATGGCTGGAACAGCGTCTAATGTAATAAAATTGATAGAAAGAACCATCACTATAGCAGGAATGGGTAATAGCTTATAAAGTGTATTTTTCAATGAACTTGAGAACAGTTAAGGCAAAAAGACTTGGTGGAAACTACCTTTGAAGTTAATAACTGCAAGCGCTTCTGTAAGTTGACAGATTTCAAACAGTTTGGAAGGAGATTCACTTGAAATTCTGTTCGTGACATGTGTTATTTATGCAAGCAATATAAGTTAGAGACTTGGAGAGCCTAGGACCAGAAGGCATAGACTCAGAATAAAGGGGCATCAACTGAAGACTGAAATGAGGAGTAATTTCTTCTCTCAGAGTCTTTGGAACACCTGGCAATCCTCTACAACAATGTGAAGACTTTACAGTTATCTAATTGGGCTCACAACCCCAAGAGTAGGAGGGTGACTATCAGAGGAGCTGTTCGTGAATTTGAGTTCCATTAAAGTCCAATCAGGAGATAAGCCAATTTCAGAAAAAAGTGATGATAAAACTGTCAGCATGTAGGCTTTTAACGGTCTTGATAGGGTAAATGCTGAGAGAATGTTTTCCCTCATGGGAAAGACTAGGACCTGAAGGTATAGTCTCAGAATAAAGGGGTGCCAATTTAAGACTGAAATGAGGAGAAATTTCTTTTTTTAGAGGGTTGAGTGTCTTTGGAGCTCCTTGCCGCAGAGTGGTGTGGGGACAGCGCCCTCATGTATATTTAAGGCTGAGACAAATAGATTCTTGATCAGTTGGAGAATCAAGGGTCATGGGGAAAAGCAGGAATGTAGATGTGGAGAATGTCGGATTAGCCACGATCCTACTGAATGATGGAGCAGGATTGAGAGGCCAAGTGGCCTTCTCCTGTTCCTATTTCTGAAGGTCTTGTGGTCTTATAAATCAACATGACTTCCAATAGTTCTTCAGAGGGGCTCAGAGGGTAGAATGAAAAATTGAAAGCTGTGCTGTGGGTGAAATTGATTGATTGCCAGTCTAAAATGATTATCAGGTCTGTGCCAAGCTCTCCACATCAAGCAACTTGTACTCGTTGTGAAAGCCACTTTAGAAGACAGAAGAAAGGAAGTTTATGAATGGTTTGATGCTAACAGAAATAAGTAAACTATACCCACTAATTCCCTCCATAAGCATCTGTATCACAATGGAGTCCATGGTGGCGGCCCTTATTGGAGCCGATTTAGCCAAATATATTGATCCATGTCAAGTGACTTTTATATAGAATGTGGGAAATCAGAGCTGGAGATGGCCATTCAGCCCTTCAAGTCTGCTGGGCCATTCAATGAGTCAATTTTGCTCTTCCAATTCAACACTACTTTATCACACTACTCTTACATCCCTTCATCCCTCATCCTTCAGTATTCATAAAACTGACAGACAGTCTCTGACTTTGATGTTCCTCACCATTGAAGGTTGTAACGCTGGAGAAGATTACAGAGAAAGGGAGGAGTGAGACTTGAAAACAAAGATGCAAATTTTAAAATCAAGACCAGGATACATTAGGGGTTAAGAAGGCTAGGGACGATGGGTAGATGGGACTTGGTGCCAGCACTGGATCATCAGAACGCTACAGCGGTGGAGAAATGTTTAGTTAAATGCTCTTGAATACTATTGAACTAATATAGGCAGGTCATGAAGTTTAACCAGAACAAGGGGACACATATTTAAGGTGAAAGGCAGGAGAATCAGAGGGACTTCTGAGAAAGGGTTACCGGACCTGAAACATTAACTCTGATTTCTCTTCACAGATGCTGCCAGACCTTTTCCAGCAATTTCTGTTTTTGTTTCAGATTTAGAGGGCATATTAGGAAAAGTTCCTTTACCCAAAGGATGGTGGGTTTCTGGAATGCACTACCTGGGAAGGTAGTTGAGGTGGGAAACCTCACGCTTCCACTCCCGTACATCTCAGATGTCCTCATTCTTCAAGGACCGCAACTACCCCCCCACAGTGGTCGAGAACGCCCTCGACCGTGTCTCCCGCATTTCCCACAACTCATCCCTCACACCCCGTCCCCGCAATAATAACCAAAAAAGAATCCCCCTCGTCCTCACGTACCACCCCACCAACCTCCGGATCCAACGCATCATCCTCCGACACTTCCGCCATCTGCAATCTGACCCCACCACCAAAGACATTTTTCCCTCCCCACCCTTATCTGCTTTCCGGAGGGACCACTCCCTCCACAACTCCCTTGTCCGCTCCACACTCCCCTCCAGCTCCACCACACCCGGCACTTTTCCCTGCAACCGCAGGAAGTGCTACACCTGCCCCAACACCTCCTCCCTCACCCCAATCCTAGGCCCCAAGACGACTTTCCACATCAGGCAGATGTTCACCTGCACATCTGCCAATGTGGTATACTGCATCCGCTGTACCCGTTGTGGCTTCCTCTACATTGGGGAAACCAAGCGGAGGCTTGGGGACCGCTTTGCAGAACACCTGCGCTCAGTTCGCAACAAACAACTGCACCTCCCAGTCGCGAACCATTTCAACTCCCCCTCCCATTCCTCAGACGACATGTCCATCCTGGGCCTCCTGCAATGCCACAGTGATGCCACCCGAAGGCTGCAGGAACAGCAAATCATATTCAGCCTGGGAACCCTGCAGCCTAATGGTATCAATGTGGATTCCACAAGCTTCAAAATCTCTCCTCCCCCTACCGCATCCCAAAACCAGCCCAGCTCATCTCCGCCTCCCTAACCTGTCCTTCCTCTCACCTATCCCCTCCTCCCACCTCAAGCCCCAGCCCCATCTCCTATCTACTAACTTCATCCCGCCCCCTTGACCTGTCCGTCCTCCCTGGCCTGACCTATCTCCTCCCTACCCCCCCACCTACACTCACCTTTACTGGCTCCATCCCCGCCTCTTCAACTTATCTGCCTCCTCTCCACCTATCCATCTTCTATCCACCTCCCCCCTCTCCCTATTTATTTCAGAACCCTCTTCCCCTCCCCCATTTCTGATGAAGGGTCTAGGCCCGAAACATCAAGCTTTCCTGCTCCTATGATGCTGCTTGGCCTGCTGTGTTCATCCAGCCCCACACCTTGTTATCGCTGTTTAAAATGCGTTTGGATGAGCACTTGAAGTGACATAATATTCAAGGTAATAAGAGTAGTGTTGGAAAGTGGACTAGCATAGATTTCGAGATAACAAGGTGTAGAGCTGAATGAACACACAGGTCAAGCAGCATCAGAGGAGCAGGAAGGCTGACGTTTCGGGCCTAGACCCTTCTTCAGTGTGTTTTTGATGATACAGACTCAATGGGCTAAAGGGTCTCTTCTGTACAGTATGATTCTAAAATAACATGCATTGTGATACTCAGCCAAGTTAACACACAAAGCCTTTTTGCTTCTCAGCTCATCTGAAATTGTGTTTGCTTGCTCAGTTCTGTAAATAACCAGTGGAATTTTCCAGTACCGAATGCATTATTTAACCAGGTGATTTCATTGCTTATATCTGTTTCCCCTTTGGTACTGAGACAACAACGTGTCATTGTAACTTGAACTTCAGCAAATAAATGGTTGCGTTGGGTCAACAGAGTGCTGCATGTTGAAGATGCCACCTCTTGAGATCAGGCCCAATCTGCCCTTTCAGGTAGGAGATCCCACGGCTACTATTTTGAATGAATTTTGAGAAGTTCTCCATGGCCTAATGGTCAATATTTATCCCTCAAATAACATAATCAAATGGCCCAATTATCACAGTGCTGTTTTGGGATCTTGCTGTGTACAAATTGGCTACCATATTTCTTACATTGGAACATAAGGACACAGGAAATAGGACATTTGCCCTTGGAGACAACTCTGTCCATCAAAACTGTCATGGTCACTTTACTACTTCAACTGCACTTTTCAGCTCAATCCCCAGATCCATTAGTTTCATTTAACCAAAAAAATACTATTCACTTCTGTCTGGAACATATTCCAGAATGACTTTCCATGGTTCTCTGGGGTCCGGATTCCAAACATTCACACTCTTTGAACAAAGAAATTTCTCTTCATAAAAACTGAAAGAACTGTGGATGCTATAAATCAGAAACAAAGGCAGAATTTACTGGAAAAGCTCAGCAATGCTGGCAGCATCTATGAAGAGAAATCAGAGTTAATGTTTCGGGTCCAGTGGCCCTTCTTCAGTCTGAAGTGATCAGCACCTTGTTGGTTTTTACTTGGGATGTGGTGGTCCCTCTGGATGTGCTGATTTGTTACTGCCTGCTTTATACTAACACTGAAAGCTGTAACCAATCCCTTAAGTCCAATTCCAAAAGGGCGGCATGGTGACTTAGTGATTAGCACTGTTGCTTCACAGTGCCAAGAACCTGGGTTCGATTCTAGCCTTGGGTGACTGTCTGTGTCAACTTTGTACAGTGTCTGTGTGTGTTTCCACTAGGTGTATTGGTTTCCTCTCACAGTCCAAAGATGTGCAGTTAGGTGTATTAGCCATGGTAAAAGTGGGGCTATGGGGATAGAGTTGGGAGCTAGGTCTGGGTGGGAAGCTCTCTGAAGCGTCAGTACGGGCATGATGGGCCAAATGGCCATTTTCTGCACTGTGGGGCTTCCATGAATTCAGAACATGCTCCGAAAATTTTGTTTGATCTCCAGTTCGTGTTTCTGGAATGCTGTGCCTCTAACAGATCCTATTATTGGTAAAAATAGCCTTTCCCATCGAGTCAAGTTTTAAAACTTGTCCAGGTTTACCAAGGCATCATTTTATCAACTGGCCCATGTCTGGGGTCAGTAGCCCAGCTTTGAATGACAAAACTCAGGCACCCGGATTGATATAACTGCTTTGGAACAGGGTAAAATTTAACGTAGTGACCATGAGGGAAAAGTCTGACCACTAGTGCAACTTGTATTTTGTAAACAACTGTAGTATGCGGTGTGTGTTTAGAAAGTAGTGTTGAGGATCAAAGGGCAGTATATGGCAGGAGGATAAGGGGGTGGAGATCAGTGCAAACTGTGAAAATGAACCTGTACCAAACAAATTATTTGGAATGTTACAGAACATTTGCGTAATTTCCTAAACTAATCAGTGACTACGTGTGAAATGGAAAATGAAAGGCGGAAACTGAACACGAGACCCAATAGGTTGTTTGGAACTATCCCTCCTCAAAGTGTTATTTCCCAATTATCCCTCTCATGACATTTGACATGAAATGAAAGATTCAAATATCTTGTTGGATGATGTCTACATGATCCAGTGAGGGACTATGAGGTGTATTTACTCAAGAGATTTCTTTACCCCTGAACTTACATGAAGCAATATGTGCATTGAATAAGCTGCTCCAAGGTTATAATTGTTGCGTTTAGATAATGTACCACATCATCAAAATTCTAAAGAGAAGGACTGAACAAAATGTTTGGGAGAGAGATGGTAGAAGTGGGGTGCCTGATAAAAAGGTTATAAGTTGTGGAAGTGCTTGTTGGGGAGAAAATGTTTCATATTAATGGGGAGAGAGACTAAAATAACAGCCATAAGATAGGACAGACACTAATAAATTGGGAATTCAGGATAAACCTGGGGTGGGGGTGTCCAAAACAAGAGGACATAGGTTTAAAGGTGAGAGGGGAAAGATTTAAAAAGGGCTTAAGGGGTAATTTCTTCCAGCAGAGGGTGGTGTGTGTATGGAATGAGCTGCTAGTGGTGGAGACTGGTACAATTACAACATTTAAAAGGCATCTGGATGGGTGCATGGATAGGAAAGGTTTAGAGGGATATGAACCAAACCCTGGCAAATGGGACTAGATTTGTCTAGGATATCTGGTCAGCACAGCTGAGTTGGACCAAAGGGTCTATTTCCATGTGTATATCTCTGTGAATCTATGACTCTATGATATGTGAAAGCGCTTTATCACAAATGGATGCATTTTAAAATTGTCCGGAGGCAAAAGCTACTGCCAATTTGTACGCAGCAGGATCCCTCTGACAGAAGACAAGACAACTCCCATCAATAAAGCTTACCCATGGTAAGTAGAAAACAGCAAATACTGGAAAAAATTTTATTATGGACAGGATGCTTAAGAGAGGTGGTGCAGATGCAATGGGCTGAATGTTTGCCCTATAGCTGTGACAACTGATTGTATTCAGAGGATTAAACCTGAAGTGGTCTACAGAGAAATCATTTGAAGTTTGCCCCTCCCTATTGCTTTCTCCAACTTTCTCCAAGTAACTTTCTCCTACTCCACAACCCTTCAAGATCTCTGCACTCTTCCATTTCTAATCTCTTGCACTTCTCTGAATGTAATTGTCATTTGCTGCCATGCCTTCAGCTACCTGTGTCCTTACCTGTGGAATTCCTTGGCTAAACGTCTCCTCCTGTTAGAGCTCCATCTCTTCTTTGTGAAGAGGTTCTGTGTGTGTTGTCAATACCATGACTCAGCAATTGACTGGCTCAGAAAGAGTCTGAAGTGGTGAATGATGCATCTAGGGATGTCAACAGCAGCAAAGGGTGGGGGAAGGCAGTGGCCAGCAGTAGGGGATGGGGGCAGGCAGTGTTTAGCAGTAGGGGATGGGGGTATTCCAGTAACCAGCAGGAAGGTGTAGAGGAAGCAAGTGCTCAGCAGCAGGGTTGGAGGGGGGAGGTGTCCAGCAGTAGTGGGGGGGGGAGGGGAGTCGACCGCCGCAGGGAGGGGGGGTAGAGTGGCCAACTACAGGGTGAGGGGAATGACAGTGTCCAGCAAGTTGGCTGGGCACTACGTCACCTCCAGCATCTACATCACCTCCAGCATCTATATATATGTAAGTGGCTGACAGCCATATTTGTTGGCCATATTCTCATTGGCAGCACATTCTTTACTCCAGAATACCCAGCAAGCTTCTGGTCACCTCTCTCAATGGTCTGGATTTTCGTCAAGTCCGTATCAACAATAACATTTTTACATATGGCAGGAGGATCCTGATTCCAGACTGGGAATTCCTATCCCAATACCTCACACATCATTTTGGGTTTGCAAGGTGCTGTCTGAGGAGCTTTGGTGAGTTTCTGCAGTGCATCTTGTAGATAGTACAACTGCTGCTACTGAGCGTTGTTGGCGGAGGGAATGGATGTGGTGCCAATTAAGTGAATTGCGTTGTCCTGGATGGTGTCATGCTTCTTGAATGTTATTCTCAAAACTTCATCATTTTTTGTGCCATCCTCCACATGGTTCGCCTCCCTTATATTGAATATAGCAGATCAATGCAGGGTCAGCACTAATCTTGAGTTATTTTAAAGATATAAGTCAATTATCTGATCCTTTCTCCAACCCATATTTTGACAGATGTTGCCACATTTACCTTATGTATTATGGTTATACTACAAATCTAATAACATAGAGGCTGAGGGTTCGAATTTCAGCATGGCGATTTATGAAGTGGAGTTGAATTGAAATAAAAGCTGGCATCATTTTCACTTAAGTGCTCTAGTTTTGTAGAAGTCCAACTGATTCACCAGTGTCCTTTTGGGAAAGGGACCTGTTGGTTTTACTTGGTCTAGGCCTATAGGTGACTCCAACAACTACATCTTCTGCCTAGCACCTTCAACAAAACAAAACATCCCAAGACAGGAGTAATTAGCAAACAAAGCACACTACCCAGCCTCAAAAGGAGACATTGGCATAAATAACCAAACGCTTGGTTGGAAAAGTCTGTATTTGGTTTGAAAAATATGCTTCAAAGGAACAGACAGGGTTAGAGAGGGCAGAGAGGGTTAGGAGGGAATTCCAGAGCTTAGTTCCCAGGCAGTGGGATTGGACAGTGACTGATTTTGGATTAGAATTGCATCTGAGCAAAAAGCGACAATTGGAATGCACAGAGAGCTTGGAGGATTGTAGGACTGGAGGAGGCCACAGGAGCAGTGAGGTTGCAGATAGCTTTGAGAAAGAACTCTTTCCAGAGGTCGTTATGTATTGAATATCCCAAGTGAATGGTTGAGCTGTGCTGACCTCAGTGGGACGGATTGTATGACGAGTATAACTGACTTTGCTTTTTAGGGAAGGAAGTGTGTTGCCCTTTCCTGGACTCGCTTCCATGTAACTACAGCCATGTGATTAACTTTTAACCGGCCTTTGGATGATTAGAGATGGACAGTAAGTTCTGACCTAGCCAGCAATATCCACACCCCACTTGTGAATATCAAAAAAAATTAAAATCATGCCGGGCTATCAGCTCCGATCTCTGTACCAGATCCAAAATCCAGCAATCTCTCCTGGAACTTTATGGGTAATGAACAAAAACGGATGAGTTGAAATGGTCCTAGAGTCAGTAAGTTCATCGATGCCCTCACGATGAGTAAAACAATGAGATATATAGCCGGGCCAATTCCATTTGTGGAAGCTCCACCAGCACTCAAGAAACCTGGTACCATCAGTACTTTTGATTGGTAACCCATCCAAAACCTTAAACCCCAACTCCCTCCTCTCCCATTGCACAAAACAGCAGTGTGTACCATCTACAAGACACTGCAGTATCTCACCAAGGCTCCTTCCAAACCAATGACCTCCACCAGCAAGAATGACCACAGTCATAGACAATTAGAAATATTTCTAACTCTAAATTTTCCTCCAAGTCACACATCATCCTGATGAGGACATAATGTTCCCTCAATGTCCCTGGGCCAAAATGAGCACAAATTCTACGAACAGTGCTGTAAGTACGCCTTCACGACACAGGCTTGTAGTAGTTCAAGAGGAAGACCAAAGACTCCGTCCTCAAAGGTTGGTTAAGGCCAGGCAATAAATGTTACTCTTGTCTGAAAGACTCACACCCAAAGAATGAATAAAATCGAAGGCATGAAGATGTTTTTAAATCAACCTGCAATGACTGCTGGGACTTGAACTTGGGTCTCCTAGCCCACAGGCAAGGGCACTGCCATTGGCCTACAAGAGCCCTCATCAAAAATGTCTATGCATATCCAAATATGATGTCACTGCCTTTGGGATAGAATTGCTGTGAAGAAAAGTCAAGGAAGGCAGAGCTGTTAATAAACTTGATTAACACAATGAACTTGATTAGATGAGCAATTCCCATGCCTGATGTCAGTTAATGGACAATAGTAAAAAAAAACATGCTCCCAGGAATCAACACCCCCTTAAATTTGGCAGATGGCCCTTAGATACAACGAATGGTAGTTTATGTTTTTATTTGAGAGAGATAATAAGTGTTATCATGTATTACAACATTCTGGATATGAAACATGAGTTGCTGCAGCCTACTGACATACAAAGTGAACCTTTCCCGTTATCTGATCTGTTAAGTCCACTTACACAATTACAGTCGACTTGTCTAAGAGTGAGTGGCATCCAGACACTGGCCTTGGATAAGTTTGCGTCATTCAGAAATCAAATATTTACAAAGTTTCAGCAAAACAGCAGAAATGATGTACATAGGGATGTCAATCCCAGTGTTGCAGGAAGGTGGAAATAGCAAGCATTACCAAAGGTGGAAATAGCAAGCATTACCAAAGGTACTCCAGCAATTCAGGAAGGATTCTCTATCTGCTGATTACACCCTCGGGTGACTGTCTGTGTTGAGTTTGCATATTTATCCCATGTTTGCATGGGTTTCCTCCTAGTGCTCCGGTTTCCTTCCACGGTCCAAAGATGTGCAGATTAAATGGACTGGTCATGTTAAGTTGCTCATAGTGTCCAGGGATGTGCAGGCTAGGTGGACTAGCCAAAGAAGATGCAGGGTTACAGGGACAGGGTAGGGGGATGGGTCTGGGTGGGATGCTGGTTAGAGAGTTTTTGTGGATTCGGTGGGCTGAATGGCCTGCTTCCACGCTGTAGGGATTCTAAGATCTATGATTCTGGTTTCTCCATGCAATATCTCAGACATTGTTGTGAAACAAAAAAAAAAAAGACACAATATGAATATGTTTAAAAACTGCTTTGCAGAATTTTCAGAAGTGGAGGGTTTGAGTTTTAGGGAGAGGTGTATAGGCTGGGACTTTACTCATTGCAGCATGGGAGGCTGAGGGGTGACTTTATAGAGGTTTGTAAAATCATGAGGGGCCTGGATAAACTCAAGGTCTTTTCCCTAGAATAGGGGAGTCCAAAACTAGAGGGCACAGGTTTAAAATGAGAGCAGGAAGATTTAAAACGGACCTGAGGGCCAACATTTTAACAGAGGTGTGTATATACAACTAGTTGCCAGAGGAAGCGGTAGAGCTGAGTACAATTACAACATTTAAAACAGAAGTTGCTGGTAAAGCTCAGAATAGTCCTGAGGAAGGGTCACTGGACACGAAACGTTAACTTTTTAACGTTAACGTTAACGTTAATTTTTTTCTTCACAGATGCTGCCAGATCTCCTGAGCTTTTCCAGCAACTTCTGTTTTTGTTCCTGATTTAAAGCATCCACAGCTCTTTTGGTTTTTACCACATTTAAAAGACATTTGGACAGGCATATGGATTGGAAAGGTTGAGAGGGATATGGTTCAAATGCAGGAATACGAGACTAGTTCAGTCCAGGGAACCTGGTCAGCATGGATGAGTTGGGCTGAATGGTCTGTTTCTGCGTTCTATGACTCTAAATTACAGAGAAAATTTGCCAGAAGGAGCCAAAGATGAGGGACTTAAGTTATCTGGAGAGATTGTCAAAATGGATTGTTCACCAATTGACTCAGATTGGTCAGCGTCCTCTCTCTTATCTCTGTAATATTCTCCTCCCTTAGAACTCTCCACAATTGCTACACTCCTCTAAATCTGATCTCTTAATCATCCTCAATTTTAAGCCATGTAGTATTGGCCCTCACTTATCTGTGTTCTAAGTTCTGGAATTCCCTAATTAAACCTCTCCCTTTCTTTCATCCTCTTTTAAGAGGTGCCTTCAGACTAGTCCAGAAGTCGCACAACACCAGGTTATAGTCCAGCAGCCTGACGTGAAATGACAAGCTTTCGTAGCATTGCTCCCTCATCACATGAACAGCATAGAACATGGGCACAGAATTTATAGGTGGGGAGATCATTGCAAGATAATTCCAAATAATTAAGTGTCAAAATATAGTACAAATAGTGTGAGTGGAGTATTGACAGGCTGAATCACAAGTCTTTGCAGGTGATCAAAACTGTCAGACAATTTGAGTAAGATGTCAACAGTTCAATAGCAAGCCTTAACTAATTGGATCATAGGTCATCCCTTCACTTGCTATTCAGCTGTTGACACTTTACTCACACTGTTTGACACTTTTGATCCCCTGCAAAGACTTGTTATTCAAACGATTGACACTCCACTCAAACCATTTGTACTATCTTTTGATACTCTTAGTTACCTGGAATTATCTTGCAATGATCTCTCTGCCAATAAAGTCTGTGCCTGTGTGCCACCAACCACTTCACCTGACAGAGGAGCAGTGTTCAAAAAGCTTGTGATTCCAAATAAACCTGTTGGACTATAGCCTGGTGTCATATGACTTCTGACTTTGCCCACCCCAGTCCAACACCAGCACCTCCACACTCAAACTAGCTGTGTGACTAAGTCACCTATATCTTCCCACATAGCTCTATATCAAATATGGTTTGAAACTGCTCCTGGGAAGTGTCTTGGGGCATTTAGCTACATTCAAAGCTCCATGTAAATTCAGATCTTTCTATCCAAAATTTGAGCAGCTTGAAAGCTGAGTCAGAATGTCTGTTTCCTTCAGCAAATGAATCAGCAATTAGAAGCTGTAGATTGAACATAATTGGCAAAAGAATTCAGGGGTTATCAGAATTTTTGTTCACACAGATGATTAGTATGAACTGGATTGTATGACCTGAAAATAATACGGAATAAGATTCTACCAGAACTTTTTGAATAATTGAAAGTGTACTCGCAGGAGACAAACTTGCAGGAATTTTGGGAAAATTCTGAGCTGTGCAATTAAAGTGAATAGTTATTATGTTTGACAAGAGGGTGATATTTTAAAAGTTTCCACTCTTGTTAGTTAATGAAGTGGCAAACACAGCTGCAGGCAAGCCTGAGTTCAAGCTTGAGCTGGGAAGAGGAATCCATGATGCAGCTCTCCATCTCACTGGAAACTCAATGGTTAATTCCCTGCCCCCACCCTAACTCCCTAAATCCAGCTGCAGCAAACTGTGGCCTTGAATGGTTCAGGCCTTACATCCCCTTGTAACATCCCAACACTGATTATGATCCATTGACTAATACAGAAAGTGTTCAGAATGATACAAGATACATGCAAACTCAACATACCTGTAACATTTTCAAAACAGTCAGTGCAGATTGTCTTACTGAATTCTAAAAGGCAGTGTGGTCCTTCTCGTTAGAAGCACACTCCTATCTAATAGCGACTTCTTCAAATATCTCAAATTACTAGCATACTTTACCCCAACATCTCCATATTCACAAGAAATTAATTCTATTCTAGCAATCTGCAATAATTGAAAGAAAGACAAATTGGAAGAATGTAGGATAAACTGATGAGGGGACAGAAGCAGTGGGCAGAGCTTTACTGTTGTTCTCATTTTAATATGAATCAGAGATATGAGCTATGGGGCTAATGACCATAAGCAGATTGCAAATTATTACCTCAAACAGTCGCAAGGCTTTGGCCAAGGCACCAACTTCTTCCTTTAACGAGAAAATGAGAGTCACTTCATCACCAGTGGTACATTTTTCCTCAATATATATTGATCTCTAGAAAGGGGAAGAAGGAACATCTTGTTACAGTATAACACAGTTTCCAGGATTCCAAATCTACATCAATCCCAGAAGATATTATCCCACATTGCTGTATTCATCAACATGCTTTCCAAACCTGTGACCTCGATAACCAAGAAGATGGGCTGGAAATTGCATAGGTTTATCAGCATCTCCACATTCCCTCCAAATTCACCATTTCATCCTGACCTGGCAACACTGTTCCTTCAGTGGCTATGCATTGAAATCCTGAATTCCCTCCCTAACGCACTTCTGGGTGTAACTACAGCAAATGGACAAAAAAGTGGCTCACCACCACCTTCTTAACTGTGACTAAAGATTAAAGATATATGGTCCTGTTAGTTTTATTTTCTTGTAAAATGAAATGAAGATTGTTCATCCTCCTCCCTACCCCCCTACCTACACTCACCTTTACTGGCCCCATCCCCGCCTCTTCGACTTGTCTGCCTCCTCTCCACCTATCCTCTCCTCTATCCATCCTCTATCCGCCTCCCCCTCTCTCCCTATTTATTTCAGAATGAACTCTTCCCCTCCCCCATTTCTGATGAAGGGTTTAGGCCCGAAACGTCAAGTTTTCCTGCTCCTATGATGCTGCTTGACCTGCTGTGTTCATCCAGCCCCATGCTTGTTATCTCGGATTCTCCAGCATCTGCAGTACCTTTTACCTCTGAAGATTGTGAATATCTTTTTCCATTAAGTGAGAACAGATTATCATAAAATCCCTACAGTGTAGAAATAGGCCATTTGGCCCAGCAGATACACACCAACTCTCTGAAAAGCATCTCATCCAGACCCATCCCTCTACCCCTGCATTTCCCATATTAACCCACCTAGCCTGCACATCCCTGAATACCACAGACAATTTGGCATGGCCAATCCACCTAACTTGCACAGTGGGAGGAGACCGGTGCACCCAGCAGAAACTCATGCAGACATGGGGAGAATGTGCAAACTCCACACAGACAGTTAACTGAGGGTGGAATTGAACCTGGGGTCCTGATGCTGTGAGGCAGCAGTACGAACCATCAAGCCATCATACCCCCAACAGAAACAAATCATGAGAAAGAGTGCATTCAGCATGCCACTTGTAAATAAGGGCACTACGGATAGTGAAAGCTCTCTAAATTTCGAAAGCACTCTCTAAAGTAAACTAAACTGGTCTTGTTACCAACTTTTTGTTCATGCTCAGGGCTTGGTTTTTGTTCATCCTAATATCAATGATTCCACGAGATGTTCCAATCAAGGTGCCCAAAATTATGAAAAGTTCTGATGGAGTTATTGAAAAGACAGTTTTCCACTGGTCAGTATATTAGTGACTAGAATCATAAACTTAAGCTCAATGCCAAATAAACAGAAGGAGAAGTGAAGAAATATTTTCTTCCCGATGGATGGTTGTTGAGACATAGACTGCAGTACTACACATATTTCTGAATGCAGATAAACAATAAAGAAAATGTACGGGTATAGGATATTAGAGAGTGGGACAAAAGGGGGATCTGATTAGAGAGCTGGCACAGAGATAATGGGCTGAATGGAGTAAAAGCAAGGCAGTGAGACTGTACAAATAACTTTCACAGAATCAGAATTGTTTTGGCAGAAAAGGCGGCCATTCAGGCCATCATATTTGCACCAGCTCTTCAAATGAGCATCTTACTCAGTGTTGTTATTCTGCTTGTTTCCCCACATCCTTGTAAATTATTTCTATCCAAATAATTAATTGTCCAGTGCCCTCATGAATGCCTCAATTGAACTTGCCTCTAACACATTTCCAGGTAGCACACTCCATATACTAACTGCTCGCTGTGAAAAATGTTTTCCTCACATCATATTTGCTCCATTTGCAAATCAGATCAAGTCCATGCCCCTCTCATTTTTGTTCATTGTACAGGTGGGAACAATTTTTCCCTGTCCACTCTATCAACCTCCTCATGACTTTGAGAATCTCTATCAGATCTCTTCTCAGCCTTCCTCTGTCCAAGGTGAACTGTACAAATTTCTTAAATGTATCCTCATCACAGAGGTTTCTCACTCTTGCACACCTATACCCAGCTCCCTCTGCTCCTGCATCCCCATTAGAATTGTACCCCCCATTTTATTCTGCCTTTCAATGCTCTTCCAACTGAAGTACATTACCTCACACTTCTGTGCATTGAACCTCATCTCCTAACTGTCTGCTCACTTCACTAACTTTTTCTTTTGGAATTCCAAACTGTCCTATTCACAATTTACATTTCTTCCAAGTATTGTGTTAACTGCAAACTTTGAAATTGTCCCTTGCATCAAGATCCAGGTCATTAATATGTATCAGAAAATGCAACAGTCTGAATACCGCCTTCTGGGAACTCCACAACAAACCTTCCTGCAGCCTGACAAATATCTCTGTTTCCTATCGCGCACTTGACCCAGTGATAATGAAGAAGCAGCATTATTGTTGAAGCCGGGATTGTATGTATGGATTGGAGAGGAACTTGCAAGTGGCAGTGTTCCTGTGAACCTACAGCCTTAGTCTCTGGTGGTGAGGTTTTATCTTTGGAGGATATTCTCAGGGGAACCCTAAAAGTTGCTGTAGCACATTCTGTACATCGAACACCCCTCAGCCACAATGTGCAGGTGGTACAGGGAAAGGTTGGCCAAGGCAGTAGACAGGTTGTCAATCAAAACTGCCACAACAACAACTTGCGTTTATATTAATGTCTTTAAAATAACAAAAATCACGTGAACTTGACATTGGCAAAACAAACATTGGAAAGTTGCAAAAGCATTAGATATTTTCAGGAGATTGTTGAAGGTAGGAAGTGAGCAGGTTAAGGGGTTTCAGGAAATCCCACTTTCAGGCAATGTTAACAGATGATTGATCCCACCATAGATTAAGGAGGGAATTCCAGGATTTTAACCCAGTGACACTGAAGGAACAGCAATATATTTCCAAGTCAGGATGGTGAGTGTGTTGGAGGGGAACTTGGAGGTGGTGGTGTTCCCATGGATCTGCTGCCCCTGTTCTTCGAGATGGAAGTGCTGTATAAGGATCTTTGATGAAATCCGGCATTGACTGGTGTTGATAGTATACACTGCTTCTACCAAGCATTGGTGGAGGAAGGAATGGATTCTTGTGGATGTGGTGCTAAAAAAAGTGGGCTGCTTTGTCATGGTTGGTCTCAAGCTTCTTGAGTGTTATTGGGGTTGCACTCACCCAAGCAAGTAGGGAGTATTAATCACACTCCTGACTTGTTTCTTTGACTCTCTGACCTCTGAAATGCTTACACTTCAAAAGTATTTCAATGACTGGGACAGCCCCTGGTCAGTCTGTGGTGTTGTAACACTGTCTTTACCAAAGGTGTTGAGTGGGGCACTCTCTGTTGCATCATAGAATCATAATTGAACTTGGTGGCTCTTAGTGAAATAAGTGGAGTAGGAGACTCAAACCAGTTTGTTATGAGGGAGCCTTCACAATAAGACAGTCTGTAACTCAGTGATAATGAACACAGGCTCGTCATTGTAGGACTGTTGATCCAAAGACCCTGATAATGTTCTGGGGACCTGGGTTCGAGTCCTACCATGGCAGATAGTGGAATTTGAATTCAATAAAAATATTTGGAATTAAGAATCCAATGATGACCACGAATCCATTGTCAATCGTCAGAAAAACCCATCTGGTTCACTAATATCCTTCACGGAATGAAACTGCTGTTCTTACCTGGTCTGGCCTATATGTGACTCCAGACCCACAGCACAATGTGACGGACTTTGAACTGCCCTCTGCACAATTAGGGGTGGGCAATAAATGCTGCCTATCCAGTGATGCCCTCATCCCATTAATGAATAAAAAAAGAAAATCAACCAGGCTATGGGTGAGAGGAGAATGACTGGGGAGTGATGGGGATGGGTGTGTGAGGAATGGGTCACAAGTATAGCTTTTCTAGGAAATGTTATGCTGATGTTTGCTGAGATCCTTGTGAATCTGTATCTAATTATTTAAATCCTGACAGTTGGTTGAGTAAAAAGATTTGCTTTCATGTTACCAATCTCTGCCGATCATTACAAATCTTATTATGGACACTTTGGCCAAAAGCAGTCACTCTTGGTTTATTCTATCTAAATCCTTTGTGATGTTTGCCATCACATCTCAAATGAAATAGGAGCTGAAGTAGGCCATTCAGCCCCTTGAGACTGTTCCACCATTCAATAAGGTCAAGGCTAATCTGTGTTGATGTGATTGATTGCAATAATTGAAGTTAAGGGTGACCTTACAGAGGTTTATGAAATCATGATGGGCACAGAAGGGAGAATAGTGAAAGCCTTTTTCCCAGGGTAGGGGTGTCTACAGCCAAAGCACATAAGTTTAGATGAGAGGCGAAAGATATGAAAGGGACCTAAGGGGCAATTTTTTCACACAGAGTGTGGTGCCTGTATGGAATGAGCTGTCAGAGGAAGTGGTGGCAGCTGCTACAATTACAACATTTAAAAGGCATCTTGATGGGTTTATGAATAGGAGAGAGTTTAGAGCGATATGGGCCAAATGCTGGCAAATGGGGCTAGATTAACTTAGGATACCTGATTGGCATGGATGAGTTGGACCGAAAGGTCTGTTTCTGTGTTGTGCAACTCTATCACTCTATGACTCTAATTCTTTTCTGTATCCTCTCCAAAGGTTTCGAGTCCTTTGTGAAGTGAGGCTGAGCCACTTCATGTTTAGACATTTTCACCAAGGTCACAATTTTCTGATGAAGGTTTATTCCAGAATGTTAATCACTACAGATGTTAATACCTGTTATGCTGGATCATAGTGTAATGTTTTCTTGTCTGTTCCCCAACCTTTCACTCCAGCATTAGTACCTGTGCCTTTAGCTGTCTGGCCTTAGCTGTGGAAATTCATCCTCCATCTCTCTGTCTCTTTCTCTCTCTTTCACGAAGCACACTAAAACCTGTCTCATTGACCAAGCTTTTAAACATTTGCCTTAAACATTTCTCACTTGGGCTCAGTATCAATTTGAATATGGATTATGGTCCTGTGCAGCACCTTTGGAACTGATCGAGTATGATGTCTGATCAGAGTTTTTAACGTAACTGTTCCAGAGGTAGTCATCCGGGCTATTCAGTTCACAGCCATATCATTGTCCTTTCCTCAGTTTCTAATAACCTTTGATGCCATTTGTTGTACTTCTTTCATTCGATGTCTAGGTAGTCTATACCCTGTATTGTTAATTCTTTTATATTTTAATTTATTGGGAGCAGGAGGTTCTAACTCAACAGAGATAGTACAGACTCAATGGACTGAACAACTTCCTTTTGTGTTGTACTAGTTTATAATTCTATAATTAAATGCAGGAAATATTTATTTCCCCGACCAAAGTTTGAAACATGAAAGAATAATTTTAAGAAGTCTGGTCAAACAGAAATCCGATAAGAGATTGAACTAGTACAACACACTTGTTAGCCCTCAGATGGAGTATTGAGTCCAGTTGTGGGTGTCACATTATAGGAAAGATGTGAATGCATTGGACAGAGTGTAGAAGTGATTTACAAGAACGGTTCCAGGAGTGAGAAACTTCAGCTGTGAGGATAGATTGAAGAAGTTGGGGCTGTTCTCCTTGGAGAGAAGATTTGAAAGGTGATTTGACTGAGGTTTTTAAAATCATGAATGTGCTGGACAGAGTAGAGAGGGAAAAACTATTCCCACGTGCAAAAGGAACAAGACTGAAAGCATAAATTTAAAGTGAGATGCAAACAAAGCAAATGTGACGTGAGACAAACAGTAACTGGTTAGGGTATAGAATGCACTACCTGGAAAACTAATGAAGGCAGGTTCAACTAAAGCATTCAAGAGGGTGTTGGATCAGTATTTAGGTAGAAATAATGTGCAAGGGAATGGGGAAAAGGCAGGAGTTTGGCACTAAGTAATTGAACTAATGCAGGTATGATGGGATAAATAGCCTCTTCTGTGCCATAACAATTCAGTGATTCTGTGAAGCCATTGATTTTATAACCTTCTGGTATAGCTGTCCACCGGTTTAAACAGATTGCAAAATTGGATAGGGCGTGAAATGAGCTTGGCACCCAATCTCCTGCATTTCTAGATGTGTAGGCTACATTCATGCTGTCTCCAGTGACTTCCTTCATTATTCATGCGGCAGTAGTGTCTGCCTCTCTACCAAAGAAGGCATAAGGAAAGGGAAAGGAGATTTACTTAGCAAGTACACAGCACGCTGTTCTACTCCTATAAAGACAAGCCCATGACGGGCTCCCCAGCTATGCCTGTGCCTTACCTCAAACCACTAGCAATCTCAGACATTTAAAGAGCTAAAGTTTTGTGTGCGAGGGTCCGATGAGATGAAAACGACTGAACGGTAAAGAAGGTGAATCCACCAGCACACAATTCCATTTCAATTTGAATTACCAGTTTAGTGATTACCTTAGCATTCTCAGCGTTTTTCCTCTGAAATGCAGCATCCATAACTGAGGGTTTCTTCGGAACGCTGATGCTTTATTTGCCTGATGTTTGGGAGTTGTTTCAGTTCAAGCAGACTGCACTCCTCACTCCGACAACCCCAGCAATGCTGATTGTCCGTCAGTAGCTCGGGACAGGGATCTTTGGCCTTGCTTCTCATTGGTAAATTTAAAGTGTGTTAGAGACACACCTCTCTCACGTAGTTAAAAAGTCGAACACCACAATGATTTATCCTTTTTCGTTTGCAGTACTGGGTTAAATATGTCGTTTTCCCTACCCCTAACACTGGCAATGCCTTCGATCCTGCGCTGATTACCGCAGTATCCTATTTATTAGGATTTAGATATGGAATTTATGTTAATATCCTGATGCTCTTACTTACAAACTGACCGGAAAAGCCTGACTGGATTTCTTCTACAGACTGATGGTGTACATTGGCTCCTTGGCCTTGCAACATTCCAATTTTAAAACTCTCACCTTTGTTTCCCAGTTCCTCCATGGTCTCACTCCTCCCAATCACTGCAATGTCTAAAGGTATTGCAAGCTTCAAACCTTTTCAGAG
Source organism: Ginglymostoma cirratum (assembly GCA_024137785.1). Classification (NCBI taxonomy): domain Eukaryota; kingdom Metazoa; phylum Chordata; class Chondrichthyes; order Orectolobiformes; family Ginglymostomatidae; genus Ginglymostoma; species Ginglymostoma cirratum. Next base: position 458,959 of record JAHRHZ010000021.1, on the reverse strand, counting down.
GGTGGGAGAGAAGGTAAATTTAAACTAAATGTAACAATGGTTAATTAATAAGGGGTAAGGGGTAGCTGTAGGAGTTGAGACTAAAACCCAGTCTTGTCCAGCACCACAAGCACATCAAGGAAGTGGGGTCAAAATAAAGACTGATCGCCAACAAACTGGGGAAAGCTCCATTATTCTCTAGATGTTCGTCTGTCTTTGCCATCCTTTGGTTCCTACTTTTAATCACTGTACAATTACCAACGTGTCTTCAGTTGCCTGGGCCCTAAGCTGTCAAGGTGTTTGTCTTGCACTCATCAGGTCATTTCACAAGAATAAAAATTCAGTGCAGAATATCAACATTTATATTGCATTGGAGGAGGGTGCTGATTGTTTGAAAAGTGGACTCTGATTGGTAGAGACTTTGCTATGGAGAATGCACCCATTAATACCAATTGACATTTAACATTCAAGCTTTGTTCGATTTTAAACAAGGCAGGTTAATTTTGATTGGCCAGAGCATCGTCTTGAGAAATGAAACAGCCAATTACTGTCAACTATTTTATTGAGTTGAAACAGGTGCACTCTAGGTACATGTTCTTCGCATCTGCCCATGACAGTACGAGTAAGAGTGACCACGGCACAGTCCTTGTGGAGACAAAGTCCCTCTTTCACGTTGAGAATACCCACCACCTTGTTGTGTGACACTATCACCACGCTAAATGGGGCAAACTTTGAACAGATCCAGCCATTCACCACTCCTCAGATACTGAGGAGTTCAGATTTTTTGGGGTTCAGATTTTTGGGATGTTGGGACCGGTTCTGTGGGAGGTGGGACTATGACAAATCGGACGGTCTACCCCTGGGCAGGACTGGAACCAATGTCCTAGGGGCTGCTTTTACTAACGCTGTTGGGGAGGGTTTAAACTAATGTGGCAGGGGGGTGGGAACCAAATGCGGATGTTAGTGGACAGTAAGGAGGTAGTAACTAAAGCCTGTAAGGAACCAGATAATGAAGCAAGTGTGACTAAGGGGAAGAGTAGGCAGAGAGTAGATGGTGAACACAAAGGGACAGGTGGTCTGAGGTGCATTTTTTTAATGCAAGAAGTGTAGTAGGCAGGGCAGATGAACTTAGGGCTTGGATTAGTACCTGGGAGTATGATGTTATTGCTATTGCTGAGACTTGGTTGAGGGAAGGGCAAGATTGGCAACTAAATATCCCGGGAGATACATGCTTCAGGTGGGATAGAGATGGAGGTAAAAGGGGTGGAGGAGTTGCATTACTGGTCAAAGAGGATATCACAGCTGTGCTGAAGGAGGGCACTATGGAGGACTCGAGCAGTGAGGCAATATGGGCAGAGCTCAGAAATAGGAAGGGTGCGGTAACAATATTGGGGCTGTACTACAGGCCTCCCAACAGCAAGCATGAGATAGAGGCACAAATTTGTAAACAGATTATGGAAAGATGTAGGAGCAACAGGGTGGTGGTGATGGGAGATTTTAATTTTCCCAACATTGACTGGGATTCACGTAGTGTTAGGGGTTTAGATGGAGCAGAATTTGTAAGGAGCGTCCAGGAGGGTTTTCTAGAGCAGTATGTAAATAGTCCAACTCGGGAAGGGGCCATACTGGACCTGATGTTGGGGAATGAGCCCGGCCAGGTGGTTGAAGTTTCAGTAGGGGATTACTTAGGGAACAGTGATCACAATTCTGTAAGTTTTAGAATACTGATGGACTAAGACCAGAATGGTCCTAAAGGAAGAGTGCTGAATTGGGGAAGGCCAACTGTAGCAAAATTTGGCAGGAGCTGGGGAATGTGGATTGGGAGCAGCTGTTTGAGGGTAGATCCACATTTGATATGTGGGAGGCTTTTAAAGAGAGGTTGATTAGAGTGCAGGACAGTTGGCCCTGTGAAAATGAGGGATAGAAAGGGCAAGGTTAGCGAACCATGGATGACAGGTGAAATTGTGAGGCTAGCAAAGAGGAAAAAGGAAGCATACATAAGGTCTAGACAACTGAAAACAGATGAAGCTTTGGAAGAATATCGGGAAAGTAGGACCAATCTGAAACGAGGAATTAAGAGTGCTAAAAGGGGGCATGAAATATCTTTGCAAACAGTGTTAAGGAAAATCCCACAGCCTTTTATTCATACAAAAGGAGCAAGAGGGTAACTGGAGAAAGGGTTGGCCCACTCAAGTACAAAGGAGGGAAGTCAGAGAAAATGACTGAGATTCTTAATGAGTACTTTGCGGTATTCACTGTGGAGAGGGACATGATGGATGTTGAGGTTAGGGCTAGATGTTTAGTTACTCTAGGTCAAGTCGGCATAAGGAGGGAGGAAGTGTTGGGTATTCTAGGGTGGACAAGTCCCCAGGTCCAGATGGGATCTATCCCAGGTCACTGAGGGAAGTGAGAGAGGAAATAGTTGGGGCCTTAACAGATATCTTTGCAACATCCTTGAGCACGGGTGAGGTCCCGGAGGACGGGAGGATTGCTAATGTTGTCCCCTTGTTTAAGAAGGGTAGCAAGGATAATCCAGGTAATTATAGACCGGTGAGCCTGATGTCAGTGGTTGGGAAGCTGCCGGAGAAGATACTGAGGGATAGGATCTATTTACATTTGGAAGAAAATGAGCTTATTAGTGATATGCAGCATAGTTTTGTGCAGGGAAGGTTATGTCTCACCAACCTGATAGAATTCTTTGAGGAAGTGACAAAGTTGATAAGTGAGGGAGGGGCTGTCGAAGTCATATACATGGACTTCAGCAAGGCATTTGATAAGGTTCCCCATGGTAGGCTGATGTCTAGTCTAATGTCTAAGTGAAGTTGCATGGGGTCCAGGGTGTACTAGCTAGATGGATAGGGAACTGGCTGGGCAACAGGAGACAGAGAGTTGTAGTGGAAGGGAGTTCCTCAAACTGGAGAACTGTGACCAGTGGTGTCCCACAGGGATCCATGTTGGCACCACTGTTGTTTGTGATATACATAAATGATCTGGATGAAGGTATAGATGGTCTGATTAGCAAGTTTGCAGATGACACTAAGATTGCTGGAGTAGCAGATAGTGAAGGGGACTGTCGGAGAATGCAGCAGAATATAGATAGATTGGAGAGTTGGGCGGAGAAATGGCAGATGGAGTTCAATCCAGGCAAATGCGAGGTGATGCATTTTGGAAGATCCAATTCAAGAGTGAACTATACGGTAAATGGAAAAGCCCTGGGGAAAATTGATGCACAAAGAGATCTGGGTGTTCAGGTCCATCGTAACCTGAAGGTGGCAATGGAGGTGGATAGAATGGTTAAGAAGGCATATGGCATGCTTTCATTCATCGGATAGGGTACTGAGTACAAGAGTTGGCAAGTCATGTTACAGTTGTATAGAACTTTGGTTCGACCACATTTGGAATACTGCATACAGTTCTGGTCGCCACATTACCAAAAGGATTGGATGCTTTGGAGAGGGTGCAGAGGAGGTTCACCAGGATGTTGCCTGGTATGGAGGGTGCTAGCTATGAAGAGAGGTTGAGTAGATTAGGATTATTTACATTAGAAAGACAAAGGTTGAGGGGGGACCTGATTGAGGTCTACAAAATCATGAGAGGTATAGACAGGGTGGATAGCAAGAAGCTTTTTCCCAGAGTGGGGGATTCAATTACTAGGGGTCATGATTTCAAGGTGAGAGGGGAAAAGTTTAAGGGAGATATGCATGGAAAGTTCTTTACGCAGAAGGTGGTGGGTGCCTGGAACGCATTGCCAGTGGAGGTGGTAGATTCAGGCATGATAACGTCATTTAAGATGTATCTAGGCAGATACATGAATGGGCAGGGAGCAGAGGGATACAGATCCTTGGAAAATAGGAGACAGGTTTAGATAGAGGATCTGGTTTGATGCAGGCTTGAAGGGCCGAAGGGCCTGTTCCTGTGCTGTAATTTTCTTTGTTCTTTGTTCTTTGAAGCAGCCCATGTTCAAATCCAACAAGATCTGCAATATCCAGGCTTGAGCTGACAAGTGGCAAGTAACATTCATACCACACAAATGCCAGGGCTACGACTTGTTTAAAATTTAGCAAAGCCTGGCTGTTAACTGTCAATCTGTCTAACCACTGCCCTTGACAGTCAATGGTGTTCCAATCACTGAATCTCCCATGGGGAGATTATCAACACCATGGGGATTATCATTAACCAGAAACTCAACTGGACTCATCACAAAAACACAATGGATATAAGAGCATATTAACGGCTTTTAATAAATAAATAAATATATAAAGGAATACTTCAGCTAGTGACTCACCTTCTGACTCCTCAAATAAAAACCGAAAGAACTGCGGATGCTGATCCTGACTCCCCAAAGCCTTTCCACGATCTATAAGGCACAACTCAGGAGTGTGATGGAATACTCCCCACTTGCCTGGCTGGGTGCAGCCCCAACAATACTCATCCAGGACAAAGCAACCCATTTGATTGGCACTACATCCACAAGCATCCACTCCCTCCACCACTGACGTTCAGTAGTAGCAGAGTGTTTCTTATGGTCTTATGGTTCACCCATGCTCTTTGTTGAGAGAAGGGATCCTGATATCCTGACCCAGTCTAGTCTTGTCCCACACCAAGGGCCATTGATTTTTAACTGCCCTCTGTTAGTGGCTGGGGAAGATACTCATTGTATCTAATCAGTATAACCGAACGAAAGGCTACCAGCACCTTCTCAAAGTAACTCAGGATAAGGGAATAAATATCAGCCTCGCCAATGCTGTGCAAGTGCCGAGGATGAAAACTGATAAACTTCCGTCTCGAAGTCGCTAGTCAAGATCAGAAGCCTCACGAAACCAGGTTATAGCCCAATCGATTGATTTGGAATCGCACAGATTTCGAAGCGCAGCCCCTTCGTCAGGTGCACCTGTTGAAGGCTCCCGACCTGAAACGTTGACTCTCCTGCTCCTCTGATGCTGCCTGACCTGCTGCGTTCCTCCAGCTCCACACTGTATTGACCCCAGCACCTTCACATCATCGCTGGTCGAGATGCTCGAGAGATTGGACAGCTCCTCGCAGGGTGGAGTACCGGCCTCCACCAGTAGGTGTCACGATATACACGTCCGAGTTCTTCATGGCCCCATGGGTCTGCGCTCAGAGCTGGTAGTCACTGACTTGCTGCAATATTCACTGCAATACATCATACCCAGAAAGCCAATCAATATTTATCCAGCGTGAGGGCACCTGTGCACTCACACCTGCCGCTCTTGTGTACAGTCTTTTCAAAGGGACAAACACAGAAAGTCGCTCTGCAAAGATGAACTTGTCTACAGCAAAGCGTGCAGTTAGTTTATTCCCTGAGCGATCTTGTCGGGGCATTTTGTCTTCTCTTTCTCCGAGGCCAGCAGCCTCCCCATTTCTCTCTCTCTCTCCGCTGTCTAATGAACGCTCTTTGCAAAATGCACGCGAAAAATTAGCAGCAAAGTTAAATCCTCATGTTTATAGGGACCTATCGGTGGGGGTGGGGGGGGAGGTGAAATGGGTATTTCTCGATGAGATAAAAGGTACTGCAGATGCTGGAGAATCCGAGATAACAAGCGTGGGGCTGGATGAACACAGCAGGTCAAGCAGCATCATAGGAGCAGGAAAACTTGAC
>JAHRHZ010000021.1:436775-452960 GCA_024137785.1 Ginglymostoma cirratum | reverse complement strand
TTATAGTTGGGCCTGTGCCCATCTCTTAACCTTATGGATTGGTCTGTGCCCATCTCATTGCGTTATAGTTGGGTCTGTGCCCATCTCATTGTGTTATAGTTGGCCCTGTGCCCATCCCGTAGCCTTATAGAGACTGAAGGGTGACAAAACAAACAAAACAATGGCATATTTAACTAGGATTATACCATTCCCTCTTTAGGATTGGTACACAGTGGCTGAACACTACCACAGAACCAACTGTGTCGTATCCGAACTCATCATTGGGAATGAGTATTACTTCAGAATCTTTTCCGAGAATATGTGCGGACTGAGTGATGATGCCACAATCACGAAGAACAGCGCCATGATCCAGAAGGATGGTCTGTTTAAATGTTCTGCTGCAGCACTCTGTTGCTAATCATTTTATAAGGGGCACTGTGTATGTGAAGATTTACCCCCCCCCTACATCCCCCTGCCCTGTGCTCCCATCTGGAGAAGCTGTCCCCTCAGAGAAGCAGCTCATTAGACCAACCCCTACTATTGCCTCCAGATAATAATCTTCCTTCAGAGATAAAAGGTACTGCAGATGCTGGAGAATCCGAGATAACAAGCATGGGGCTGGATGAACACAGCAGGTCAAGCAGCATCATAGGAGCAGGAAAACTTGACGTTTCGATGAAGGGTTTAGGCCCGAAATGTCAAGTTTTCCTGCTCCTATGATGCTGCTTGACCTGCTGTGTTCATCCAGCCCCATGCTTGTTATCTGGGTATTTCTCGATGCCCGGTTCAGTTTGTGCTCTGATGGTTCAAGAAGGTAAAAGAAAATTTTAAACACGGACCGTGTAAGAACGTGCAGGAGATCAGGACTGATTTCAGTTGCTGCTCGGGTCGACAATTTCTGGCTTGCTTCGAAAACAGGAGAATACGCAGTCAGTGAGAAATGGGTTTATTGAGGTGAAGCAGTCCTGGAGCTCCCTCGCTCCGAATTAAAGTGAACGGGTGCATTTCGGAATCCTATTGAATTCTGATCCAAAACGGCAATAATAGTTTAATTACAGGGATTGTGGGGGAAGTGAAACATCTTGGATTTCACGATTATTGTCTAAATGACGTTGCAGGCGAGGCCATTCTGTCCGCCGTGTCTGTACAAGTTTTTTGTAAACACTCTCACTGAGCTTGGCTCTATTCGGCTCGCCCTGCTATTTTTTATTCCGCTTTTTATGATCTATTGGAGACAGGCTGACAGTCTCTGCCTGCTTACTGAGCACTGTGGGTCGGGAAGGTACAGTATTGAGCCGAGGTTCTGTGAAGTTGAGGCTGAGGTTCCTACCCTGTTACAGTATGATGTGATAGAGAAACTGAAGGAGAGAGGAACAAAAACAAAATTGCTGGAAAAGCTCAGCAGGTCTGGCAGCATCTGTGAAGGAGAAAACAGAGTTATCGTTTCGAGTCCGGTGACCCTTCCTCAGAACCAGGGTTCTGAAGGAGAGAGGACCCGGGCCCCAGTCCCACACCCCGCAGCACCAAGGGAAAGGGAAGGCACTCACCCATCTCTTGGTCTCCTGCCTCTCCAGGCTAACAGCTTGCATTGGAGGTTACTAACTCCATCCTGATAACTAAACTCAACTCCCGGCAAGAGTTGTTCTGGTGCATCTGCGGAGAGAGAATCATAGAATCCCATAGTACAATGTGGAAACAGGCCGTTCGGTCCATCGAGTCCACAACGACCCTCCAAAGAGCATCCCAATCCTATCCCTGTTACCCTACATTGCCATGGCCCCGGACACTATGAGCAATTTAGCATGGCCAATCCACCCTAACCCGCACGTCTTTGGGCTGTGGGAGTGAACCACAGGAATCCCACGCAGACACGGGGAGAATGTGCAAACTTCACACAGACGGTCGCCCGAGGCTGGAATCGAACCCCGTGAGGCAGCAGTGCTAACCACTAAGCCACCGTGTTGCCAAACAAGGGAGCTCCAGGATTGTTTCACTCAATAAAGCCGTTTCTCACTGACTGTGTATTCTCTTATTTCGAGTCCAGTGTGACCCTTGAAGAAGAGACACATTGGACTTGAGACGTCAATTCTGTTTCTCTTTCCACAGATGTTGCCAGACCTGCTGAGTTTCTCCAGTAATTTCTAGTTGTGTGTGTTTCAGATCTCCGACATCCGCAGCTCTTTGATCGATTCCCTGTTCTAGTTTGCTGGTTCAGCAAGTAACTGCCCAGACATAATACCAGCTCCTAAAACCGCCGATTAGTAACGCCAATATAGCGCCACTGCCTCGGAACACACACCTAACCCGAAGGCAATGAAGTATCTGAGATAACAAGGTGTAGAGCTGGATGAACAGCGCAGGCCAAGCGGCGTCAGAGGAGCAGGAAGGCTGACGTTTCGGGCCTAGACCCTTCTTCAGAAAATGACAATTAAGTATCTTCTGATTTTCCTTGCTCAGTTCTAAATTCCAGAAAGAGGTCTACAGGATCCTATTCCATGGGGATACTGGTTTATAGTCATGAGCTTCAATCCCACCGGGGCAAATTGTGAAATGAAACGCGCTTATTTGTGGCTAGCCACAGAAAACGAAATGGCTAAAAGTAGAAAAACCCATTAGTATATGGCTTTTCACCGTCTTCATTACTGAGAGCGATCGAATTCTGTCCTGCCTGACACTGTGCGAGCTTGACTCTTCCTCTCCTCAGATCAGCTAAACATCGGCGGCAGATCCTGAGAACCATCAAGCAGATGAATAAAATCTTCCTCCACATTAATGCCCTCCACAGCGCAACTTTGGCCTTGATTTTCCGGTCGATTGGTTTTTAAAGTTAGACGGTGCCACTGTACCGAGGCTATTATTGTCCAGAGAGGTGCATCACCTGCAAGATCGCCATCAAAACACACCCCATCCTGACATTGAACTATCGCAGAGATAAAAGGTACTGCAGATGCTGGAGAATCCAAGATAACAAGCATGGGGCTGGATGATTTTCTGATGAAGGGTTTAGGCCCGAAACGTCGAGATTTCCTGCTCCTATGATGCTGATTGAACTATCGCTGTCACTTCAGTTGTGGCTGGGTCAAAATCCTGGCACTCCGTCTCTATTAGCAGCATGAGTGCCGATACACTCCAACAACTGCAGTGATTCAAGAAGGCACTTATGATGCCAAGGCATACAAGGCTATGGGCCAAGTGTCGGAAATTTGATTAGACTCGTCAGGTGGTTGCTTTTGACCAGCCTGACACAATGTCTTGAAGATCTTTATCATAAGAACATAAGAACCAGGAGCAGGAGTAGGCCTGCTGGCCCTTCGAGCCTGCTCCACCATTCAACAAGATCATGGCTGATCTTTTCGTGGACTCAGATCCACTTTCCCATGCTCTCACCGTATCCCTTAATTCCTTTACTGTTCAAAAAAAATCTACCTTAGCTTTAAAAACGTTTACTGAAGTAGGGTCAACTACTTCACTTGGCAAGGAATTCCATAGATTAACAACACTCTGGGTGAAGAAGTTCCTTCTCAATTCAGTCCTAAATCTGCTCCCTCTAATCTTGAGGCTATGCCCTCTTGTCCTAGCTTCACCTGCCAGTGGAAACATCCTCTCTACTTCTATCTTATCTATTCCCTTCATAATTTTATATGTTTCTATAAGATCCCCCCTCAATCTTCTGAATGCCAATGAATATAATCCCAATCTACTCAGTCTCTCCTCATAAACCAACCCCCTCAACTCCTGAATTAACCTAGTGAACCTCCTCTGCACCCCCTCCAGTGCCAGTACATCCTTTCTCCAATAAGGAGACCAAAACTGCACACAGTACTCCAGGTGTGGCCTCACCAGCACCTTGTACAGCTGCAACATAACCTCTCTGCTTTTAAACTCAATCCCTTTAGCAATGAAGGACAAAATTCCATTTGCCTTCCTAATTACTTGTTGTACCTGCAGACCAACCTTCTGTGATTCACGCACAAGGACACCCAGGTCCCTCTGCATAGCAGCATGCTGCAACTTTTTACCATTCAAGTAATAATCCTTTTTAATATTACTCCTACCAAAATGTATGACTTCACATTTATTTACATTGTATTCCATCTGCCAAACCCTTACCCATTCATTCAATGTACCTATGTTCCTCTGCAAAGTTTCACAGCCTCTGCACACTTTGCTCTGCCACTCATCTTAGTGTCATCTGCAAACTTTGACACCCTACACTTGGTGCCCAACTCCAAATCATCAATATAAATTGTAAATAATTGTGGTCCCAACACTGATCCCTGAGGCACACCACTAGTCACTGATTGCCAGCCAGAATAGCACTCATTTATCCCCACTCTTTGCTTCCTATTAGTCAACCAATCCTCTATCCATGCTAATACTTTACCAGTAACGCCATGCATCCTTATCTTATGCAGCAGCCTCTTGTGCGGCACCTTGTCGAAGGCCATTTGGAAACTGACTCTCCAAGGCAGCTCACCACCATCTCTACCAGGACAATTCGAAATGGTCCAGAAAGCCAGTGATCCCACATCCTGTAAAAGAATAAAACAAAATATAACTTACAGTCAACAAAACTACTCTCAGCAGAACAACATTACCCTTTCAACATTGTACTAGCTTCCAGTGAAGATAATCTCCGCAAAATACTCTCACATGCGATAAGAACTTCCATAAACAGTAATAATGTCAAGCTAGCAGTACTAGCCTCCACCAATGCATTAACAGCAGTGCTAACAGCTATTGTTAAAATATCAAATCATCATCAACTTCATGCAGTCAGGTTAAGCAATGGATAACATCCAGAAAACAAAACATACTCACAAGAAAACTGAATGTTTTCTATCAGGATTAATTTCCCCAAGGATATGGCAAACCACAACATTATTCTCACAGAGGTCCACCAATAACAACGAAGAAATTTAAATGTTCATAGAAGTGCATGAATTCCAATGGCCCAATCACCATTTTGTACTTAGTCCCACAGAAATCTATGGCTGTGAAACATTGGGTGAATTCAATGGCCAAATTTGAAATTGAAAGCTATTTCATTAATGGTAATCATGAAACTATTTTTCTGTAAAATCCCAGCTGGCTCACCGATGCCCTTTAGAGAAGAAAATCTGCCGCCATTACCTGGTCCAGCCTATATGTGGCTTCAGGCTCATAGCCAAGTAGTTGTCTCTTTACTGTCCTCTAAAATTGGCTAATGAGCCATTCAGCCGTAACCAAGGGGATAGCTCACCACAGGAAAGTACTAACATCTTGGCTTGGCAGTTAGCAGCGCATGCCTTGGTGAAATGTGAATCCTGGACAGTAGCTCCTAAGTGGAAGTGGTCGTTCAGTGACAATATCACTGGACTTGATATCTAGTACTCCAGGCCTTATTTTGAATATTACCATGGCATTGAAACATGAATTGAATAAAACATCGAATTAAAAGCTGTCCTAATGATGATCATGTTACCATAATAACAAGGTGTGGAGCTGGATGAACACAGCAGGCCAAGCAGCATCATAGGAGCAGGAAAGTTTGACATTTCGGGCTAGACCCGGGGGCCCAAAACGTCAAGCTTTCCTGCTCCCATCAATGAACATTCAGTGCCTTCACCACCGCCAACGCTCAGTGTGTATCATCTATGAGACACTTCATAAATTCACCAAAAATGCTTAGACAGCACTTTGCAAACCCATGAACAACACCATTAAGAAGGACAAGGGCAGCAGATCCATGGAAACACAACCAATTGCATATTTCCCTCCAAGTCACTCATCATCCTGTCTTAGAAATATATTACCTTTCTTTCAGTGTTGCTTGTTCAAAATGCTGAAATTCCCCCTGTAACAGTATTGTGACCTACCTACATGGACCATGGAAGGCATCCAGCAAATGGGCTCCACATCAGATCGTTGACTGGTTGTCATGGAGCCTGTTTCTTGACAGCCCTCTGCAGTGAAAAATTCCACAGATTCACTATGCTCTGAGAAAAGGAATTCCTCCTCATCTCTGTCTTAAATATGCAACCCCTGAAGCAGAGCAATGTGCCTATTCCCCACCTGTACTCATCTCTTGAAGGTGTTAAACTGATGGAGACTCTATAATTGATGTAAGAATTTGGCTGTAAACTGCCCAACTCCATCACTTCATTAAAAAATGCACTCATCTCTCCACTCAATGATTGTCCATTCAACTGGAACAGAATCTTGTAAATAAACAAGACGGTTCTGCTTTCACCTGTTGACCAATTACTCAAGTAGAAATAGATTAATAGTCATACAGCATGGAAACAGACCCTTCGGTCCAACAAGTCCATGCCGACCATGTTCCCAAGCTAACCTAGTCCCAGTCAATTAAATGTAGAGCTGAAAAAGTGCAGCAGGTCAGACAGCATCCAACAAGCAGGGAAGTCAACATTTTGGTCTGAAATCCTTCATCAGGACTGGGGAGGGGGAGAGGATCTCAGAAATAAATTGAGGAAGGGAGGTGGGGCTGATGGGAGGTTAAGTGAGATGAGAATAGGTGGATGCAGGTAGGGGTTTATTGTGGTTGGACAGTGGGAAGGGTGGAGCAGATAGATGAGCAGGAAGATGGGAAGGGAGAGATTTTGAAGCTGGTGAAGTCATTATTCAGGCCATTGGGTTGTAAGCTCCCAAAGCGAAATATCAGGTGTTGTTCCTCCAGTTTACATTTGGCTTCACTCTGACAGTAGAGGAGGCCCAAGATGGACATGTCACCAGGGGAGTGCGAGGGGGAGTTAAAGTGGATGGCAACCAGAAGGTTGGGTTGATTGATGCGTGCAGAGCAGAGATGCAATGTGAATTGGTCCCTGAGTTTTTGTTTGGTCTCCCTGAATTTGAGGACACCACATCGGGAGCAATGGATACAGGACATGAAGTTGGATGAAGTGCAGGTGAATCTCTGCCAGATCTGGGAGGATTGTTTGGGGCCTTGGATGGAGGTGAGAGGGTGGTGTAGGGACAGATGTTGCAAGTGCTGCGGTTGCAGGGAAAGGTACTGGGTAAGGTGGAGGTGTTGATGGGGAGCGTGGAGCTGATGAGGGAGTCGCAGAGTGAATGGTCCCTACCGAAATCAGATGGATGGGGGGAATACCTTTTTGGTGGTGGGGTCTGATTATAGGTGGCGGAAGTGTTGGATGATGATGTGTTGTGTTCGGAGGTTGGTGGGGTGGTATGTGAGGACTAAAGGGGTTCTATCCTCATTGTTAACAAAGTGTGGAGCTGGAAGAACACAGCAGGCCAGGCAGCATCAGAGGAGAAGGAAAGTTGATGTTTCAGGTTGGGACCCTTCTCCATATGATCCTCTGATGCTGTCTAGCCTGCTGTGTTCCTCCAGCTCCACACTGTGTTATCTCTGACTCCAGCATCTGCAGTTCTTGCTAACGCTATCCTTATTGTGGATTGGGGAGAGAGTTTGAGGGCAGAATGGCAGGAAACAGGGGAGATACAGTTGAGGGCATCCTTAAAAACAGAGGAGGGGAAATTATGGTCCCTGAAGTAGGATGATATCTGGAATGTCCTAAAGTAGAGCTCCTCATCCTGGGAGCAGATGCAGCAGAGGCAGAGGAATTGAGAGTATGGGATAGCATTTTTGCAGGAGGGTGGGTGAGAGGAGGTGTACTTGAGGTAATTGTGGGCGGCAGTGGGTTTGAAATGGATATCAGTGCTGAGTCGGTCACTGGAGATGGAGATGGAGAGATCCAGGAAGGGGAGGGAGGTGTCAGAAATGATCCAGGTGAATTTGAGGGTGTATTGGAAGGTGTGGCAAAGTTGATGAACTGTTTGAGCTCCTTGCGGGAGCCTGAGCTTGCACCAATGCAGTCGTCATTGTAGCAGAGAAAGAGGTGAGGGATGGTACCAGTATAGTTGTTGAAGAGGGACTGTTCCACAAGTCCTACAAAGAGGCAGGCATAGCTTGGGCCTGTGCAGGTACCCATAGTCAACCCTTTAGTTTTTAGGAGGTGGGAAGAATCAAAGGAAATGTTGTTGAGGGTCCTCCAGTCCTCTAGTCCTACTTGCCTGCACATGGCCCACATTCCTCTAGACCTTTCCTATTCATGTACCTATCCAAATGTCTTTTAAATGTTGTGCCTGTACCTGCATCTATCACTTCCGCTAGCAGTTTACTCCATAGACGAACTACTGCGTGTGTGAAAAGTTGCCCATTAAGTCCCTTTTAAGTCTTTCTCCTCTCGCCTTAAAAATATGGCCTCTAAGTTTTGAACTCCCCCAACCCAGTGTTGAAGTACTGTAGATAGTTTGGGTTGGTGGGGGCAGTTTGAATGCCAGTGTCACTAGAGCCATGTTCAACGGAGTGTCCAGTTTATGAATCTCCTTAGAAACATGTGGACTGCCATCGGAATTTACCAACTCAGCCCTGGACTGAAACTGCCCAGACATAGTCGGTAAGCAGAAGGTAAAAGTGCCCTAGTCCAACTGGTCCAGAGGGCTGCTCCCTCATTAGAGACAGAGATACTGGTGGTGGTTTAACCTAAGGGTCACCAGGTATCATGCAAGGGGAGAGGTTGAAAAGGACAGTCCTTCATAGTAACCTCAGCCAGTGTAGGAATTGGGCCATTCAGCAACATTGAAATGTTAAATTTTATTCATAGACTTGAAAGATAATATTACAGACAGCGCAATAGGCAGCCCCTGAATGTAACTTTTATGCTTAACTTTCAACTCTTTCTATTTAAAGCAAGTCTTGTAATAACTGACTCGTTCTGTTTCTCGGTCTGTTTAATGAATTGCAAATAGATCCCAATAGCAGAAATGCACGTGCAGAAGGTTCGATTCCACCCTTCTCTTGTTAAAAATTACCCGAAGAACCCACTCCAATCATGAAACTCTCTTATCATTTCCAAGGAGGCTTTACAAAACACTAATTAGGTTTCAGAAGCCGCTTGACAAGACGTGGAAGATAGTTATTTTGGACGGGGACGCTGGGGAGAGAGTAAAGGACCAACAATTACGAGCTACAACAAAGGAAAATGGCTTTTGAATGGAAAGCAGGCGTCTGGGTAGATTGAGAACCAGTTTCAATGTTGAGTGCTACGTGACCAGCAGAGAGGAACAGGGAGGAGAGAAATGGTTGTGGTGGGTGGGGAAACCCTTAATTGTGGAGCTTTCTCTCACTTCTCTTGTAGAGAGGGTGGGCTGAGAGAATTTTAATTTTCTTGCATGGAGAAGCACGTGTCTGAAAAGCTGCCGGATCGTTGGACTGTGACAATGAAACGACACACGAGCCGAACCTTGCGAGACATTTTTCCGGTCCCTAGAGATCACACTAATTGATCTCTCCCTCTCTCGCCGGGGGAACAGGGTGGAAACAGGGGAGGGCAGGCTGTTTGGGGAAAATCGCGTTCGGTGTCGAGTTTCAGTGAAATACGTGTCAGGCTGGGGTAGGGGTTGTCGGGGGAAAGAATGTAGGAGCTTTAAAACTTCAGAAACTGTCCGATGCTTTACATACACAAACTGGAAGTTATACCATGGTCAGTTTAGTGAGATGTCGATGTGTACCTTCCTTGCGGTGGGGGGATGGGGGGTGGGGGAACGATGGGAACATTGTATTTAACAGCGAGGCGCATACACAAACAACTTATAAACTATATGTACTGCTCCATTCCATACATAGTCAGAAGTCACACGACACCAGGTCATAGTCCAAAAGGTTTATTTGAAATCACAAACTTCCGCAGCTTTGCTGCCATAGGTTCACCTGACCATGGAGCAGCGGCTCGAAAACTTGTGTTTTAAAATGAACCTCTGGGACTATAATCTGGTGTCGTGTGATTTCTGACTTTGTCCACCCCAATCCAACACCAAAACCTCCACATCATCTCATTCTATACTTCTACTACAACTAAATAACTTTTATAAACAATACATATTGTTCCATGTCATATTGACATAACTACCTTAAACTCTGTAAGTACTTCCATAGCAAACACGCACACTATTGTAAGGTATATTTACTGCTCTATACTGCACACACACAACTATAATGGACGATATATACTGCTCCATACAATATATGGGCAACTACTGTAGCCTACATATACCGATCTATAGCATACTTACACAACTACTGCAGGCAAAATATACATTACTGCATACACCACCATATAGTCGGCACTGATTCATATTTTATCATATTGACACAACTTCGGTAATCTATATGTACTGATACGATAGAATACATATGCAGCGATAATAAACTAAATATAATGTATATAATTTCCTTATCCAAACACAGACATCGTTTATAAACTACTTGTATAATCCAGCTTTCAGCTCCTGGTGATCTGAGATATTAAACACCAGTGGACAGCAAGAGAAACATTAAAATTGCGTTGTAAAAGTCGAGTTCCCAATCGCTAGTTAGTCTCCAGGTTAGCCTATAGAATGTCGAGGCCAATGGAGAGAGAGAGAGAGAGTGAGCATGTGTTACTCCCTGCGCTAGGGCAGATCACAATCCACACTTTGCTGGGCGTCTGCATTTTTCCCTTCCCATTGAAAGTTTGCAATTGAGTGTTTGGTGGGGCGTGAGCTCTATCTTGATGCTGCACCCTGTGGGTGGGGTGGGGGTGGGGTTTTGGTGGGGGGGGGCGCGGTTGTGATGGTGTGGGGGAGGACGGAGATTCGCTGCTCCTTGTTTATTCTGGGATTGGGCACGGCACGCGTCCGGCGCACGCCCTGGGGAGACAACGGGGAGTTGGGGAGGCGGGGGGCGGAGAGGGAGGTGAGGTTGTTGGGGAGGGGGTGGGGAGGGAGAGATGGTGAGGGTGAATGGGCGGAGCTGCGGCGCAAGCCTGCGGTTTGAAAAGGCAGCGCCTGGGAGCTGAGGGGTTTCAGTGCAGCTCCGAGCAAAGAGGAGTGTGTGTATGTGTGACAGGGAGCTGGGCTTAGCAAAGAGGAGCGAACAATAAAAGCGCAGACAGACTGAGAGAGAGAGGGAGAGAGAGAGAGAGACAGGGGGAATCTATAGAGACGCTGCCCCGAGTCAAGATAAAAGGCGCACGGCGCAACACGCGAACGCCACGAGTTGGGCGCACGGCCGGTGGAGTCTGCACCGTTTGCACCCCGGATTTTCACCTCCTCCCCTCTCAGCATCCTTCCCCTCCACCCTCCCCCTTACCCTCCCTTCCAGCACTAATCCCCCCCCAACACCCTCAGCAGCCTCCGATGCCCAGAATGGGGAGCAGTGTGAAGAGACTGACCAGCCAGCAGACTTACCCTCAGCCCGCCTGCCTTTACGCCGCTGCTCCGCCGAATGTGCAGGAGATCCGCCTGGATCCACAGCAGCAGCGACAACAACCCAGCAGCGCCGGCCCGTCCTCCAGCAGCAAGCTGAAGAGACAGCGCTGCTGTTCGCCTGAGTTACTCCGCTGTAAGAGGCGCCTGAATTTTAGCGGTTTCGGCTACAGCCTCCCCCCGCAACAGCCGGCAGCCGTGGCCCGGCGGAACGAGAGGGAGAGGAACCGGGTGAAGCTGGTTAACCTGGGCTTCGCCACCCTCCGGGAACACGTCCCGAACGGCAGCGCCAACAAGAAGATGAGCAAAGTGGAGACGCTGCGCTCGGCGGTGGAGTATATCCGTGCGTTACAGCAGCTTCTGGACGAACATGATGCAGTGAGCGCGGTTTTCCAGGCCGGCCTGCTCTCCCCCGCTCTCTCCACCGAGGTCAACTCCATTGCCAGCTCTCCTGTATCCTCCTGCTCCTCTGAGGAAGTACCGAGCGAGCCTCTGAGTCCTGAGGAACAAGAGCTCCTAGACTTTGCCAGCTGGTTTTGAGCTCTCTCTCTCTCTCTCTCTCTCTCTCTTCCTCTCTCTCTCTGTCTGTCTCTCCCTGCAGCAGGTTTGGATTTCAGTGCCCCCTCCACATTGCGATGCCAAACGAGAACTATACCTCCAGGCCCGCCCGAGATTCGGCTCCATTTCAAGGGCGCAGGATACTGGAGAGAGGAAGTGTTGACATTTACGCCCGGTTTTGCGCTCCCTGCCCGCCTGAGATGTCACTGTCGTAACCCGCCCAAAGTGAGCTGGGGTGGAGGGGGTTGAGGTGGGGGATAGTCCTGAGAGATCTGAGCTCACCCCCTCCCGCTCTGGGAGGAGGAGAGGGGGATAGGTACAGAATCCCATTCTGGTTGCGTGGAGGCAGCGGATATCTCAGGTTTCCCTGGTTCGATGGCCCGAATGGCCGCCTTCTGCGCTGTCACTATTCTGGGACTCTGAAAACAAGAATCTCTCTCTCTTTGAAAACAAAATACTGTGCACGCTGGAGACCTGAAACAACTCGACAACAGCTGGAGAAACTCAACAGGTCTGGCAGCATCTGGGGAGAGAGAGAGAGAGACAAGAGTTAATGTTTCAAGTCTGGGGTGACCCTTCAGAACTGAAACGTGTTGGAAAAAACTTTTTATGTACTTTTGACAGAAGAGACTGTCAACTGTCTTAAAGAGCTAACTGGAAGTATAGAGTTAAATATTGTCCAATCCTTTTCAGTTCTGAAGAAGTCAGATTGGATTAGAGACATCAGCCCCATCCCTTTCCCTCTTCCTCTCAGACTGACCGAGTTTCTCCTTCATTTTCCGTGTTTCCATCCTGTGCCTGTGCCGAACCGGGTGAACATCGTCAACCATTGTGTCTCCTTTCTCCAACTCGGTTAGAAAGAAGAATAAAGCCCGGCTGAGCTACCCCAGGACCCAGGCACCAGCGGCGGTGGGGACAGGACTCACATCTTGCCTGGACAGCAGCCTTCACTGGCGAAACCGTGCTGTGGATACAATGTGTGCCTAGGCCAACCGCCGCCCCACTCCCGCTCAGAGGGAAAACTCCCTCCCGGGTCCTCGGTTATACCGGACAACCTGAAGCAATCACCAAAGCCAGCATTACCTGCTCCCAGCTACTGAGCCTCTGCCAACTCCGAGACCAGCCCCGAGAACTCTCATAGACTTCTCAACGTGACCCACACAACACGATTTTGTGGACGAAGTGTCTTTCTTTGTCACAGTTAACGCTTTACCCAATCGAAGAGTTGTTTTTAAAATAATACTTTTATACTATTTTCAATATTGAACGCTTCAAGGCCTTGAGTTTTTTTTAATTACAAGAAAAAATCTATTTGTATCTATGCTAACCAGTTCTGAATTATATTAAGCTATTTTTGTATATAAGAGAGATGATTTATAGAGTTTTGTACACGACTTGTTTTTTTTTAATTAAATATGTGTGTCGGGCCAGAAGGTAAAGAAGCGTGTGATATCCGCGCCATTGCCTTTATATCTTCGCCTCTGAACTGCCAGTTGGAATGTCCGCGGTTTTTAGAGGGTGACATTCCCCTCTCTGAACTACCAGGGAATTCTGTTAGTGTCTTATTCTCGAGTTTGGTAGCGGAACTTAACCGATTTCACTGCCCGAAACAAACGGAGCCACATCTTGCTAAACTTCGGTTTACAGGAATCCGTTTTCGGCCCTTTTTTGGTCCTATATATATTTATATAAAAAGAGTTTTTTTTTGTTTTGCAAACTGACAAAAGCGTGTCCGTATGATGTCTTTTTCCTACATATTAGTTTCATAATAAAGCATTTTTATATTTAAAAAACCAAACTATCCTTGGTTAATGTAATGTATCTGTTTCATCAACGTTTCCAGCCCCAAATTTGTCAGTATTCAAGTCCCAGGTAAACCAATTTGGCCGAACTCTCGCTGTGGTCAGAACTCTCAGGTAATCCGCCTTCCAACGGTGAGTTCAGACGGGGGCATGGAAAAAGACGGTGCTTTTGAACTATTCACAACTCCGCAATGTCCCAGAACCTCTCAGGCAGTAGTAGCTTTCGATAGGGAAGTTGCTTTGAAGTATAGTTAAGATGAGGAGGTGCCGGTGGAGGACCGGGGTGGACAAAGTCATGAGTCACACCACGCCAGGGCTATAGTGCAACAGGTTTATTTGAAATCACAAGCTTTCGGAGCAGCATTGGTGTGGCGCGACTCTTGACTGAAGTCTCGATAATGTAGGAAATACAGCAGCAAATAGGATCCCACCAAAACGAGGACGAAAAGGAACAGATAATCTGCCCCTGATAATGTTAGTTGAAGGATAAATATTGGTCAAGACATAAGTAAAATCTCACCTACTCTTTTTTAAAATAGTGACCATGGGATCTTTTAGTATACCCTTGAAGGACAGATGTGGCCTTGATTGAAAGTTCCTTCTTGCCGTTCTTGGGATGTGAACTAACGTTGGCTGAGTCAGCATTTATTGCACATCCTCAGTTGGCCTGGGACAGGTGGTAGTAGGTGAGGTGGAGGTTCTGTTAGGGAGAGAATCCCAGGATTTTGACCCAGCGACAGCGAAGTAACGGTGATATGTTTCCAAGTCAGGCTGGTGAGTGATGGAGGGGAACTTGCAGGGGGTGGTGTTCCTATATGTCTGCTGCCCTTGTCCTTCCAGACGGAAGTGTTCGTGGGTTTGGAAGGTGCTGTCTGAGGATCTTTGGTGAATATCTGCAGTGCATCTTGAAGATAGTACACACTGCTGCTGCTGAGTATCGGTGCTGGAGGGAGTGGGTCTTTGTGGGTGTGGTGCAATCGGGCAGGCTGTTTTGTCCTGGACGGTGTCATATTCCTGAGTGTTGTTGGAGTTGCTTCCATCCAGGAAGGCGATCTTGTGGAACAGTGTCACTGCCTCCGTGCCAAGTTCTCTGGGCTCAAGATCTCAGGACTGGATGGTCAAGGAAGTGTGATCTTAGGGAGTCGGTTGGTGCCCAATCGGAAAATCCTTCTGCTTGCACTTTTCTGGTGGGCTCCAAGAGTAAGAAAGCCCCCAGTTCAGACGGAACAGTGTGGCAGCTGGAGTACAACACTGCCGTGGACAAGTGTCATCCTGAACTGACACGCCCAGGCGAATTGGGGAGTATCCATTCGCACTCCTGAGCTGCAACTCTCACACTGGCCTGCACTGCAGCGTAGAGAGCGGCGCTTGAACCCGCAAACATGTGACTTAAGAGTCCCGACCAGACTGAACCCCATAAGCTTTGAAGTTTAAATGGGTTGGAGAGGGGGTGGAGTAGAACAAGTGTTTGAGGGTAGCGTGTCGTCTTCTCTGCATGTCCCACGTATTTGACTATCGATCAGCCCTTAATCTCTGTGACTCCTCGGGCTTTCGGGTCTGCAATTTGATTGCCAAGTATCCTTTACAGCGCCAGTTGTGATTTTCTTACATAGTAAGAGACTGCTTTCAGAAAGCGCTGCGGTGTTTTGTTGGCTACTCCCTGTCAGTTAGTAGGAACGTGACAGGAATATTAGTTGCGCCTATTTCGGTTGTCCTTAGGACTTGTCGTCGGAAACTACATGAACATTCCGCTTGCGAGCGCCCAGCCAAGCAGAACCCTCAATCAGGCAGCACTCCAAGGCTAGACAATAGCCTAGGCTTCAGGTCGGAAACATATTGCTGCTGAATCCTCCGCAGTTTGAGTTTTGGCTAGCAGGACGGGGGTGGGTTAAGCAGAGGGGGAGATGCAATTGTGGAACTGAACTGGAAAAAATTAGTAATTGCTGCCAGACTTGCGGGGGGTCGAATGGGGAGGCGTTCCTTTAAAGTGGGTCGCCTCTCTTTCTCTCTTCGCACTGTCTCTCTCTGGAACTGATTCACTGCTGCTCCACAGTTTCAATGTTCACAGAGTCACTGCTCCGAAGTTCAGAAATTTTACTTCTTGGGAGGTACTTTACTGGTGATAAAATGATGAAAAGACACGTCTCTAAAATCCACACTTTAACCACTACCATCACTGCCTCTGAGCTTCAGGTGGGTGGGGGGCTGCAGACTGGTGGGGGGGTCCGTAGGGGTTGCACTGATGCCGATTCGGTTTAGCGAGTGCCTCAGCGTTCACCTACAAGCAACACAGGCCTAGGGTCCAAAAACAGCAAGTGCTGGAGAAACTCAGCAGGTCCAGCGGCATCTATGAAGAGAGAAACAGACACCAGTGATACTCCTTCATAAATCGGCCCTGGGTAGTTTGTTCAACAGCAATTTGGGATATTCAGTATTGAACTTTGGAAACTGCCTTAGAGCAACCACAGACATAAAGTACTGCAGATGCTGGAGAATCCAAGATAACAAGGTGTGGGGCTGGATGAACACAGCAGGCCAAGCAGCATCAGAGGAGCAGGATGCTTGGCCTGCTGTGTTC
>JAHRHZ010000021.1:387873-436375 GCA_024137785.1 Ginglymostoma cirratum | reverse complement strand
CCTCTCTCCCTATTTATTTCAGAACCCTCTTCCCCTCCCCCATTTCTGATGAAGGGTCTAGGCCCGAAACGTCAAGCTTTCCTGCTCCTATGATGCTGCTTGGCCTGCTGTGTTCATCCAGCCCCACACCTTGTTATCTTAGAGCAACCACAGTCAGCAGGGGAGATGATTCCTTTGACACAGTGCCCTGTGATTTGGAGATTTTTTACACAGTGTGCTGTGATTTAAAAGGGACTTTTTACACAGTGCCCTGTGATATGGAGTTTTTTTTACACAGTGTTGTGATTTGAAGGAGCGTTTTTACAGTGAGCTGAGATTTTGGGGAGATTTGTCTTTACATAGTGTGCTGTGATTTGGAGGAATCTTTTTTATACAGTGTGCTGTGATTGGAGATTTTTTTAACACAGGGTGATCTGATTTGGAGGAGAAATTTTCCACATCGTGCTGTGATTTGGAAGTGATTTTTTTTACACAGGGTTCTTTGAAAAATGGAGAATTGGAGAAATATATGTCGGGGAAATATTTACAGGAACGGGCGATGGGACAAATAGAGCTTCCAAGGGCTAGCACACACGCGCACGGCGGGCCGAATTAGTTCCTCCTATACTGTAAATGATACACCATGATCCTGTTCTGATTACAAAACCGTTACACATCCCAAGCAGAAAAACTAAATTGCTCCACTTGTAACGGAGCCTCCAACTATCACAAGTTTTACAAAGTTAGAAAGAATGGTGTTAGGTCGACTGTTTAACTTGGAGCAGAGAAAACTGAAAGAGCACCTGATTCAGCTGTACAACGGGTGGATACAGTCATAGAGAAACACTCAACCTCACCCCTCGCCCCCACCAGCAGTGGGATCGATAACCAGGGCACACGGTTTTGACATGGCGAGCAGGAGGCTGAGGGGATTTGAGGAAAACAAACAGGGGAAGGTGGGAATTTGGAATGCGCTGTCTCTACGGATGGTAGCGGCAATTTCAGAAGTGTTTAGCTGTACACTTATGATGCCAAGGCTCTGGGAAGTGGTGGGAAGTGAGGTTAGCAGAGCGAGAGATTTGATGACCAGTTTGAACGCGATGGGCCAAAGGGCTCCCCACCCGTGCTGTAAAAGCCCTCTGACTCTAACTGTGGGAACTACCTCTTTAGTGGGACCTGTCCTATGCTACAACTGTCCTATTCCTGTCAGACTAATGCCCTTTCAAACCCACTCCATCTATCAGAACCGTGCTTTCAGTTCCTTTCCCGAACCCGTGAAGTATGAACGGGATGAACATGGTCTCACGTCTTAAGGTGAGGGTAAACTGTTGACACCTCCCATCCCGCGAACCTTTCGTCCACACGTGTGACAGGGAGATTATTCACTGCTGCCTCTGCGCCGTGTCTCCCCAGAGCCTGGACAGTGAAAGCTACATAGATCTCAGAAATATACCGACTCTGGAGAAGCCATTTCATCCTACCCTCAATCCTCAATGTGACAAAAGGTCTGTTTCCATCCTCACTGATCGCTTTCACCAATACTGCGCCATCTGGAAATCACTACCCTTATTTGCAAACACAATCTTTGAAGCGAAGTGAGTTACAGAACAGCGGAGTTTGCATCACTAAAATGATCTCATTGCTGTGTTCGCACGGTGAACTGTTAGCGGAGGTTTTGCTGCTGGCAATCGCAGATCAGCGAATGACTAAGGGCTAGGAAGCCATGTGCACAATGGGCCGATTTCCCGGCCGTTTATTAAAGACTGACGCCGCTTTCTTGGGGTTTCCGCCAGCCTTACTGCCCGGGGGGTGTTTGCTGAAGGATCACACGCCGGCGACTTAGCATTGCAGAGGAGCCCGGCCTGTGGGCGGGTTCACTGTGGCCTAGGGGCGGGGCTCTGTCCGATATGCATTCAGGGCGCGTACATTGCACGCTGATTGGCGGGTGGCATCCGGCTCCTTCAGTCATCCATTGGCTGATAGAAGTGGATTGACAGCTCAACAAGTTTCCAGCAAGGGGACTGAAGGAGCCGGAGAGAGGGAGGGAGACAGTGTATGAGAGAGATGGAAGGAGATGGAGAGATAGCGAGAGAGATGGAGAGAATGTGTGCAAAATAGAGGGAGGAAGAAGTGATATTGAGAGAGGGAATGTGACAGAGAAATGGAGAGTGTGTGTAAGAGAGAGGGAGGATGATGGACAGATAGCGAGAGGGAAATGGAGAGAACGTGTGCAGAAGAGAGGGAGGAAGATGGAGAGACAGAGAGGAGTGGAAAAATAGTGTGAGAGACGAAGAGTAAGAGAGATGGAGACAGTGAAAGAGAGAGGTGGAGAGAGATGGAGAAATAGAGTGAGGGAGACTGGAAGAGAGTTCGAGATGGCGAGAGTGTGAGAGAGAGTGTGAAGAGATAGTGCGATGGAGAGATTGAGAGCGGGAGAGAGAAGGAGATGGAGAGAGTGTGAAGGGGTGATGGCGACATAGCGGGGAGTTTGCAGAGAGGGATGGTGTTTGTTTGGGAAATGGGGACCACGGGGGGGGGGAGCGGGGGGCGAAACGAGAACTCCGTGTTGTGAGGGCAACGCTCACGTTGTACGACCCCCGCCCATTCCCCGTCCCCTCCGTCACCCCTCTTCCTCCCCTCAGACCCCGCTGGGGACCAAGCTCCCTCCCACAGCTTCTGCATTGATTAATTTTATAACCACAGGGAGGGATTGAGAGCTGTAGAAAGGCTGCAGCGAAAGAAAACTTTAAAGTCCACGTTTAATGTGCTTCAAACATGAAATACTCCTGCAATAAACCCCGGGCCAGACAGAAATCTCGGCAAATGCTGTATGGTTTAACACAGCACTTGGCTGTTACAAGTGTCGCCGAGTAAAATAGGGGGCAGAAACTCGAGTGAACATTACACAGTGGTTTACCAAAAAAAAAACACGCACCTCCTCCCATCAGTGTGACTTTCCGAAAGAAAATCAAAATTTCACTTCTTTAACAAACCCGGCACAAAATGTGTGCAATTGGCGTCATTGCTAACCCCCTCTTTGTAGGTTTCAATAGGAAATGAGTGAATGGCTGTAGCAGATACATAGGCCCGCACTCTGACTGTGAATAGGCACCAAACATCGACGCACCGAATTTTGAGAAGCAGTGGTTCCATTGGGCTTTCTGATTAAACTCAAAGGTTAGTTAAATTACACAGTATTCCCCTCCTTTTCTCCCCTCTCCTCCCAAACTCATGAATAACGCTGCTCTCCTTGGCTGCTTGTACCCCGAGCGCCGGCTCGCAAATAAAGCAGCACTTTGTTTAGACAGCGCGAATGAATTCCATTCCACGGCCGCGATTAAGAAGATAAAACCGAAACAATTAAGGGTTCGCCTGTCATTAATCATTATCGCTTTTCTCCGCCAGCCTGTCAACCGTGATGAAAATAAAAAATGCCATATCTAATTGCTTTTATTTACTAAACCCGCGGCAAAGAAAAGGGAAGAGAGAGAGAAAAAAAAAGTTTGGGAGAATTGAGAGCGAGATAAGCGGCGCACGGATGCTCAATGTCAAACACGCTTTGGTTAATCTGTCTTTTCACTCCGTTGAGCTTTGATTGGCACTGGACCCGAACCCACCGGTGCAGATTGGACGCTATAATCCAGTTGCACTCGTCCCAAACGCGGCTGGAATGGGCAATGAGGCCCATCTCTGTAACCCCCCAAGCATTCCTGAATGACTCCACTCTCCCCAGCCACAGGCCCAGCAAGCGCTGCTTTAAAGTGGTTTAAAGTGCACATTGTCAATGGCTAAAATAACAGTCGTTGTGCTTCAATCAGAACCTCGGGAAAAACCCAGACAATAAAGGCCAGGTTACATTTCGGGGGGATGGGGGAGGAGTGTGGAGTCACTTTTATGAAGTAATTTTAATTATGTTTTGTGGTAAGTGGAGTAACTATAATGCTGTAATTTTAATTAATTTTGCGGAGGATTGGAGTAGTTTTTATGAAGTAATCTTAGTTGTATTTTGGGGTGAGTAGAGTAACCATTACGAAGTAATTTTAATCAATTAAGATTTGGGGGGTGTGGAGTCACTTTTATGAAATTATTTTAATTAGTGTTGCGTGTAATGGGATAACTATAAAGCTGTAATTTTTTAAAAGTAATTTTGAGGAGTGCAGTATCAAGTAATTTTAATCAAATAATTTTGAGAGGAGTGAAGTCACTTTTCTGCAGTAATATTAATTAATTTTGGCAAAGGAATAGTGTAACTTTTTTTGAAGTGCCAATCATTTTTTGAGGGGTAGGGAGTCACTTTTACGAAGTAACTTTAATATTTGACGAGTGCGGGTTACTTAAGGAAGTAATTTTAGTTAATTGACGGGGGGCGGGTTGTTGAGTCACCTTTATGAAGTATTTTTAATTAATTAATTTAGGTGTTTTCCCAATTACTCGAAGTAGTGTCCCCCTCTCTGATCCTGGAGTGAATTTCCAGTTGGGGCACTCAGAGAGTTGCGTTTTGTTGCAGAGGGAAAGACCGCATGCTGTTGCTGTGAAATGCAGTTTTGATTGATATCCAAAGCGCTTCCACCAGGTTTGGACCGTGACATCGTAAATGAAAAAAACTGCCAATGTGGATGTTACATTGAGCAGACAATGGATTAACGATTAAAGGCTGCAGGCACCAAGAGAGCAGTGAATCCGAGATGAAATTACGCTAATATGCCTCTGAAAGGGCAGATTAATTGCGAAACAACAGCCAAACCCCAATTTGAAGTTCTTATTAATGTAAAACTTTACGGTTTCTTGCAGTAACATCCATTGAACTGAACTTGTCAGTTACGTTTTTGCTGTGTCGAATCCGTCCCTCCATTTAAAACCAAAGAACTCATTGTGCATTTTTTTAAACCCAGCTTCATATTTTGACTCCATCTCGCAAAAAGAATCAGTCACCGTATTCATAATGAGCCAATCAGAATTCAAATTTTAAAATTGCTACAAAATAAACCAATTGAAATCAAAACAAAGGCTATCTTCACAAAAACAGAAATTGCTGGAAAAGCTCAGCAGGTCTGACAGTATCTGTGGAGGGAAATCGGAGTTAACGTTTCGGGTCGAGTGACCCCTTAGAACCTCCAATTCTACAGCATCCGCAGTCCTATCGGTTTTCATTAAAGGCTATTGTCAGCCCGGTAGGATCGGTCAGCATTCAGAAAAGCCAAAATAAAGATATGTAGGTTCTTGATTAGAAAGGGGGATGAAGATTATCGGGAGAAGGCAGGAGAGTGGAATATCAGAAATGATAGCAGGGCAGACTCGATGGGCTGAATAGCCAAACCCTTCTCCTATATGTTATGGTCTTATGGGCTAAAACAGAATCAATTATAAAGCGGATTGAGTAAATAAGCAAAGTCACCATAGCTCTGGATTATCCTCATCCTAAAACTGTTAACATTAAAAATAAATCAAAACAGAACAACCAAAAAAATCGAAAAATCAAAATAAACCAAAAATAAACGTTAGAGCTAAATCAACAGTCATCTTGTTAGTGAATGTTTGCCTTGCCTGTGGCCCCCAGGAAACTGTTTAAAATGTATTCAACAAGAACAGAAACTGCTGGAGAAACTCAGCAAGTCAGGCAACACCTGTCCAGAGGAAAAAAAAGTTAATGCTTCCAGTCCAGTGATACTTCTTCATAGTATTTACAGAAGTCACACAAAACCAGTTCAATGGGTTTAGTTGAAATCACAAGCTTTCTAAGCACTGCTCCTTCTTCTTGTGATGAAGGAACAATATCCAAAAACTTGTGATTTCAAATAAACCTGTTGGACTATAACCTGGTTTTGTGTGACTTCTGACTTTGTCCACCCCAGTCCAACACCAGCACCTCCAGATTAGAGCATTTATGATTGAGATTTACAGAGATCCCTTTCCAATTTTGGTCATATTTATTAAGTGCAATGATTAGGGGAGTGGGAGTGTTAACTCTGCTTTCTCCCCCAGATGTTGCCAGACCTGCTGAGTTTCTCCAACAATTTTTGTTTTTGGACCAGGGAAGAAAGCTGGTTTGATGAAAGTGCTACACAATTAAAGTGGAATATTGAAGCGGTTCAACAGAAGGGAGGAGAGGTGTCAAACTACGGCAGTAAGTATTAGTCTATCAAAATACCCTGTACTATTTGGGATCACAGTATCAGTTAATACTGGCTAAAAGACTATTCAGAGTGCTGAATGCAAATCAGCGATAAGCAGTTCTTTTTAACCTGAAAAGGGTGATTTTCGCTTTGCATATCTATATAGCAAGAACTGCATGTCAAACATAATTCACCATGGCCTATTCTTGGGTTTTCAATTCATCAGGCCTGAAGAGATTACCTCTTCGTTCAGTGACTAATGAGCTGCTGTGTGATTTCAACTGTAATGACTTACCGATCATCAAGAGCCATACCCGTATTTCTTTTGTGGATTTGCAAAGCTATTACCAAGGGGGCTACAGCCCAAAAAGATTTCTCAGATAGCTAAGTATTTCTGCAAATCTCACCACCTCTTATCTTGCCTCAAAGTGTGGTAGTCAATGGATAGATCAGTACAACTCAAACCCCTCATCTTTCTCCTGTTCTTTTACAAGTTGTTTTTGTTTTGTTTGAATCTGAATTGGAAGTACTGACAGTCCACAAAGTAAAACCTTGTCTAGTTTAGCAAAGACCAAGAGTTATTAACTGCACAAAATAATTTCTTTGTTTTCTAAATTTGGAGTCTAATTAATTTGATATAATGCTATTATAAGCAGAAAGCTAAATAACATTTATCTTTATTGCCTCCTGGCCAAAGTTGAATGAGATATGGCAACCTGGATTATCTGTAAATACACACAGTCCAGTATTATTATGCTAATAAAAATGTTGCCTCATTTCTAACAAGGGTCAAAGTTGACAGTGGGTTGGGTATTACCCAGCACTAGCATGAAGATGTTGTACAATCAGAATTCTGGTAGCATGTAAAGAAGTCAACTGTGAGCTACTCAAAACGATTTTGAGCTCAGAAGTAGGATATCATCCTACAGTACTTCCGGTAGGATGGTGGCAGAAGAGTAGGCAGAGTTCAGGCTCCTGAGCCCAGGGCTCATCTGCTCCTTTTTCCATTTTCTTTTTCTTTTCTTCTTCTTTTCCTTTTCTCCTTCCCTTTTGTTGGCAGAGGGGCGAATGTGTGTCCAGCAGCTGATCCGGTGTCAGTATAGGCGGCTGCTACATTGACGGGGTGCGGGGGGGTGGGGGGGGGGGGAAACGTCAGCGAGGTGGGCCCGGTGGTGAAAATATGGCCCCTGAATGAGTGGTGACTTCAATGTTGGTGCGTCTGGGGCAAGTGGCAGCAGAGGAGCATCGACTTTCACGTTGGCAAAGTGAGCCCAGCGGCGAAAGGATGCTATCTGTAAACTGGTGACTTATCATTGGTGGGTCAGGCACAGACTGCTCTGAGACAGTGGAGGAGGGGTGGCAGCACAGGCTTCGTTGGTGAACTGGCTCAGGACTCACAGCGAAGGCAGTAGAATGAAGATGGACTGTCTTTTAGATTCTATTTATTCTTAAACTATTCAAAATGGTGCCAGATTATGGTGACAGTTGAAGATTTTCACTGTATTATACACTATAAATGCAATAAATGACAATAAATTCATTCATTCATTCATTCAGTTAGGCCTTGGTTAAGATTACACCTGGCTATTGTGTGCAATTTTTGAATGCCTACCTTAATATATGAGGAACGTTTGAGGACTCTGGGACTATACTCATTGGAGTTTAAAAGATGTGGGGGGACCTAATTGAAATTTTCAGAATACTGAATGGCCTGGACAAAATGGATGGTGGGAAGATGCTTCCATCGGCAGGAGAGACTAGGGCCCAAGGGCACAGGCTTAGAGTAAAGGGAAGGCCTTTTAGAATGGAGATAAGGAGAAACTTCTTCAGCCAGAGACTAGTGAATCAATGGAATTCACTGCCACAGAAGGCTGTGGAGGCCAGGTCATTGAGTACATTTAAGACTGAGATAGATAGGTTCTTGATTATCAAGGGGATCAAGGGTTATGGGGAGAAAGCGGGAGAATGGTGTTGAGGAACTTATCAGCCATGATTGAATGGTGGAGCAGACTCGATGGTCTGAATGGCCTAATTTCTGCTCCTATGTCTTATGGTCTTAGAGAAGATGGGCAGTTTCTAATTAGTCTGTTCAGACATATTATGACAAATGGCTAGAGAAGGTGAGACTTGAATGCAGGTCTTCTGGCTCAGAGGTAGGGACACTACCACTGATATACTTGCCACGGAGAAAGTGCAGCAGAGATTCAATAGACTGATACTGGGGATAGCAGGACTATTCTATGAAGAGAGGTTGGTTCAACTAGGCCAGCGTTCACTACAGTTTGGAAGGGTGATTGAAAAGTATCAAATTCTAGCAGACCCCAACAGACTAGATGCAGGAAGGATCATTCCCCTGGATGGGGAAATCTATAACCAGAGGAAACAGTCTCTGCTTACAGGGTAGGCCATCTAGGACTGAGATGAGAATACTCTTCACTCTAAAGTTCATGACCTGGTTGAATTCTCTACCACTGAAAGCTGTGGAGGCTGGTAGGAAAGATAAATAGGAAAGCATTTTTTGAAGAGGATGTAATCAAGTTGCATACGGATATGGATAGATTGAGTGAGTGGGCAAAAATCTGGCAAAAGGTATATAATATAAGAATGAGAAGGCTTTACTTTGGTGAGAGGAATTTAATTGCAGAGAATCACTTAAACAGGGAACAACAAAGGAAGTCCAAGGCACAGTGGAATTTAAGAGTTCCAGTACATGAGTCACAAAAGTTAGTATGCAGATGCAGCAGTTAGTCAAGAAAGCTAATGTGATGCTATCCCTATTGCCGTCAAAATTGTTCTCAAGTGAAAGAATTCTGTATTTTGGTCATACAAGGCATTTGTGAGACCATATCTTGAAAATTATATACATTTTTTGTCTCCTTATTTAATAAAGAATGTGAATACATTGAAGATAGTTAAGAGGAAATTTACTAGATCGATGCCTGGAGTGAGTGGGTTTTTTGATGAGGAAAGGTTGGATAGACTGGACTTGTTTCCAATGGAGTTTAGATAGCGAGGGGTGTTTTGATTGAAATGCATATAAGATCCTGAATGGTCTTAACAAGGTGGATGTGGAAAGAAGACCAGGGAGCATCAGAGGAGCAGGAAAATTGACGTTTCAGGTCGGGACCCTTCTTCAGAATTCAGATTTCTGAAGAAGGGTCCCGATCCAAAATGTCAACTTTCCTGCTCCCCTGATGCTGCCTGACCTGCTGTGTTCCTCCAGCTCCATATTGTGTTATCTCTGTCTCCAGCATCTGCAGTTCTTACGATCTCTGGATGTGGAAAGAATGTTTGCTCCTGTGGTGAGTCCAGAACCATACGGTATTGTTTTAAATTTACGTGTTGCAGTTTCAGGGCAGAGGTGAAGAAAAGCTTTTTTTTTACAGTGGATTGTGTGAATTTGGATTTTTCTGTCCCAGAAGGCAATGGAGACAGGGTCATTCAATATTTTTAAGATAGAGGTGAAGACATTCTTGTTAGGCAAGAGAATCAAGTGTAATTGGGGGTAGACAGGAATATAATATTCAAAATACAAACAGATCCTCTTTCCTCCTCTCCATCTCCTCTGCATACTCTATATGTAGGAACATTGAGCTGCCGAGCTGCCAATCTGCCCATCTTTCAGCCAAGTTTCAGTCATTGCAATGATGCCAGATTCCCTAGTGCCTATCTGTAGCCTTAGTTTATTGTCTTATTCCCCTGTATTAAAATATATTCAATTTAGCCTTGTTAAAATCACTTCTTTCTTATCTAGGTTATGTTTTCTGGTCTCACTCGCTTTTGAACTTCTAATTCCTTCTTACTGTCTCTTCTCTCTGAGCTACTTGGCAGGATCCCATCCTCCTGTCAATCTAGGTAATTGAGTGTAACAAAGTGTGGGTAAGGTAATTAGGACTTCTAATTAAACTGCAACATTCGGGAGAACATGTGTCTGCAGTTCATGTCACTCAACTGGGTTACCTCAGTGATCCATTATAATCTTATCGTGGGACCATTGTAAAAGAGGAGAATAAATGGTCCACTTGCTTCAATAAAAAGGTTACATGGTGGTTCATCAGCTGGGGAAGAAGACTTCAGCTAGTTTTGGATTGTGAATGACCATAACTAGCGTTATCAGTTAGAAATAATGAAACATTTTTCAAAATTAAAACATTCATTCCCTCCTCATAAAATTGTTATGGTTATGGGCATCTTTTATGGTACATTCTGAGAGTATTATTCCATGTGTTAACTGTCAAATATTACCAATATCCAAAATCTGCACTTGGGAAGTAGTTAACTCCACCCCTATGGTCCTTGACATTGTTTGAGGTTCAATGTTAACTCATGCTAGAGAAATTAAGGATAGCATTAGATTAAATCAAGAAACTCACACACTGTTGCTGTAAAGAGTTGAAAGTTTGAGGACTTGAAGAGTTTTTTAAATCAACAAAGAGGTTAAAGTGGCCGAAAAATAGAATATGAGAGTAAGTTAGTAAGTAGTATAAAAGATGGTAGGAGTAATTACAAATATATAAAAATATATATTTAGTGAAATTAATTGGGAGCTCTTTAGGGGCAGGCTAGAATGAAACCATAATGGGGAATAAGGAAATGGCAAAAATATTGAAGAAATATTTTTCACCTATTCCCACATTAGAAATGACATAGAACACAATAGATGGCCTGAGGAACCCAAATGAGAGTAAAGAACATAAAGTCAACAAAGGCAGAGGATAAAGGAGGGATGAAAGATGATAAATTCCCTGAATATGAAAGTTTACATCCTGGGGTCCTAAAAGAGGTGGTTGTAGTGATGGGAGATGATTTTCCAGAATTCCTTAGATTCTAAAATGGGCCCCATGAATTTCCAGTTTGTAAATGTACCAATATTATTCAAGAAAAGGGGAAGACAGAATAGAGAGAGCCAGATACAATTTAACTTGACAACAATAAAAGGTCAAATGCTTGAATATATGTTAAAGATATAAATAGGAGGATTGATAAAGGGGAACCAATAAATGCAGCAGATTTATATTTTCAGAAAGCATCAATAAGGTGACACAAAGTAAGTTATTACACAAGATTAAGGATCATAGGATTGGCAGCAATGTATGAGCCTGAATTGAGGATTAGCTCATGATCAGAAAATGGAAAGTTGGAATAAAAGTTATTTTCCAAGTAGGAGGCTGTAACTAGTGGGGTAAAATAAGAATTAGACCTAACTGTTTGCAATCTACATCACTTACTTAGATGAGGGGAACAAATGCATTGCATCCAGACTTGATGATGATAATGTAAAGCTAAGTGTGAAAGCAGTGTGGATGAAAAAAAAGGCAGTAAAAAAATGTAACTGTCTAAATTGTCAGATGGACGGCAGTGAGGGAAGATGTGAAATTTCTGACTTTGTTCAGAAGATTGTAAAAGCAAATTTTTTTCAAAGATAACATGAGAAGATGAAATGTTAATGTGGTGATGGATTTGGGTGTTCTTGTGCATGAAATGCAAAATGTTAGGTATATGCAGGTACCAAAAGCAATTAGGAAGACATATGTTATGTTAGCCTTTATTACAAAAAAAAGGAGCATAAAAATAATAACAGGATGCCTGATGAAGGAGCAGCACTCTTAAAGCGTGTGATTTCAAATAAACCTGTTGGACCATAACCTGGTGTTGTGTGAGTTCTGACTTTGTCCACCCCAGACCAACACCGGCACCTCCACATCATGGCTACCATTCAATGAGATCATGACTGGTCTGTGGCCCAACTCCACCTTTGACCCACATCCTTAAATATCTTTGCTTTACAGAAAAAGTCGTCTCATTTAAAATGAGTGCATCTGAATTTTTTTCGTTCTATATTACTTACTTACCTATATTACTTGTGAGGATACACTTTAGCATTTTTTAAATATAAAAAAAGCTTCCCAATTTTGTTCTGCTTACATAAAAAAATTTAAAACTGTTGGTTTATAATCTGTAGGAAAAAAGAACGAGACAGACTTTGAGGCTGTTTAGAAATCTCAACTTGCAATTAAAACCAAACTATTGGAAAGACACAGAACTTTTCTGCCCCTTAGCATATTCTTCTGTTGATAAGCATGTGTTTTTTTTTGGGAGGGGGGTGTAACTCTGACAAAGGCCCCCAATCAAAAGCATTTTGAGTCTCAGCGTAGTATTACGGTTGCTAGGGAATACCTGGCAACGAACTACAATACTTTCTTTTAGACAGACCACTGCAAACATTAACCATGACAATGGCCTAAGGTTAAGGGCGACCCCTCTCTTTTTTTGGCCGCACACACATACATTTCATCCTGGAATATCATTTTGTCTGTGTGTGTGTTCTGCAAACTCTTTCTCCAATCAATGGGTGATCTGTGTTGAGAGGAGAGAGGGTGGTTTTTTAAGAAGCGTCCCCATGCTTGTCGTTTTTTTTCCAGGAAGGATGCTGATGGAAGAGACATAAACAAAAATATGCTAGAAAGTATGCAGAACCTCAAAGGCTCTCTGCATGATGAAGTGGTTTTTTGAAACACCCACAGAATTTCAACCTCAAAGCTCCCTTGAACAGCAAGAGGTGACAGAAATAATTTAGTATTGCTTTTCTTTGCAATGGTCATCCTTTAAGACAGTGCAGATAAAGCAGGTTCCTCTCACTTACAAATGACAAAGTGCACTGGTGGGCACAAGCAAAATAGCCAAGATGATAATGCATGTTGTTTCAGTTAAACGATGGAGAGATACTTTGCCATCTAATTTGAAAATTATGCAATCATAGCTTTGCCGATTTTAAAGTTTCAGATCCTTGTTTTTACATTCCTGCATGGCCTCGCCACTTGCCTGTCTCTGTAGCCCCCTCCAGGCCTACAACCCCCCCAGATATTTGCACACCTCAGATTTTGATTTCTTGACCAACCCCATTTTTAACCACTCTGCCATTGCCTGCCCTGCGTGGAATTCCCTCCCTAAATCTCAGCGTCCTCCCTAAAACTCAGTGTCTCTCAAACTCACCTTCCTTCTTTAAGATACTCCATACCACTTACTTCTTCACAAAATCACAGGATTGTTACAGCTCA
Source organism: Ginglymostoma cirratum (assembly GCA_024137785.1). Taxonomy (NCBI): domain Eukaryota; kingdom Metazoa; phylum Chordata; class Chondrichthyes; order Orectolobiformes; family Ginglymostomatidae; genus Ginglymostoma; species Ginglymostoma cirratum. The sequence continues at coordinate 423,225 of JAHRHZ010000021.1, read as the reverse complement.
GAAGGAAGCCATTCAGCCCATTGTGCCTGAAAGGGTTCTATTACCTAGTGCCAATTTCCTGCTTTTGCCCCAATCCCTGCACCTCATTTCTTGTGAAATAATTATCCAATGCCCTGTTGAATGTGTCAATAGAACCTGCCTCCACCACATTTTCAGACAGCACATTCCAGGCCCTAAATATTTGTTGGGTGAAAAAGTTTTTACTCACATCACCCCTTGCTTCATTTACACATTGCTTTAAATCTATGCCCTCTGTTCCTTTTTATCTTTTATGAGCAGGAACAACTTCTCATCTACTCTGTCCTGCCTGCTTGTGATTATGAAAATGTCAAACAGATCTCGTCTCAGCATTCTTCTCTCCAAAGAGAACACTCCCAACTTCTTCAATCTACCTGCATCAATGAAGTTTCTCATTCCTTGAACCATTAATGTAAATCGTTTCTTCACTCTCTTCAATGCATTTCCATCCTTAATATATGTGGCACTCATAGCTGCATACAACACTCCAGCTGAGGTCTCTCATCCATGGACTCCATTTACACTTCTCATTGCCGCGGAAAGGCTGCCAAAATCATCCCACCTCAGTAACGATCTCCTACAACCTCTTCCATCAGGCAGAAGATACAGAAGCTTGAACACACGCACCAAACAGGTTCAGGAACAGCTTCTTCCCTACCGTTAGTAGACTGTTGAATGGACTCTATAACTTCAGATAATACTGATCTTGCTAATGTTGATCTTGCTTTGTGCGCTTCCTATGCAGTGTAACCTGTATGCCTTACTCTGTCTAAACACCCTTTGATCTCCACATCCTTGTTTGCTATGATCTGCCTTATTACTTGCAAAGCACTGTACCTAGATACATGTGACTACAGTAAATCAAATCAAATCGAAGCGTTTTGTACAAGTTCAGCATCATCTCCTTGCTCTTGTATTCTATGCCCTGTTAATAAAGCAGGGACACTGTATGCTTAATCAAACGATCTCTCCCCCTGTCCCGCCACCTTTAATTATCTATTTACATATACCCCCTGCTCCCTCTACTCCTGCACTCCATTTAGAATAGTACCCCCTGTTTTAATTTATTTTTCCATGTTCTTCTGACCAAAAGTGCATCACATTACACTTCTATGCCATGAGCCACATCTGCTACCTGTCTACTCATTTCACCAAATTGTCACTGTCCTTTTGGAGTTCTGCACTGTTCTCCTCACAGTTTAATTCCAAGTTGCTGTTGAGAAAGAGAAAAGGAAATTTTAGCTGCATATTTTCATAAGTTTCTTTTCCCAATAACAGCTAAGTTATACTCTATTGAACTTCCAAAACCAGGCAGCGCATAGGGTTCTATATCTCTTCTAAAAGCAAAATACTGTAGTTACTGGAAATCAGAAATAAAAACAGGAAATGCTGGAAAGACTCAATAGGTCTGGTGGAATCTGTGGAGAGAGAGAGAGTTATCATTTCAAATCCAATATGACGGTTTTCTAAAGAAGACTCATATTGGTGTCAATGTCAACTGCTTCTCTCTCCACAGGTGCTGGCAGACCTGCTGATTTTCTCCAGCATTTTCTGTTTTTTGTACACCTCTTGCCCTTCCATGACTTTCCAACAATGTGTCCACCCATAATTGTTCTCGAACTGAGTGGCTTGCATAACAAGCATGGGGCTGGATGAACACAGCAGGTCAAGCAGCATCATAGGAGCAGGAAAACTTGACGTTTCGGGCCTAAACCCTTCATCAGAAATGGGGGAGGGGAAGAGGGTTCTGAAATAAATAGGGAGAGAGGGGGAGGCGGATAGAGGATGGATAGAGGAGAGGATAGGTGGAGAGGAGGCAGACAAGTCGAAGAGGCGGGGATGGAGCCAGTAAAGGTGAGTGTAGGTAGGGGGGTAGGGAGGAGATAGGTCAGTCCAGGGAGGACGGACAGGTCAAGGGGGCGCTTGCATGTCTGCTTCAGAGGCCAGCTCAGAGTCAGTCACATTGCTGGGAGTCTGGAGTCACATTTGGACAGACCAGGTAAGGAAAGCAGATTTCCTTCCCTTTTGAAAGCCTGTGAACCAAATGAGATTTTACAATGATCCACAACATGATTATTATTACTGGGACTGGATTTCAATTGCCTGCCTTAATAATTTATTTTAAATTCCACAATCGGACTTGTGAGATTTGGAACAAAAAAACAAAAGAACTGCGGATGCTGTAAATCAGCATCAAAAACAGAAGCTGCAGGGAAAGCTCAGCAGGTCTGGCAGCATCTCTGAAGAGAAACCAGACTTAACATTCCAGGTCCAGTGATTCTTCCTCGGAATGGATTTGGGATTCAAAGCAGAGACACCAGGACATTGGGTTTGGACTCTGGATTGCTGCCAATAGTATCACTGCATCATCGTCATTGAAAGATAGAGAAAAAAGCACTGACCTGAGGCAATTCAGCCCATCATGTTAATGCTAGTTGAAAAATTGCTATGTAATAAAATCCCAGCTTTCAGCTTTTGATCTGTACCCCTTCTACAGCACTTCAGGAGCGTATAGAGGCATGCATTTAAACTGAGAGGGGGAAGTTCAAAGGAGATGTGAGGGGCATGTTTTTTGCACAGAGAATGGTAGGAGTGTGGAACACGCTGCAGCAGATACAATAGGTGCATTTAAGAGACTTCTAGATGAAAATCAGGGAGGCAATAGCGTAGTGGTATTATTGTTGGACTATCAATCAAGAGACCCAGATAATGTTCTGGGGACCCATGTTTTAATCCTACCATGTCAGATGTTGGAATTTGAATTCAATAAAATATCTGGAATTGAGTCGAATGATGACCATAAATCCATCGTTGATTGTCGGAAAAACCCATCTGGTTCACTAACGCCCTTTAGGGAAGGAAGCTGCCATCCTTACCTGGTCTGGTCTACATGTGACTCCAGACCCACAGCAAAGTGGTTGATGCTTAACTGCCCTCTGGGCAATTAGGGATGAGCAATAAAGGCAGCCTGACCAGTGATGTCCTCATCCTGTGAATGAACAATAAAAAAGCACACGAAAATGCAAGGAATGGAGTACCTCCTCCCTCACCCCAATCCCAGGCCCCAAGAAGACTTTCCACATCAGTCAGATGTTCACCTGCACATCTGCCAATGTGGTATACTGCATCCGCTGTACCTGTTGTGGCCTCCTCTACATCGGGGAAACCAAGCGGAGGCTTGGGGACCGCTTTGCAGAACACCTGCGCTCAGTTCGCAACAAACAAGTGCACCTCCCAGTCGCGAACCATTTCAACTCCGCCTCCCATTCCTCAGACGACATGTCCATCCTGGGCCTCCTGCAGTGCCACAGTGATGCCACCCGAAGGCTGCAGGAACAGCAAATCATATTCAGCCTGGGAGCCCTGCAGCCCAATGTTATCAATGTGGATTTCACAAGCTTCAAAATCTCCCCTCCCCCAACCGCATCCCAAAACCAGCCCAGCTCCACTCCACCTCCCTAACCTGTTTTTCCTCTCACCTATCCCCTCCTCCCACCTCAGGCCACACCCCCATCTCCTATCTACTAACATCATCCCGCCCCCTTGACCTGTCCGTCCTCCCTGGACTGACCTATCTCCTCCCTACCCCCCCACCTACACTCACCTTTACTGGCTCCATCCCCGCCTCTTCGACTTTTCTGCCTCCTCTCCACCTATCCTCTCCTCTATCCATCCTCTATCTGCCTCCCCCTCTCTCTCTATTTATTTCAGAACCCTCTTCCCCTCCCCCATTTCTGATGAAGGGTCTAGGCCGGAAACGTCAAGTTTTCCTGCTCCTATGATGCTGCTTGACCTGCTGTGTTCATCCAGCCCCATGCTTGTTATCTCAGCTGGCAGAAGGGATTAGCTTAATTTGGCATCATGTTTGGCTCAAAATCATGGGCCAAAGGGCCCATTCCTGTGCAGTACTGTTCTCTGTTCTATATCCAAATCTTTTTATAAACCCAATGAGTGTTTCTACCTATACCAACTTTTTAATAAGTGACTTCCAGATTCACACAGCCCTTTGGGTGGAAAAGTTACTCTGCAATGTCTTTCTAATGCCAATGCTGCCAATTTCATTAAACCCAAGCCTTCTGCTTATTGACCTCTCTGCAAACTGAAATAGATTCTTCTTATCCACTCTGACTGATTTAAGGTGCAGGAAGTTCCCAAAATACAATGTTCTTTATTTTATACCGGTAGTTCAAGTCTTTTCAGATTGAATCAGGATAATAGAACAGTAAATAATACTTTTACATGGCTTACTTTGTACTTTTTCACCTCCATTTAGAAATAGCTCTTTCACATCCCAATGTTTATCTGAAATCATTTCACTGCCAAAAAGTTTAATATAGTTCAATCAAATCTACTCCATAATTTTAATTCCCTTCTCTAAATCCAGTTTCACCCATCTCTCCATGGAAGTGAGTCTCCTCATACTTGGTACTTTCTAGTAAATGCCCCTCTGCAAGTGTAAAGTGTGGTGAGCAGCAGCTGAAATCCAGTTGCTATTTTATACAGGTTTATATTCTATGCCTTTATAAATAAGCAAGGTATCCAGTCTCAAAAAATAAAAATATTGCAGATGCTGGAAATCTGAAGAGAAAAGCAAATGCTGGAGAAACACAGCAGGTCTGGCAGCAGAGATAAAAGGTACTGCAGATGCTGGAGAATCCGAGATAACAAGCATGGGGCTGGATGAACACAGCAGGTCAAGCAGCATCATAGGAGCAGGAAAACTTGACGTTTCGGGCCTAAACCCTTCATCAGAAATGGACATCTTGGTTAGAGGAGCAAAGTCAACAGGACTCGAAATGTTAATTATGTTTCTCCCATTCTGAAGAAGTCATACTGGACTTGAAATTTAACTCTGTTTCTCTCTCCACTGGTGCCAAACTTATGAGTTTCTTCAGCATTCCCTGTGCTTGTTAAGGATCCAGACTACATTTTTTAACAGCAATGTCAACTTGTGCAGCCTCCTTCTAAAATTTCCGTGCGCACAGCTCGGGTCACTCAGTTCCTGGATCCAATTTAAAGTCATACTATTTAGATTAGATCACCACTCTTCATTCATCCTTACCAAAGTACATAATTTCCCATATCTTTGTATAAAATGTTATCTGCAAGGTGTCTGACCACTTCACTAGTCTATATGCTCCTGAAACTGCTACTATCCTCCTCATTGCTTAATCCATTGTATTTCCAAATTTTGTGTCATTGGCAAACTCTGGAAAGATATCCTTTACATCTAACTGTCATTAACATTGTCAAAATGTTCAGTTTACTTCTAATTCTGTAGATGTTATTTACCAGATGTAATTGGTAGATACATTTGTGAAAGCAAAATATTAAGTTCACTCACATTACAGAAGCAATTTTTTTTAGTTTTTAATGCATAGAAACGTAGAAAACAGGGAACAAACACATAGAATGTCGGTGAAACACAATAAGTCTGGCAGCATCCACGGAGAGAAATAGATGCTGCCAGACCTGTGAGTTTCTCCAGCATTCTCTATGCTTGCTTCAGATTTCCATCATCCACAGTATTTTGCTTTTGTTATAGAAAATAGGATGTTGGCAAGAACAGAAAGGCACCGTTTGTTGCCTGTCCCTAAAAAACCTAGTGAACTTAACAGAGATGATGGTGAGCTGCTTTTTTTCAAACACCGCAGTCCCCTTCGTGCAGATACATCCACAGTGCCGCAAGGAAAGGAGTTCCAGGACTTCGATCAATACAAACTTTCAGTACCATGGACAGCACAACTGACCAGCCAACTCGTGAGCATTTTGGAAACAAGGACACTGAAGACTCCGGGTGATCGTTTTGATTATGATGAATGCTTCAGAATCACAACCTGATAATTTAATCTGAATAAGAGCCTTTAATCCTCCTACAACCCAGAAGAAACATCTTGGGTTTAATATCAAGCAATGAAGTTTGTAATCTGCTTAATAATTTTTTTTTATTTCTAGATTTTTCTAGACCAGCAATTATTGTCTATCTCTAGATACCCATTGAACATGGCATAAAGGAAATGCTTGTACATGGAACAATAATATAACAGTTATCATGTAGGTAGGTTTGAGATAAAATCTCTTTCTTGAAGGGCATTAGTCAATTATTTCTATTTCCATAAAATCCTGCTATTTTCCTCCTACGGTTAATTTTGATTTTTGTGTCACCAATTGTAGCACTGTGCCAGCCCATCAACTACCCCTGAAGCAAAGAGGTATCCCCTGATTTGAAGACAACTAAATGTTGTGGCTCTAAAGTTATTCTCTCAGCCAGAAGGTTGCAGGTTCAAGTCTCACTCTAGAGGTTTGAATACAGAAGGAGGGCTACATTGTCAGGGACTGAGGACTGAAAAGTGCTGCACTGTGGGATTATCAGTATTGAAGAAAACTGCACTGTTGTAAGTTCAATACTGAGGGAGTGCTGCACCGTCAAAGGGTCAAAACTAAGGGAGTGCTGCATTGTCAGAGGATCAGTTTTCTGAGTTTTTTTTATTATTCATTCATGGAATATGGGCATCACTGGTTAGGCAAATGTTTATTGTCCAGAAGGCGGTTAAGAGTTAACCACTTTACTGTGGGTTCGGAGTCATGTGTAGACTAGACCAGTTAATGATGACAGTTTCTTACCCTAAACAATGTTAGTTTCCCCCAACAATTGACAACGGTTTCATGGTCGTCATTAGATTCCTAATTCCAGACTCTTTTTATTGAATTCAGACTTCACCATCTGTGATGGTCGGTTTCAAATCCGAGTCCCCGAAACATTACTTGGGTTCCTGGATTAACAATCCAGTGATAAGACCACTAGGCCATCACATTCCCTTGAGGTGCCGCATCCATGGATGCTCAGTACTGAAGAAGTGCTATGCTGTCAGAAGATCAGTACTGAGGGGGTGCACACTACCAGATCAAAGAACAGTATAGCACAGGAACAGGCCCTTCAGCCCACCAAGACTTCACTGATAGATGATACCTTCCTAAACTAAAAACCCTTTGCCTCAATGCAGTCCATATCCATCTATTCCCTGCCTCTCTTAAATGATGCTATTGTATTTGTCTCCACTACCTCCTCTATCAGTACTTTCCACGCATTTACCACCCACTGTATAAAAATCTTGACTCTCACATCTCCTTTAAACTTTCCCCTTTTTACCTTAAACCTATGTCCGCTAGTATTTGACATTCCTACCCTGGGAAAATGACTCTGACTATCCATTCTATCCATGCCTCTCATAATTTTGCAACAGGCCTCCCCCTCATCCTTCAAGTGAAAATAAACCAAGATTGTACGGTCTCTCCTCATAGTCAATACTGTCCAACCAGCAACATTCTGGTAAACTGCTTCTAGACCCTCTCCAAAGCCTCAACTTTGTTCTGGTAATATGGCAACCGGAACTGTGCACTATACAGTCGGTTCTGCGATAATGCGTGCTCCATCAACACGAATTGACTATAATGTGATTGACGATTAGGGAAATGCTATTTCTAAAATGCAAATTTATGTTGGATATAACACAATTCCATTGGTCCATGGAATAATACGCGTCAACATCACATGATCGTTTCACGGGTTTTGTCATGAATATGTACAATGTTAGCGCTGAAAGATTGTCCGTGCTGGCATCATGTGATCATTTCATGGGCTTTGTCATGAAGTGCTTTCTATGAGAGGCACAGTACAACCACCTCCCCCATCAAGTTATCTTGACATTTTTAAAAGGTAAAATGTTAAATTTACTTTTATTTCATTTTTAGGTATGAATTAAACATTTATTCAAATTGTGCTAGCCTTTGTGTTAGGCTTTTGAGGGATTTTGAGTGATTATTTCTTGGTAGTCTGCCCCTAACCCCACTTTTCCCATAGGTCCCGTTATTTCTATAGCACAATTTTCTGTAATGTAATGTTGCATACAACCTCAACGATCACGTTATGGCAGAATTGTATTCCAAGTGTGGCCAAACTAAAGTTCTATACTGCTTCAATACTGAGGGAGTGAGGCGCTGTCAGGGAATCAGCACTGTGGGAATGCTACACAGTTGGAAGGTCAGTATTGAGGGAGTGTTGCCTTTTAAAAGAGCCAAAGTGGACGGACAGCTACTCTCTGAGGTGGATGTAAAAGACTGACAAATTTTCCAAACAAATTTGAAAAAATAAATATTTTAACTTGAAGACATAAGAACATAAGAACATAAGAACTAGGAGCAGGAGTAGGCCATCTGGCCCCTCAAGTCTGCTCCACGATTTAATAAGATCATGGCTGATCTTTTTGAGAATCAGCTCCACTTACCCGCCCGCACATCATAACCCTTAATTCCTTTACTCTTCAAAAATTTATCTAGCCTTGCCTTAAAAACATTCAACGAAGTAGCTTCAACTGCTTCACTGGGCAGGGAATTCCACAGATTCACAACCCTTTGGGTGAAGAAGTTCCTCCTGACCTCAGCCCTACATCTGCTTCCCTTTATTTTGAGGCAATGCCCTCTAGTCCTAGTTTCAACTGCTAGTGGAAACAACCTCCCTGCCTCCACTTTATCTATTCCCTTCATCATCTTATATGTTTCTATGAGATCTACCCTTATTCTTCTGAATTCCAATGAGTATAATCCCAGACTATTCAGTCTGTCCTCATAATCCAACCCTCTCAACTCTGGAATCAACCAAGTGAATCTCCTCTGCACCCCCTCCAGTATATCTCTAGTATATCTCTTCTCAAGTAAGGAGACCAAAACTGCACATAGTACTCCAGGTGTGGCCTCACCAGGACCCTATACAGCTGCAGCATAGCCTCCCTGTTTTTAACCTCCATCCCTCTAGCAATGGCAGACAAAATTCCATTTGCCTTTTTAATTACCTGCTGCACCTGCAATCCCACCTTCAGCGATTCATGCACAAGGACACCCAAGTCCCTCTACACAGCAGCGTGCTGCAATTTTTTACCATTTAAAACATAATCCATTTTGCTGTTATTCCTACCAAAATGGATGACCTCACACTTATCAACATTGTACTCCATCTGCCAGACCTTTGCCCACTCACTTAGACTATCTATATCCCTCTGCAGGCTTTCAGTGTCTTCTGCACACTTTGCTCTACCACTCACCTTAGTGTCATCTGCAAATTTTGACATACCACACTTAGTCCCCAACTCCAAATCATCTATGTAAATTGTAAACAATTGAGGTCCCAACACCGATCCCCGAGGCACACCACTAACCACTGTCCGCCAACCAGAAAAACACCCATTTACCCCTACTTTTTGCTTTCTACTGGTCAACCAGTCCTCTATCCATGCCAAAACATTATCTGTATTACCGTGCAACTTTAACTTACGTAGCAGCCTTTGGAGTGGCACCTTGTCAAATGCCTTCTGAAAATCCAGATACACCACATCCACAGGTTCCCCATTGTCCAACATGTAAGTAATGTCCTCAAAGAATTCCACCAAGATATTTTAAGTTAAAAAAAATTAATTGCTCAAAATGAAAGAACAACGTACATAACATTATTATAAAGAAGAGCAGGGATTTCTCCTCAGATGCCTAGCAAATAATTATCCTAAAAGCAATGTCTTTCAAAGAAGATTACTAAGCCATTACCACATTGCTGTGTGGGATCTTTCTGTGTTCAAATTCACTACCATGTTCCTGACATTTTAACAGAGACTATGCTTGGTTGGAAAGCACTTTAACCACCCTGTCATTGTGGAAAGCAAAATAGAAATGCAAATATTTCTTTGAATTACATTGGGCTGGCAGGTTGTATGTGGCATGGTGAGTGGCAAGTGAGTGAGGAGGGCACTGGGGCAATGGGGGTGTGTGAGATTTTTAGGGTTAAGGCCACACTGATGCAGTTTGTTAGATCAACATCTCCCAATGTCAGGTTGTCCCAGCAAACTGCAGGGTAAGTGCAAGGCTGGTCTCAGAGGGCTGATGTCTTGAAGTGGAAATGAAGCAGATTTTAGTGGGATCAGAATGAAAATTCCTGCTCCACCAGACCTACAAACATAATTCCAAATTGACAACTTCTATCCCCATTCTCATTAGTTGCCTGTCTAACTGGTTGGAGAGTGCAGTTCATTTTGATCCAGCGACAATGGATGAATAATGATATTTCTTTTAGTGAGGATAGTGAGTAGTTTGTAGAGCAACTTGCAGGCTGTGGGGTTCCCACGTACCTGCTGCCCTTGTCCTTCTGGATGGTGGAGATTATGAGTTCGGAACTTGAGCACTAGATACTCAGAGGCATGGGCTTCAGACGTGACACAGGTCACACAGAATAATCACTTTGTAATAGGGAATCTGATGGCTGTTTCAAAGAAAAGGTTTGCAAAATTGTTATATATCAGCATTGTCTTCTTAATTTAAGTAAGGTCATAGAGTCATAGAGATCTACAGCACAGAAAAACAACCTTCGGCCCATCAACCACCTGACTACTGTAATCCTATTTTCCTTGTATACCCTTGGTATCACAAGTGCACATCTAAATGCTTCTTCAATATGATGAGGGTTTCTGCCTCTTCCATCTTTACAGGCAGTGAGTTCCAAATTCTGCCCACACTCTGGGTGAAAAAACCTCCCACCCCTTGTCTTAAATCTATTCCCCGGTCATTGATCTCTCCACTAAGGGGAAATATTTCTTCCCGTCTACTCTATCAATGCCCCTCATAATTTTAAACATCTCAATCATGTCGCCTCCCAGTCTCCTCTGCTCCAAGGGAAACAACTCCAGTGTGTCGAGTCCCTCTTCATCACTAAAACTCTCCAGCCGAGGCAACATCCTGGTAAATCTCCTCTGCCCCCTCTCCACTGCTATCACATCCCTCCTATAACGTGGATTTAATAACAGTACACAATACTCTCGCTTGGGAACCCTGCAGCCCAATGATATCAATGTGGACTTCACAAGCTTCAAAGTCTCCCCTCCCCGATCACATCCCAAAACCATCCCAGTTTGTCCCTGCCTCCCTAACCTGTCCTTCTTCCCACCTATCCCCTCCTCCCACCTCAAGCCCCACCCCCCCTTCTCCTACCTACCAGCATCATCCCGCCTCCTTGACGTGTCCGTCCTCTCTGGAATGACCTATTCCCCCTTAATTCCACACCTACACTCACCTTTACTGGCTCCACCCCCGCCTCTTTGACCTGTCTGTCTCCTGTCCACCTATCTTCTCCTTTATCCATCTTCTATCTGCCTTCCCCTCTCTCCCTATTTATTTCAGAATCCCCTTCCCCTCCCCCATTTCTGAAGAAGGGTCTAGACCCGAAACGTCAGCTTTCTTGCTCCTCTGATGCTGCTTGGCCTGCTGTGTTCCCCCAGATCTACACCTTGTTATCTCACAATACTCTTGCCGTGGCCTAAGCAACGATGTTTACAGTTCCATCATCACCTCCCTGCTCTATGCCTTGACTAATCAGGCAAGAATACCATTTGCCTTTTTAACCAATTTATCCACCTGTCCTCATACCTTAAGGGACTTTTGGACATGCACACCAAAGTCCCTCTGATCCTCTATGCTTTCCAGGGTTCTACCATTTAAAATAGAGCAATGAATTCTGCCCAACAAGATTTGGTGGTTCTTTTCCATGGAGACCATAGGGCCCAGAATTAGTACGGCGAAGGTACAAGGTGTTCACTGATCTGAACAGTGGCAAGGACAGAGGTAACAAGGTGTAGAGCTGGATGAACGCAACAGGCCAAGCAGCATCAGAGGAGCAGGAAAGCTGACGTTTCGGGCCAAGACCCTTCTTCAGTGGCAAGGACATCTGTGATGACTATGCGTGGACTGGTAGTCTCCAAGTTTCACAGGGAAATGTTAAGAATGTTAATTTTTAGCATTGGTTATATTTCAAACTGTCTATTTATTCCAAGATAGAATGGAGTTGGGTGTATAACAGATGGCAAATTAACATTTATTTCTGGATACAATGTTCAAATTATTCATATTGTCATGAAGATGGAGTTTGAAAGGGGAAGAATCTAAAGCAGACCATTGTACAAAAGTTTACAGAATCTTTTGTAAGGTAGTCCCAAAATTCCTAGATAGGAAATTCTGAAAGAAGCTGAGAGACAGAGAGGATAAAGAGATAGAATACAGCAGGGGAGGAGATGGCCTAGTGACATGATCACTGGACTGTTAATCTAGAGACCCCTACATAACGTTCCAGGAACCCAGGTTCAAATCCTGCCACGGCAGATGGTGGAATTTCAACTCAATAAATATCTGGAATTAAGAATCTAATGATGACCGTGAATCCATTGTCAACTGTCAGGAAAAACCCATCTTGTTCACTAATGCCCTTTAGGGAAGGAAACTGCCATCCTTACCTGGTCTGGCCTACATGAGATTCCAGTCCCACAGCATTGTGGTTGACTCTTAACTGTCCTCTGGGCAATTAGGGGTGGGCGATAAGTTTCCTGTGAATAAATAAAGGAAAAGAAAAGAAGCATATTGTGCACTGCACAGAATGTGGATGGGTGTCGGTGCTTAAATTGAAAAAGCAAAGTTTATGAAGATTTAAATGAAGACAGAAGATTCGTCTGGTCTTGATAGAGAAATCTCTAGGGTAAACATCATGGTGATGGTTTGGTTTGGAGTTTAGAAATTACTCAGCTGGAAAAAGAAACCAAACTATCAGGAATAGAGAATGGCTTTGGACTGGTTCCTGTCAAATGAAGTCTTCAACTAAGGGACAGTGAACTATAACCATGGAGGAGGTTTTCAGGCTGTTTTAAAAATTAAGAGGAAAATGTTTCCGTAATTTAAGGTATAAGTTACCAACTGAAACAACGTTTAACCAATAACAAAAACATAACTTGTGGGAAAAACTCAACAGGTCTGGCAGCATCTGTGGAGAGAAAGCAGAGTTAACATTTCGGGTCCAGTGACTCTTCTTCAGAACTAAAGTGACTCTGCTTTCTCTCCATAGATGTTGCCAGACCTGCTGAGTATTTCCAACAATTTTGGTTTTTATTTCTGATTTCCAGCATCTGCAATTCTTACATTTTCCAGTGTTTAGCCAATGTTACTTTGGTTTGTTTGTTACAGTGAAAGTCTTAAAACATGTAATTTTGTAGTGTGATCCTTCTAGTCAGTCCCTGAAAATTCAGTTATCCTTCTAAAAGTTATTAGACTACAGGGTAACCATAACAAACCTCAATACATGCAACTTTTACTTTCATGAAACAACTCAACTGCAAATCAAACAGATTTGGCTTGGTGCATGCTTCACAATGTGACTTCATATAGAATTTCTTGCCTGTTTGGTGGTGTTTGTTGCTCACTCTTTATATTGCAGATCGTATTCCTCAGTTAATAGGGTAGACATTTGAATTGATGCACGTCTTCTAAAAATGTTCAACACGATTGATTTCAAATTTCTCCTCAGGCTGTTTTAAGCTGGTGTTAACCAATTTAAAATAAATGCTACACTTTAGTTGGTATGAAGTTTAATCATGGAATCCTTACAGTGTGGCAGCAGGCCACTTGGCCCATCTAGTCCACAGCACCCCTCTGAAGGGCATCCCACCCTGACCTACCCTATCCCTGTAACCCCTGCATATCCCTTGGCTAACCCACTGAGCCTGCACATTCCCTGGGAACTATGGGAAATTTAGCACAGCCAGTCCACCAAACCTACACATCTTTGGACTGTGGGAGGAAACCAGAACACCCACCTACCTTCCCCAGCCCCACCCCTCTTCTCTCTATTTATTTCTGAGCTCCCTTCCCCCTCCCCCATTTCTGAAGAAGGGTCCCGACCTAAAATGTCAACTTTCCTGCTCCTCTGATGTTGCCTGGCCTGCTGTTCTCCTTCCGCTCCACACTGTGTTATCCCAGGTCATTCACCTTATTGTGTCTCGTTAAACCTTGGCATGTGTTAATTGACTGCTGCCTCTATGGCATTATCTCAAAGTAATTTACTGGAATAGAGTACAACTTAATTGGAACTAATAAAGTGGAGATAGTGAGAACCCATTTTCTCCAATTTTTCTTTCCAATGACATTGATCAGAAAGAGAGGTGAATCTGACTGTTAACACATGGCCACCAGTACACACAATCACCTAGTGTCACAATCTGTCCCATTGGATATGGCATCTTTTGAGATACTTTATGAGATGTGGTATAACATTTAATAAACACAAGTTATTTCTCCTTTATTTGCTGAGAAAGAGCATGTTATGCCTATTGCAAAATTCAGAGCTTCTGGGAATCATCCAATGGGTTTGCGATGATTGAGTTATGGATGAGGACAAAAAGTGGTAGGTAGGTGAGAAAATCCAGCAGGTCTAATGCCTTTGTGTGTTGGAGCTCCCTTCTGACTTCCTCCTCGTGGATTCTGCTGATTCCACCAGCTTTCAACTCCACCAGGAACTGCTGAACGCTGATTGTGGTTGATTCTGTTTCCAAATTACACAGGAAGAGTTGCTGAGAAAAAAAAGCAAAAGAGATTCCTTCAAAATCCTGCCTTGAAAGTCATCAAAGTCTACCACTGTCTGCCATTTAGTGGAATGGACTGATCCTTGAGATATAGAACAATAATAAGATCAAAGAATCCCAGCACTGAGGGAGTCCATTAAGTCCTTTGTTAATATGCTTTCTCTTTGAAAGACATTTCAAGTTAGACCCAACCCCTTGCTCTTTCCCCTTAGCCAAACAAATGGTTCCTTTTCAAGTATTCAGCCTTTTCAAAACTTATGTTGGTGGGGAATGATAAGCACTAATTTGGAGGGAGAAAAATCAATTGGCGGAGAGCTGACTTCAATGCACCAAGGACAGAGTTGGGCCAGATTGACTGGAATGGGAGGTTGGCAGCAAAAACAGTAGCTGAACGCTGGGCTAACTTGAAAGAGGAGATAGCTTGAGTGCAGTTGAGCTACATTTGCCTCATAAAGGTAGGGCAAGCGAGTCCACAGCTCCCTAGATAACCCAGGAGGTAGAAATTATGCTAATGAAGAAAATGTGTACTTCTGTGAAAGGTAGAAAATATGATTGAGAATCATGAGGAATAATGAATGTTCAGAGGGGAGGTGGAAGAATGAATAAAAGAAGCAAAGAGGAATTATGAGATGAGACTGGTAGCCACACAGAGGAGTGTCCCATGAAGGGATATCTTCTATAGGTTTATCGGTAGAAAAGGAGTGGTAAAAAGAGGAATAAGGCTGATTGGATACCAGAAAGGGGATTTACACATGGAGACAGGGGTCATGGCTGAGGTATTGCATGAGTGCTTTGCATTCGGCTTTACCAAAGAGGAAATGCTAGTCAGATTAAAAAAAAGAACTGCAGATGCTGAAGATCTGAAGCAAATTGCTGGAAAAACTCACTAGGTCTGGCAGCATACGCGGACAAAAAGCAAAGTCAATGTTTCCAGTCACCCTTCAGAACTCAGGCCATGGTGACAGAGCAGGAAACTCCATCACCAGAAGGGCTCAAAATTGTTGTGGAAGAACTCTTGTATATACTGTTGGTACTTAGAGTCGATGAGACATTGGGAGCAGTTGAGATGTACATGGATTTTTAAGAAAGAGAGGGTCAAAATTGCAGGGGCACTGAGCACAATCTTCAGTCTTCCCTGTAACGAAGGTAGGTGCCAGAGAACTGGAGAATTACAAACCTTACACCTTGCTTGAGAAAGATTATAAGGATAATCCCAGCAATTACAGACTAGTTAGTTTAACTTCAGTGGTGGGAAAGATTCTGCAAAGTTATTCAGGATAGAATTACTAGTCACATGGAAAAAAGACGAGTTGATTAGAAAGAGGCAGGATGGATTTCTAAAGGAGAAATTGGACTTGGCTAACTTGCTGGAGATTTTTGAAGAGGTAACACAATGGCTCAATGAGGGTAATAATATTGATGTGGTGTATATGGACTTCCAGAAGGAGTTTGATACAATACCATACAAGAAATCTTGTGAACAGTGTTAAAGGTTATCGTATAAGAGGTCAATAGCAACGTGAATTTAAAACTGGCTGAGTGAAAGGAAACAGCACGTCATGGTCAATGGATGTTTTTCAGGCTGGAGGATGGTGTATAGGGGAGTTCCCCAGAGGTAGGTATTGAATACTTCCTTTTCCTAAGATATGTATTAATGATCTGGATCTTGATGGGCAGGGGACAGTATCAGGTTTGCAGATGACACAAACTTAGAAGAATTGTCAACTGTGAAAAGGACAATGTGGAACTCCAAAAGGGCATTGACAAGTTGGTGGAGTGGGTGCAGATGTGACAGATGAC
This sequence comes from Ginglymostoma cirratum, assembly GCA_024137785.1. NCBI lineage: Eukaryota > Metazoa > Chordata > Chondrichthyes > Orectolobiformes > Ginglymostomatidae > Ginglymostoma > Ginglymostoma cirratum. The sequence continues at coordinate 406,969 of JAHRHZ010000021.1, read as the reverse complement.
ATTCAATGTAGTGAATTATGAGCTGATACATTTTGGTTGGAAGCACATTGAAAGACAATAGAAAACAAGGGGTACAATTCTAAAAGGTGTGCAGGAGTAGAGGGAGATGGGTATAAATGTGCACAGATCATTGAAGGTCGCATCACAGGGGGACAGAGCAGTTAGTAAAACAGAGTGTCATTTATTTATGGGGCATGGAATTCAAGGGCAAGTTGGTGATGTTGCACTTGTATTAAGACATTTGTTAAACTCAGCTGGAGTATTGTGTACAATGAGGGAACCACATCATAGGAAAGATGTGAGTGCATTTGAGAGAGTGCAGAAGTGGTTTAAAAGAATGGTTCCAGGAATGAGAAACTTCAGTAATGAGGACAGATTGAAGAAGTTGGGACTGTTCAACTTGAAGAGGAGAAGGTTGTGAGGAGAATGCACGGTGGTTTTCAAAATCATGAGTGGGCTTTGGAGAATATAGAGAGAAACTGTTCCCACTTGACAAATCAAACCTTACATTCGTACATCAGGGTAATAGGACATAATGCAGAATATTGTGTTACAGCTACAGAGAAAGATCAACTCTAATATATGAGAGATCTGTTCACAAGTCTGATAACAGCGGGGAAGAAGCTGTACCTGAAACTGTTGACATGTATTTTCAAACTTTTGTATGTTCTGCCTGATGGAAGAAGGTGAAAGAGAGTATAACCAGTGTGGGAGGGAACTTTGATTATGTTGGCTGCTTTCCCAAGGCAGAGTAGTGTAGTGTAGACAGAGTCAATGGAAGGAAGGTTGTTTTCATGATGGACTGGGCTGTGTTCACACCTCAAGGGGAGTTTCCCAGCAGAGAGTTCAATTTCCCAGGCAATTTCTTCAAAGTCTGCTAGGATAGAGATTCAACAGGGCCCTAACCCCATCTCCCCTCTACGCTGCAATAATTAACAGTAATATGAAAAGGAAGAATGTGCAGTATTATGGCCAGAGAGTGGCATGAGGTATGTTACTCCTTAATAGGGCCACCATAGAATCGACGAGCTGAATATAGCCACTCTGTGATCATATTCAATAAAAATTTGAACAAAGACATTCAAGCTTATATAAACATAGGTCTCCAAAAGCTTTGTCAAAGAGACACATTTTAAGGAATGTCTTAAAGAAGAAATGGATGGCGAAGGTTATAGAGAGAATTCTAACATTCAAGGCTTCAGCAGCTGGACACTGCCCCCAGTGGTGAAGTGAAGGAAATCAGAGTTGGGCAAGAGACGAGAACTAGAGGAGGACAGAGATCTCAGAGAGGCTTGGGAAGAGCGACAGGGAGGAGACGTGGCCATGGAAGGATTTGAAAATAACAATGAAAATAAGTCTAAACCATGAAACCGAACAGACCATGTGATATCAACCTAGCTACCAGAGAAGATAATGGCAGAAACAGCCCTGTCAACCCTGCAAAGTCCTCCTCACTAACATCTGGGAGTTAGCGCCCAGATTGGAAGACCTGTCTCACAGGCTAGTCAAGCAACAGCCTGACATAGTCATAATCACAACTCAGTGTCTGCATAGGTTTCTTCCAGGTGCTCTTGTTTCCTCCCACAGTCTAAAGATATGCAGGTTGGGTGGATTGGCCATCGAAAATGCAGGGTTACAGGAATAGGGTACGGGGCTAGGGCTGTGTCAGGGTGGGATGCTCTTTGGAGGGTTGGTGTGGACCTGATGGGCCAAATGGCCTCTATCCACACTGTAGGGATTTAATGCCATACAGACAATGCCCCAGGCATCACCATCCCTGGGTATGTCCTGCCCTACCATCAGGACAAACCCAGCAGAGGTGGCGTTGAAAGTTGGAAGGAAATTGCCCTGGGAGTCTTCAACATTGACTTCAGACCCCAAGAAGTCTCATGGCATCAAGTCAAACATGAGTAAGGAAACCTCCTGCTGATTACCACATACCGTCCTCCCTCAGCTGATGAATCAGAGACTCCTCTGTGTTGAACAACACATGGAGGAAGCACTGAGGGTGACAAGGATAGAGAATGTACTCTGGATGGGGGACTTCACTGTCCACCACCAAGAGTGGCTCGGCAGCAGTACTACTGATTGAGCTGGTTGGGTCCTAAAGGACGCAGCTGCCAGAGTGGATTTGTGGCAGATCATGAGGGAACCAACAAGAGGGGAAAAGACGCTTGACCTCATCCTTACCAATCTGCCAGCTGCAAATGCATTTGCCCATGACAGTATCAGTAATAGTGGCCACCGTACAGTCCTTGAAAAGATGAAATCTCACCTTTACATTAATAACATCCCATTATGTGGTGCTATCACCGTGCTAAATGGGACAGATTTCAAACAGATCTAGCAACTCGAGACTGGGAATCCATGAGGTATTCCCAGAGGAAGTGGCTAAGGCAGGTACAGTTACAACATTTAAAAGACTCTTGTACAGGTACATGCAGAAGAAAGGTTTAGAATATGGGACACATTTAGTTTGGGAAACTTGGTCAGCATGAATGAGTTGGATTGGAGGGTCTGTCTCTGTGCTGTTTGACTCTGACTCTATAACTAGATTCAATCACAAACTATGACCTCATGGCCCAGTATATACCCCACTCTACCATTACTATTGGGCCAGGGGATCAGTGAACAAAGTGTGTAGGAGGGCATGCCAGGCTGAGATGTCAACCTGGTGATGTTACAAAATGAAATTACTTGCATGCCAAACAGGATAAGCAGCAAGTGATAGACAGAGCTAAGTGATTTCACAACCAATAGATCAAATCAAAACACTGCAGTCCTCCCTGTGGGTGGAGGCTCACAAATATCCTTAGGAACACATGAGCTGTCAATTGAACAAGGATGGACTTTGTTTTTTTTTAAAATATGATTTCTGTTATTAATATAAGTGCCAGAGTAGGGTGACTTAAACACTTTTCACTATAATTTTTGCAAAAATACAAGTGACAATAGATTACTATTCTATTCTATCCTCAATGATGGGAGACACCCGACATTAGTGCAAAAGACAAAGCTGAAGTATTCGCAATAATCTTTAGCCAGAAGAGCTGAGTGGATAAACCATCATGGTCTCCTCCAGAGGGTCCAAGCTGAATTCCCTCTAATTTTCTTTCCACCTGCACAGGCCTCTGAAGTTCATACACGGGAGGAGGTCAATGCAGCAACCGGCATGCACGTGGCTTCGAGGGAGCTATGGTGCAGAGCAGCTCATCCAACTCAATTCACTCCATGATCCCCAAGTTGGGTTCTAGCTCTTGGCTTCATTGCAGCTTTGGTTCAACTCCAGAGGGAAGGTTAATGTGGCTGCCCGTCAAAGTTATACTTTGCCTTTTGTATCATCAAATAAGCCTATCAAAACAAAGCTCAATGGGAATCAAGGGAGAACTCTCTGCTGTTTGGAATCTGATCTGGCACTTAGGCAGGTGGTTGTGGTTGTTGGAGGTCAGCTCCAGGACATCTCTGCAGGAGTTCCTCAGGGTAGTGTCCTAGGCCCAACCATCTCCAGCTGCTTCATCAATGACCTCCCCCCATCATAAGGTCAGAAGTGGGAACTTTTGCCAATGATTGTACAATGTTCAACACCATTTGCAGGTCCTCAGACACTGAAGCAATCGGTCTCTAATCATTACACTTTGATATTCCAGCATTACCATCATTAAATCACACATTTTCAACATCCTGGGGATTACCATTGAAGGAAAATTTAACTGGACTAACTATATAAATACTGAGGTTACAGTGCAGGTATCCTGCAGTAACTCACTTCCTGACTTCCCAAAGCTTTCAAACCATCTACAAAGCACACGTCAAGAGTGTGATGGAATACTCTTCACTTGCCTGGATGGGTGCAGCCCCAACAACACTCAAGAAATTTGACACCATCCAGGACAAAGCAGCCCATTTTATTAGCACCATACTCAAAAACATCCATTCCCAGCACCACTGACACTCAGCAGCACAGTGTCTTCTAACCCTTAGATGATCTGCAGGAATTCACCAAGGCTCCTTAGATAGCTCTTTCCAAACCCACCGCAATGACCATCTAGAGGGCCAAGGGCAGCAGATACATGAGAACACCATCACTTATAGAAATGTGAAAAGAAGGAGCACTGGTAAGCCATTCAGCCCTTCTAGAAGTCTTCTTGGTTCTTTCTGTTTAATTTCCCTCACAGGGTCTGTGTAAACCTGCAGCCCAACCACAGCGTTGTCACTATGCTGAACTCTCAGACATTATCCATTTAAAACAGAGATGAGGAAGAAATTCTTCTCTCAGAAGATAATGAATCCATGGAATTCTTTAATGCAGAGGTCTGTCAAGGCTGGGTCATTAACTACAACCAAGGCTGAGGTAGACAGACCTTTAATGAGAAAGAGAATGAAGTGTTTAGGGGAAAAGGCAAAAAAGTGCAGTTGAGGATTATCAGATTAGCCATAATCTCATTGACGAGTGGAGAAGACCTGATGGGCTGAATGGCCTACTTCTGCACCAATGTCTTAAGATCTTATAGTGGGAGGCTGATTGGGAGCTGGTGCAAGTTAGGATTTGGGGTAACATCCTGCAGGTGAACTGGTTAAACGTCTCTAGTCAATTGATACAACTTCATGTTCCCTGTTGTTTCATATGGTCCCAATAATTCATAATGTTTAGTGAACTAGAATGGGAGAAGGAAAAGCCAGCAACAATCCTCAGCAAAGAATTGCAAAGCTGAAGTTCAGTTCCAATACTGAAAACAGGTGACCCATTTTGAATGTTGTAAATGACAGAATGGTGTGAAGGGGACACATCAGCAGATTTGAATATATGTAAGTGCTGAACTAGGAGAACCAGAGGCAACAAGGAAAAAAAAGTGGCTGATTAAAAACTGTTTTCTTCTGAGCTCAGGAATCATTCAGCGGCTGCTCACATTATCTGCACCTTTCAAATGTAATGAATTTTACAATATTCTGTGTAACTGGAAGACTTCAGACTTTAATGTTCCATTCCAACCCCCTCTCCATTGTTAGTGCACCTGTTTTTATTTTGCATTGATTCCACATCCAATTTAATAACTTTCAGTAATCCCCTGGCACTAACTCTAACACTTCAAAGCATTCGAGTCGGTCAGTTTAATTATAAAGTAAGTGAAGAGGTAGAACCTTCCTCCCAGTATTGCTTTCTATACCAATGTGTCAAGGTGATTAACATCCACAGTCTCTAATGCCACAGATTTTATCTGAGTACTTTTTTTCCTTCTTCTCGAATAGAAGCATACAATTCAATTAAGTAATGGCAAAAAATTTTCCACTCCAGCATTCTATCATGCAGGGAGCTTTTCTGTAAAACTATAAAATAGATCTGTAATAATTTATAAAAAAAATCCAGGAAACATCATATACAAGACTAGTTGGTGTATGTGTATTTCAGAAAGAAGCTCTAGTACATGCCTTCTCATGTTTTATTGATTTTTATGTTTCTTTCTTGCTGATAAAGACTCCGAGTAGACAATTCTGCAGCCAGAGCATATGTGTGTTGGGCTGGCATTATTCAGCAAGTCAACATTTAAAGTGACTTGTTTCCTATGGAGCTCTTTTTGGATTTTTGATATACCCTTCCTGTCACAGCCTTGGCAGTTCACAATACAGCGTAAGTTCAGGATGAAGTGAAGCTCAGTTCACACGTGTTGGGTCAAAGATGTGTTTATTCCAAATCTTGCAATTCATTTGAGGTTGCTGTGGTAACTAATTCTTCAGGACAGCAAATGAAGGGAGAATTACACTTTGCTCATGCACAGAGCAATGTAAAAAAAAGTTGACTTGATCAGTGAACCTGAAGAACGTTTGTTGCTCATCATTTCTGCTTCCCCCTCCCAACTCTCCTCCCCCCACCACCACACCCTCACTAAGGACCATGCAGCAAAGTTATTGATAATGTTGGCATCAGCAGCTGGTGGAATTGAACACCATTCTGAACAGTTCTGACAAATGGAGAGCAGAGATAGGGATTCTGAGTTCTGATCCAGTCAGATCCTTGAGTTGTTGATACAGACGACAATCACTCACTGCCCACCCCCCAACCCCATCTTAATATTGCTTTGATGAGCCCATAAAATTCTCAGTCCCTGTATAAGTCAGTGCCCCACCACCCCTCCCAACGCGCACATACACGCACACACACACACGCACACACACACACATGTACACGCACGCACACACACCTGGATATATGATAGAGTCACAGAAAAAACATTCATGTTGCAGTCGTACCAACCGCATGCATTTGATTAATTTTATGAGGTGCGACATCCCAAGATATTTTGTTGGTGAGTAAATGGGACAGAAATTGACACTGAGACATGTTAGAGGCACTGGCTTGGGTTTAAGGTAGTAAACCAAGTCTGCCTTCTGTGGGTAGATACAAGCAATCCCATGACAGTATCTTGAAGGAAGACAAGAATGCTCTCCCTCTTGTCCTAGTTAACATTATTCCCTTAACTAAAATCAACAAGTCAGGAATTTGATGGAATACTCCCCACTTGCCTGGAAAAGTGCAGCTCCAACAACACTCAAGAAGCTTGACACCATTTAGGACAAAGTAGCTGCTTGATTGGCACCACATCCACAAGCATCCACTCCCTCCACCACCGACACTCAGTAGTAGCCGTGTGTACCATCTACCAGATGCAGTGCAGAAGTTGATGGAGGGTCCTTAGGCCGCACCTTGTAAACCCACGACAGGAACAGCAGATACATGGGAACACCACCACATGCAAGTTTTCCTCCAAGCCACTCACCATCGTGACTCGGAAATATATCATAGTTCCTACGTTGTCAAAATCCTGGAATTCCCTCCCTAAGGGTATTGTGGGTCAACCTACAGCACATAGACTGCAGCAATTCAAGAAGACAGCTCCCCCCACCCACCTTCTCAAGGGGCAACTAATGATGGGCAATAAATGCTGGGCTCAACCAGCGATGCCCATCTCCTGTGGATGAATAAAACAAAATGAGTATCACATTAGTGTTTACACTAGCTCACTGCATGGCCACTGGCTGCTACCTTTCCGACATTAAGTCAGAAGTCACATTTCACCAGGTTATAATTCAACAGGTTTATTTGAAATCACAAGCTAAGGGGCAGCGCTTCAAAAGCTTGTGATTTCAAATATAACTGTTGGATGATAACCTGGTGTCATGTGACTTCTGAGTTTGTCCACCCCAGTCCAACACTGGCACCTCCACAACATTTCTGACATTAAAACAGTGACCACAATTCAAGAAACACTTCTTTAGCTGACTTGTTGAAAGGCGCTATAGAAAAGCAGGTTTTCTTTTTGTTTACGTGAAGTTGCTTTGGATTATCCTAAATGAAGACTGAGAGCTTGTGTGCTCGTTCAAGTGTTCCCCAATCATGTGCTTTGTTGTTTGAGCAAGAACATATAACACTTTAGCACGAGCGAGGGGCTTTACTAACATTACTGCTGAGCTTTGACCAAGCTCTTATCCAAGGCTGGGAAAAGACTGAAGCTTTTTCTTCATTTATCAGCCCAGTGCCTCTTTTGTCTGGTTAATTTCCCATTGGAATCATTCAGTATTCTAGCCAGCAGTTGATGAGTCTCTTCGCTTGTACAATTATTTTCACTGGGCTGGTTGCATCTGCAATAAATCCAGGAGGATTTGTCAGCAAACGCAGAAAGATTAAAATAAAAGTAACCGGGTGAACTGATAAGGCGGCCAGTCCCTTGGAACAAAAAAAAACAAAAGCTTTCTATTATATGAAAGAAATGGAGCCAGTGACTCTCAATTGATTACAAACATTTTCATCATCTTTTGCCAGCTGTCCCTGAAGCATCAGTAGGGTGGTGCAAGTGCATGTGTGAACTATATCAAAGGGATAAGTGAGCAGCAATGCTGCTTTATCAAACGAGATAGCCGCTTGTGAACTATGCAAATGTTGAAAGGACACCTCAACCAAGCTTGGGAATAAAAGGTTTACATAATGCCATACTCATGAATAAATCACATCATTGCTCTTCTGTCTTCTTCTACCAAAACGAAACGCCCTAAATAGACATCATTGCAGCTAACCTTCCTGTAATGGAAACTTGTGTGAGTCTTCTGAACAAACCGCCTCCTCAAAATTTAGGGGATAGGATAGAATGACCAATGCCTATTCAGCCTTTCAAGATCACTCAGCAATATTTTTTTTTCAAAAATTATTCTGGTACAGCTGCCAAAGCCAGCATTTGTTCTCTATCTCAAACTGCTCTTGAGCTGAGTGGCTTGGTTAGGCCATTGTAGAGGGCAGTTAACAGTCAAGCACATTGCTATAGGTCCAGTCACATTAGGTCAAACCAAGCAAGGAGAGCAGTTTTCCTTCCTTGAAGGACATTAGTAAACCAGATGGGTTTTTAAACAACAATCAATGGTCTGTTAACAGTCACCATTGTGAAAGAAAAGTTTCCATTCCAGGTTTAGTGATTGAATTTAAATTCATGTTGTTGCTATGGTGGGCTTTAAACCTACGTTTACGGAGCATTAGCCTGGGCCTCTGGAGTATTAATGCAGCAACAGTACCACAATGTCACTATTGCCCCCTTAAAGGCAACAACAACTGCACAAATGGGATTTGAATCCATTCGCACGGAGCGTAATGGATTAGCCGCCCCTGGCTTTGACCTCTTGGCCACCTTGTCATGTAACCTATGGTTACAAAACAGCTTTAACATGTTCAAACTTTGCAAGAACATAAATCCATCAAAACACTGACACTGATCCAAATGAGAGACAAAGACCAGGGGACCACTGCTCAGTGGAAGTAATTGGTTTTAAGGTGGGTGATAATGAAGCAGAAGAAGGTAGTGATATTTTATGGGGGTGGGGGCAGCAGGAATTCCAGAGCTTTGAGCCTATACAGCTGAGAGCATGTTAATAATATCACAAGTAGGCGATTTAGTCCCTCAAACTTGCTCTACTATTCATTAACATCATGGCTGATCTCAAGCATCCACTCCCTCCACCACCGACGCTCAGTAGCAGCAGTGTGTACTATCTACAAGATGCACTGCAGAAATTCATCAAAGATCCTCAGACAGCACCTTCCAAACCACAACCACTTCCATCTAGATGGACCAGGGCAGCAGGCATCTCGGAAAACCACCATTTCCACGTTCCCCTCCAAGCCACTCACCATCCTGACTCGGAAATATATCGCTGTTCCTTCACTGTCACTGGGTCAAAATCCTGGAATTCCCTCCCTAATAGCATTGTGGGTCAACCTACAGCAGGAGGACTGCAGAAGTTCAAGAAGGCAGCTCACCACCACCTTCTCAAGGGCAACTAGGGACGGGCAATAAATACTGGCCCAGCCAATGACGCCCACATCCCACAAATGAATTTTAAAACTCCCCAATCACGGAACCTAGCCCGATTGCCTTTCACTCCTTGCTTAACAAAAGCCTATCTACCTTCTCCTTTAAAATATTCAAAGACTGTTTTTACAATTGCCTTTTCAGGAAGAGAGATCCAATGACTCACAACGTGCTGTGGGAAAACATTTTGCCTCATTTCTGCTTTAAATGGGCAACACCAAATCTTTAAACACAATCCCTAGATCTAGGTTCTCCCATATCCCATACAAGGAGACAACATTTCCACATCCACCTTGTCAAGATCCCTCAAGATCTTATATGTTTCAAACATGTTGTTTCTTATTCTTCTAGGGTCTGGTGAATACAAACCTAGCTTGTCCAACATTTCCTTATGTCCTGTCTATCAACCTAGCAAACCTTCTCTAGACTGCTTCCAATGCTTTTACATCCTTCCTTAAGTTAGGTGTTCAGTACTGGGCACAGTACTTGAGATATAATCTCACCAGTCCCCTGCATAACTGAAACATAATCTCCCTAATTTTTGTTTTCAATTCTCCTCATAATAAAAGATAACATTCTCTACAGAAGGATATGGGCCAAGTGCAGGGAAATGGGGTTAGCATGGATGGACATTTTAGTTGGCATGGACCAGTTTAGGCCGAAGGGCCTATCTCCATGCTGTAGGACTCTATGACTCTATGACTCCATTCTATTAGCTTTCCTAATTACTTGCTTTGCCTGCAGACTTACCTTCTGTGATTCATGAACTAGGAACCATAAATCCCTCTACATCTCAGAGCACTACAACAACTCACCATTTAGATAAAATGCTTCATTTTTATTCTTTCCTGCCAAACTGGAAAACTTCATATTTTTTCACATTATACTTTAATGGCCACATCTTTGCTCACTCACTTAACCTACCTATAACTTTTTGTAACACCGTTGTGTTATCTTCACAACTTACTTGACTACCTATCTTTGTGTCATAAAGAATGAAGAACTGTACAGTGCAGGAACAGACCCTTCGGCCCATTGAACCTACACCTACCCATGATGTCTTTTTAAACTAAAAGCCTCAATATGGTCCTTATCTCTCTTTTCACTGCCTCTTCATGTCTCTGTCAAGTTGCCTCTTCAGTGTTGCCACTGTATTTGCCTCCACTACCTCCTCTGACAGTGCATTCAACGCACTTCCCACCCTCTGTATAAAAAAACCTGTCCCTCAAATCTCCTTTAAACTTTCCCCCTTTTACCTTAAACCTATGTCCCATAGTAATTGACATTTCCATTCTGGGAAAAACACTCCAACCATCCGTTCTTTCCATGCTTCTCATAATTTTGTAAACTTCTGTCAGGTCACCTCTCATCCTTCAACATTCCAGTGAAAATAAACTCTCCAATTTCTCCTCATAGCTAATACCTTCCGAAACAGGCAACATCCTGGTAAACCATTGTTGTCCCCCCTCCAAAGCCTCCACATCTTTCTGGTAGTGTGGTGACCAGAACTGTATGCCATATTCCAAATGGGGCCTAACTAAAGTTCCATATAGTTACGACATAACTTGTCAATTTTTATATTCTATGCCCCAACAGATTTAGGCAAGCATGCCATTTGCCTTTTTGACCCCCTTATCCACTTGTGTTGCCACTTTCAGGGAACTGTGGATCTGTACGCCTAGATCTTTCTGTATGTAGATGCTACTGAGGGTTCTGCCATTTACTGTCTACTTCTTTTCTGCATTAGATTTTCCAAAATACATCATCTCGCATTTTTCGGATTAAGTTCCATCTGCCATTTCTCTGCCCGTGTCTCCAGCCGATGCATACCCTGCTAAAGCATTTGTTAATCCTCTTCACTTTCCGCAGATCCCCCAGTCTTTGTGCCATCCACAAACTTATTAATCAGGCCACTTACATTCTCCTCCAAATCATTTATATATATATATATGTATATATATATATACAATAAACAACAGGGGTCCCAACACTGATCCCTGTGGAACACAGATCCCCAGTCAGAAAAATACCCTTCCATTGCGACTCTCTGTTCTCTATGACTAAATCAGTTCTGTAACAATCATACCATCCCACCGTGGATCCCATGTGATTTCAGCTTTCATATCAGCCTGCCATGGGGGACCTTGTCAAAGGCCTTGCTAAAGTCCTTATGGACAATATCAATCACCCTGCCCTTATCAATTGTCTTTGTCATTTCCTCAAAAAAACTCAATCAAGTTTTTGAGACATGATCTTCCTTGCACAAAGCCATGCTGCTTATTGTAATAAATCCATATTTTTCCAAATTTGAGTAAATGCTTCTCCAATAATTTCCTTACCACTAATGTAAGTCTCATTGGCCTGTAATTTCCCAGATTGTCCCTGTTGTCCTTCTTAAACAAAGGAACAACATTGGTTATGCTCCAGTCCTCTGGGACCCTACCTGTGGCTAACGATGATAAAAAATATTTCATTCAAGGCCCCAGCAATTTCCTCACCTGCTTCCCTCAGCATTCTGGGATAGATTCCATCAGATCCTGGGGACTTCTCTACCTTAATGCTTTTCAAAAACACCCAACAACTTTCTTATATTGACATTCCCTAGAATATCAACATTTCCCAAGTCTCACCATCCGCCATGTCCTTCTTCTTTGTGAATGCTGATGCAAAATGTTCATTGCAGACCTTCCTACTTCCTCCAGTTCCATGCATAACTTCCTTCCTTTGTTCTTGAGTAGGCCTATCCCTACTCTAGCTACCCTCCAATACTTATCTATGTGTAAAATGTCCTGGAATTTTCCTTAACCTTTCTTGCCAAAGATATTTCATAGCTCCTTTTGACCCTCCTAATTCCTTGTCTGATTTCTTTTCTGCTATCTCGGATTCTTCAAAGGATCTGTCTGTCTTCAGTTTCCTAAACCTTACTTGTGCCTCCTTTTTCTTTTCAACTAATCCCTCAATTTCTCTTGTCATCCACGGTTCCCAAAACTTGCCATCTTCATCTTTTTTTTTTCACAAGAATACGTTGGTCCTAAACTTTACTCAAATGGCCTTTAAAAGATTCCCAAATGGCAGATGTGGATTTGCCCTCAAACAGCTGCCCTCAATCTACGTTCCCCAGTTCCTACATAATAATGTGGTAGTTAGCCGTTCCACAATTTAATAATTTTACCTGAGGACTACTCTTGGCCATATCCATAAGAACATAAGAACATAAGAACTAGGAGCAGGAGTAGGCCATCTGGCCCTTCGAGCCTGCTCCACCATTCAATAAGATCATGGCTGATCTTTTTGTGGACTCAGATCCACTTAGCCGCGTTCTCACCATACCCCTTAATTCCTTTATTGTTGAAAAAAAAACCTTAGCTTTAAAAATGTTTACTGAAGTAGTGTCAACTACTTCACTGGGCAAGGAATTCCATAGATTAACAACACTCTGGGTGAAGAAGTTCCTTCTCAATTCAGTCCTAAATCTGTTCCCTCTAATCTTGAGGCTATGCCCTCTTGTCCTAGCCTCACCTGCCAGTGGAAACATCCTCTCTACTTCTATCTTATCTATTCCCTTCATAATTTTATATGTTTCTATAAGATCCCCCCTCAATCTTCTGAATTCCAATGAATATAATCCCAATCTACTCAGTCTCTCCTCATAAGCCAACCCCCTCAACTCCTGAATCAACCTAGTGAACCTCCTCTGTACCCCCTCCAGTGCCAGTACATCCTTTCTCAGGTAAGGAGACCAAAACTGCACACAGTACTCCAGGTGTGGCCTCCCCAGCACCTTGTACAGCTGCAACATAACCTCTCTGCTTTTAAACTCAATCCCTTCAACAATGAAGGACAAAATTCCATTTGCCTTCCTAATTACTTGTTGTACCTGCAGACCAACCTTCTGTGATTCATGCACAAGGACACCCAGGTCCCTCTGCATAGCAGCATGCTGCAACTTTTTACCATTCAAGTAGTAATCCGTTTTACTATTACTCCTACCAAAATGTATGACTTCACATTTATTTACATTGTATTCCATCTGCCAGACCTTTACCCACTCACTCAATGTATCGATGTTCCTCTGTAAGGTTTCACAGTCCTCTGCACACTTTGCTCTGCAAATTACCTAAAACTTACAGAATTATAGTCACTGAACTTGCAATGCTTGCCTACTGAAATTTCAATTACCTGGCAGGGCTCATTCCCCAATACCAGGTCTGGTATAGTCACTTCTGTAGTCAGATTATTTACATATTAATTCAAAAAAACTGTCCTGGACGCACTTAACAAATTCTCCCCCATCCAAGCCTCTGGCACTAAGCAAGTCTCATTCAATATAGGGGAAGTTAAAAGCACCCACCACATCAACCCTGGTATTTTAACATTTTTCCATAATCTGTCCATGTATCTGTTCCTCTCTCACCCATTGGCTGTTGGGACGCCTGTAGTCCAATCCCATCAAAGTGATTGCACCCTTCCTATACCTGAGCTTTACCCATATGGCTTTGCTGGATGAATTCTCTAAGATGTCCTCCCTCAGTAAGGCTGTGATATTTTCCCTTATCAGTAATGTAACTCCACTACCTTAGAATCCCTACTACAGGGAAGCTGGTCATTTGGCCTATCGAGTCCACACCACCTCATCCGAAGAGCATCCCACCCAGATCTACCTTATCCCTGTAACCCTGCATTTCCCTTGGCGAACCCACCTGGCCTGCACATCCCTGAATGCTGTGACCATTTTAACATGGCCAATCCACCTAACCTGCACATCTTTGGATTGTGGGAGGAAACCGGAGCTCCCGACTTTGACATCCCTCTCCATCTCACTTGAAACTTCTAAAGCCCAGAATGTTAAGTTTCTCTCAAACAAGTCACTGTAACAGCTACAACATCATTGGGACAAGTACATGAATAGGAAGGGTTTAGAGGGATATGGGCCAGGAGCAGGACGGTGGGACTGGTTTAATTTGGGATTATGTTTAGCACGGACTGGTTGGGCCAAAGTGTCTGTTTATGTGCTGTATGACTCTCTGGCTCTGGGTTTATCTGCTTTACCTGCCATATTCCTCACATTAAAAGAAATATGCCACAGGCCGCCAGTCCTGCTGTGTTCAGTAACCTCTTCCTTTCTGTTTTTCAGTCACTGGCTTTAGTCCCTGATTCTTCCTTGGTCATTTTACTTGCTGACCTACTGCTCTTGTTCCTGCCTACCTACCACTCCAGTTTAAACCCTTCAGTGCGGCATTAGCAAACATCCCTACCATAATATTGGTGCCCTTCCAAGTTAGATGCAATCTGTCCCCACCTATCTCCCTGAAGTCCCTTTGCAGGACCTCATCTCTCTTTCTGCTTATGTCATTGGTACCAAAATGGACCATAACCTCTGGCTGCTCACCCTCCCCTTTCAGAATATCCTATATCCACTCCGAAGCATCCTTGACCCTGGCACCAGGGAGGCAAAACACTTACCAGTGGCCACAGAAATTCCTATCTGTGTCCCTTATAGATTCTGACAGAGCCCAAAGTTTCTCTTTCTGCTTTGTACCAAGAGCAGAATGTTCTCTGTCATTAAGGAGAGGAAACTCACACAAAGAACAAAGGACAATACAGCACAGGAACAGGCCCTTCAGCCCTCAAAGCCTACACTGACATATTTTGCCCTTCCATACTAAATCTGTCTTCACTTACAGTATCCATATCCCTCTATTCCCTTCCTGTTCATGTATTCGTCCAGTTGCATCTTGAATGCTGCTATTGTGTCTACTTCCACCACCTCCTCTGGCAGCGTGCTCCAGGCACTCACCACCCTTTATGTGAAAAACATGCCTCGCACATCTCTTTTAGACTTTCTCCTGCACCTTGAACCTGTGACTGTAGTAATTGACCCCTCTACCCTGAAAAAAGCCTCATACTTTCCACTATATCCATGACAGTCACAATTTTATAAACTTCTATCAGGTTGCCCTTCAAACTCCTGCATTCCTGTGAAAACAAACCCAATCTATCCAAACTTTCTTCAATGCTAAAATTCCCCCGTGCCAGGCAACATGCCAGTAAACCTTTTCTGTACCCTCTCCGAAGCATCCACATCCTTCTGGTAGTGTGGTGACTAGAAATGTATGCAATTCTGTGTTTGGCCTAACGAAAGTTCTATAAAGCTGCAGCATAACTTGCCTATCCTCCTGCTCAATGCCCCTTCCAATGAAGGCAAGCATGGCCTCAGCCTTTTTTACTACCTTATCCACCTGCGCTGCTGCCTTCTGTGATCCGTGGACTTGCACACCCAGATCCCACGGTACATCAATACCCCTAAGGGTTCTGCCCTCTACTGTTTAATTTTCACCTGCAAAATGCATCACCTCACATTTGTTTAGACTAAACTCCATCTGCCATTTTTCTGCCCATGCCTTCAACAGATCTATATCCTGGTGTACCCTCTGACAATCCTCCTCACCATCCACAACTCCACCAATCTTTGTATCATCTGCAAACTTACTAATTAGATCAGCCACATTTTGCTCTAAATCATTTGTATAGACCATGAACATCAGAGGTCCCAACATTGATCCCGGTGGAACACCACTCGTCACAGCCCTCCATTCTGAAAAGCAACCTTCCACCACTACCCTCTGGCTCCTATGACTAAGCTACTTCTCCATAGAAGCATAGAAAATGGGAGCTAGATGAGGCCATTTGGCCTTTCGAACCTGCTCTGCCATTCATCACGATCATGACTGATCGTCCAAATCAATAGACTAATCCTGTTTTCTCCCCATAACCTTTGATCCCATTCACCCCAAGTCCTACATTTAGCCACCTCTTGAATGCATTCAATCATTTGACATCAACTACTTCCTGTGGTAATGAATTGCACAGGCTCACCACTCTTTGGGTGAAGAAATATCTCCTCATCTCCATCCTAAATCGTCTACCCTGAATCCTCAGACTGTGACCCCTGGTCCTGGACACACCCACCATAGGGAACATCCTTCCTCCATCTACCTTGTCCAGTCCTGTTAGAATTTTATAAGTCTCTGTGAGATCCTTCCCCCTCATTTGTCTGAACTCTAGTGCAAACAATCCTAACAGAGTCAATCTGTCC
Source organism: Ginglymostoma cirratum (assembly GCA_024137785.1). Classification (NCBI taxonomy): domain Eukaryota; kingdom Metazoa; phylum Chordata; class Chondrichthyes; order Orectolobiformes; family Ginglymostomatidae; genus Ginglymostoma; species Ginglymostoma cirratum. The sequence goes on along the minus strand of JAHRHZ010000021.1, from coordinate 390,523 downwards.
TCATATGTCAGACCCACCATCCCCAGAGTCAGCCTGGTAAACCTTTGCTGCACACCCTCGAGAGCAAGAGCATCCTTCCTCAGAAAAGGAGACCAAAACTGCACACAATATTCTAGGCGTGGTCTCACCGTCTTGCCAGCTCACCCCTAATACCATGTGACTTCACTTTTTTGTACCAGTCTGCCATGAGGGTCCCTGTCAAAGGCTTTACTGATGTCCATACAGTCAACATCAAATGCTTTTCCCTCAGCACACCTTAAAGGATTTAAACACATTCAACTATTTGTCATTCTTCTGATGTGAGCATTGCCAGTAAGATCGGAATTATTGTCTGTCCTTAATTGCCCTGCAGAAGGTGCTACCTCCTTCATCTTCTACAGTCTTTGCTGTTAAAGAGGGAGTTTCCAGGATTTTGACCCAGTGATTATGAAGAAATGGCAAAACATTTTCAAGATATGTTTTTGTTGATTCAGGAAAATGGTGCTCTCTCTGCATTTGTGGGACATGCTAAGAGTTAATTTTTAACAGGGCTTTGTCCTATCCTTCGGCTGGTTTCTATTTTGGCTCCATGTGCAGGTATTAATTATCAGTCAGCCCTCCTCCTTTGATGAAAAAGGATTAAGGTTGCAAAGATATAATTACAGCAAGTTTGTCAGGAAACGGTCTCCCGCTGATGCTGGGAGACCTTTGTAGTTGGCATCATCTGGTGCATTGGTTAGCGAGAGTATAACTTTCTATCAGTTTACTAGAGTGAGCTGGCAGTGTGTCAAGTTCTGAAAACCATCGACTGCATTGAGGATCGCAGAGGGAGTGGAGAGATAACGGGAGTGGAAATGGTGGCAAACAATGGAGAGGACAGTCCGGCACATTCCTGTGGAACCAGAGACTGAACTGCACCTATAAAGACTTCACGCGTCACAAACATCATCACCTTTTTTAATTCACTCATGAGATGTGGGCACCAGGGCCTGAGACAGCATTTGATGCCCACTCAGAGTTGCCCCTGGACAAGGTGGTGGTAAGCTGCCTTCCTAAACCATTACAGTTCATTTGATGCTATTGGGGATGGAATTCCAAGGTGTTGACCCAGTGACACTGAAGGAACAGCAATATATTTCCAAGTCTGGATGTTGAGTGATTTGGAGGAAAATTTATAGGTGGAGGTGCTCCCATGTGTCTGCTGCCCTTGTCCTTGTAAATGGTAGTGGTTGTGGGTCTGGAAGGTGTTGTCTATGGAGTTTTGTGAATTTTGGCAGTGCACATTTTAGATGGCACACGTTGCTGCTACTGAGTGTCGGTGGTGGAGGGACTTTGAGGATGTGGTGCCAATCAAGATGGCTGCTTTGTCCTGGTTGATGTCAAGAGAAATAACTTCACAGAGGCCGGTATCCCATCACTAAGTTATATGTTATTTACACATGGAAAGTCCTTGACACTGATCCAGCTCCTGCAGAGCCAGCTCTGAGAGTGAACACCATCTGACACTTCTGTTTTTAACCTGTCAGCCAGGGCTCCCTGATTGGACCATTTTAAAAACCCCAATCAGGGAACTCATATTCTATGAGGTCCATGTAGCTGCTCATTGCAATCATTATACCCCTCCCCCTCTGTGTCCGAGGACATAGCCCTTTATCTTGTATCTCTTTCTGGGGTGTTTTAACACGGAGTTTAGTACCTCTGACTGTGCCTCAGATATGGGCGGCATTTAACACACAGTAGCTGGCACATTTTGCTCCCATCACTGTTTGCAACTTTTCAGCTTTCACATGGGGGACCCACATGCTTGTTCAGGACTATTGCACCTATCCAAACTTTATATATCACGACCAGACATTATGTCGACCATGCCTCTTACCCATGCAAGCTATTCCCATGGTTCCTACATCAAACTTCAACTCCTGAAATAAACTATCACACTTAGCAGAGTCTTCTATTCAGCACTGGCGTTCCTGATGCAGTTTCATTGCCCCCACCCCGATCCGGGACGATCAGAGTTAACTGGTGCGGAATCTTCTCCCCATTAGCAAAGCTGCTGGAGCTATCCCTGTAGTTGCATAATGTGGTCCTGTAATCAAAAAGGAACCTGCGATAGGGTTTGATATCTAGTGAAGCTGTTTCTTTAAACCTGTCTTCAAAGCTTGGACTGCTCTTTCTGCCAGACCATTGGATGATGGATGGTACAGGGCCGTACTTGTATGTTGAATGCCATTCGACTTAAAGAAATACTTAAATTCCCTGCTTGTAAACAATGACCCGTTATCTGTGACCAGAACTTCGGGGAGCCTGTGTATTGCAGGACATCCACACAGTGGAAAATTGCCGAGGTATGTCCTGTAAACAAAAAGCAGGATAAATCCAACCCTGCTAACTACCAATTCATTGGTTTACCCCTGATTATTAGAAAAGTGATTGATAACGCTATCAAGCTCATCTTACTCAGCAATATGCTGCTTATCAATGATAGAGATAATAGGTACTGCAGATGCTGGAGAATCCGAGGTAACAAGGTGTGGAGCTGGATGAACACAGCAGGCCAAGCAGCATCATAGGAGCAGGAAAACTTGACGTTTCGGGCCTAGACCCTTCATCAGAAATGGGGGAGGGGAAGAGGGTTCTGAAATAAATAGGGAGAGAGGGGGAGGCGGATAGA
>JAHRHZ010000021.1:365514-387773 GCA_024137785.1 Ginglymostoma cirratum | reverse complement strand
CACATTGATACCATTGGGCTGCAGGGTTCCCAGGCTGAATATGATTTCCTGTTCCTGCAGCCTTCGGGTGGCATCACTGTGGCATTGCAGGAGGCCCAGGATGGACATGTCATCTGAGGAATGGGAGGCGGAGTTGAAATGGTTCGCGACTGGGAGGTGCAGTTGTTTGTTGCGAACTGAGCACAGGTGTTCTGCAAAGCGGTCCCCAAGCCTCCGCTTGGTTTCCCCGATGTAGAGGAAGTCACAACGGGTACAGCGGATGCAGTATACCACATTGGCAGATGTGCAGGTGAACATCTGCCTGATGTGGAAAGTCTTCTTGGGGCCTGGGATTGGGGTGAGGGAGGAGTTGTGAGGGCAGGTGTAGCACTTCCTGCGGTTGCAGGGAAAAGTGCCGGGTGTGGTGGGGCTGGAGGGGAGTGTGGAGCGGACAAGGGAGTCGCGGAGGGAGTGGTCCCTCCGGAAGGCAGATAAGGGTGGGGAGGGAAAAATGTCTTTGGTGGTGGGGTCTGATTGCAGATGGCGGAAGTGTCGGAGGATGATGCATTGGATCCGGAGGTTGGTGGGGTGGTACGTGAGTACGAGGGGGATTCTTTTTTGGTTATTATTGCGGGGACAGGGCGTACGGGAAATGCGGGAGACACGGTTGAGGGCGTTCTCGACCACTGTAGGGGGGAAGTTGCGGTCTTTGAAGAATGAGGACATCTGGGATGTACGGGAGTGGAATGTCTCATCCTGGGAGCAGATGCAGCAGAGGCGAAGGAATTGGGAAAAGGGGATGGCATTTTTGTAGGAAGGAATGTTCAGTTTGGGTTCCAGCAGAGCCATTCAGTTCCTGACCTGATTACAGTCTTGATTCAAAACTGGATAAAACTGAGTCCACTGTTTTTATGCCATTTATATAAATGACTTGAACAAGAACATAGGACGTATGGTTAGTAATTTTGCGGATGACACCAAAATTGGTGTATCGTGGTCAGTGAAGAAGGTTATCTCACAGTAAAACGGAATCTTGATCAACTGGGCCAGTGGGCCAAGGTGGAGTGTAATACATTAAATGTGAGATGTTACATCTTGGTGAGACAAAACAAGGCAGGACCGACACAGCTAATGGTAGGGCCCTGGGGAGTGTTGTTGTACAGAGAGACCTAGAGGTTTAGGTGCATAGTTGCTTGAAAGTGGAGTCACAGGTAGACAGGGTGGCGAGGAATGTGTTTGGCACTCTTGCCTTCATTGGTCAAAGCATGAGTACAGGAGGTGGGACATCATGTTACGGCTGTACAAGACAATGATAAGGCCACATTTGAGTAGAGTGTACAATTATTTTAGCAAGGCATTTGATAGGTTTCCACGTAGTAGGCTTATTCAGAAAGTTAGACATGGGATTCAGGGAAATTTGGCAGTCTGGATACTAACCTAGCTGTCCAATAGAAGACAGAGGGTGGTAGTAGATGGAAAGTGTCCAGCCTGGAGCTTGGTGACCAGTGGTGTTCCACGGGGATCTGTTCTGGGACCCCTGCTCTTTGTGATCTTCATAAGTTACTTGGATGAGGAAGTGGAAGGGTGGGTTAGTAAGTTTGCCGATGACACGAAGGTTGGTAGAGTTGTGGACAGCGTGTAGGGCTGTTGTACGTTGCAATGGGACATTGATAGGTTGCAGAGCTGGGCAAAGAAGTGGCAGATGGAATTCAACCCAGAAAAGTGTGAAGTGATTCATTTTGGAAGGTCAAATTTGAATGCAGAATACAGGGTTAATGGCAGGATTCTCGGCAGTGTGGAGGAACAGAGGGATCTTGGGTCCACATCCATAGATCCCTCAAAGTCGCTACCCAAGTTGATAGGGTTGTAAAGAAGGCGTATGGTGTGTTAGCTTTCATTGGCAGGGGAATTGAGTTTAAGAACCGCAAGGTTATGCTGCAGCTCGATAAAACCCTGGTTAGACCACACTTGGAATATTGTGTTCAGATCTGGTCACCTCATTATAGGAAATATGTGGAAGCTTTAGAGAGGGTGCAAAAGAAAATTTACCAGGATGCTGCATCAACTGGAGGGCAGGTCTTATGAGGAAAGGCTGAGGGAGCTAGGGCTTTTTTCATTGGAGCGAAGAAGGATGAGAGGTGACTTGATAGAGGTGTACAAGATGATGAGAGGCATAGATAGAGTGGAGAGTCAGAGACTTTTTCCCAGGGCAGAAATGATTATTATGAGGGGTCATAATTTTAAGGTGATTGGAGGAAGATATAGAGGAGATGCCAGAGGTAGGTTCTTTACACAGAGAGTGGTGGGTGCGTGGAATGTGCTGCCGGCAGTGGTAGTGGAGTCAGATACTTTAGAGACTTTTAAGCGTCTCTCGGATAGGCACATGGAGGATAGTAAAATGCAGAGTATGCAGGGTAGGTTGATCTTAGTAGGATAATAGGTCGGCACAACATCGTAGGCTGAAGGGCCTGTACTGTGCTGTACTGTCCTATGTTCTTCTTGATTCTGGTCACCCTGCTGTAGGAAGGATGCCATTAAACTGGAAAGAGTGCAAAAATGATTCACAAGGATGTTTCGGAGAGTGGAGAGTTTGAGTTATAAGGAAAGGCTGCATAGGCTGGGACCTTTTTCCCTGGAGCATAGGAGGCCTTATAGAGATTTATAAAATCATGAAGGACATAGATGAGGTGAATAGCCAAGGTCATTTTCCTATTGTGGTGGAGTCCAAAACTAGAGGCATAGATTTAAGGTGAGAAGGGAAAGGCTTAAAAGGCACCTGAGGGGCAACCTTTTCACACAGAGGTAAGATGTATAATGGAACAAACTGCCAGAGGAAGTGGTAGAGGTGAGTATAGTTACAACACTTAGAAAACATTTGGACAGGTACATGGACAGGAAAGGTTAAAAGGGAAATTGGCCAAATGCAGGCAAGTGGGATTGGTTCAGTTTACAAAACCAGGTCATCATTGATGAGTTGAGCTGAAGGGTCCGTCTTTGTGCTGCATGACTCTATGTAGGACTCCAGAGGCAAGGCAAGAGCTAACATCAAGGCAGCATTTCATCAAGGGTGGTTTCAAGGATTCTGGCAAAATCTAACTCAATGGGATCCAGCGAGAAATATTCTCCACTGTTGGAGTCATAACTGGCAGAAAGGAAGATGTTTGTGGCTGTTGAAGATCACTCATCTCAGCTCTAGGACATCTCTGCAGGAGTTCCTCAGGGTAGTGTCCTATGCCCAACCATGTTCATCTGCTTCATCAATGACCTTCCTCCATCAAACGGTCAGAAATGGCGATGTTCACCGATGATTGCACAATATTCAGCACCATTCATGACTCCTCACATTGTGACACAGTCCATGTTCAAATGTAACAAGGTCTAGACAACATCCAGTTTGGGCTGATAACTTGCAAGTAACATTCAAGCAACAATTTTTAATTAATACCAGGCAATGACCATTTCCAACAAGAAAGAATCTAATCATCATTTCACTTTCTGTGGTATTACCGTTACTGAATACTTATCTATCAACACACCAGGAGTTACCATGAACCAGAATCTGATTGGACTGACTATGTAAATACTGTGTGTACAAAAGGAGGTCATAGGTAGGAATCCTGCAGTGAGTAATTCACTTTCCCCTCCCCAAAACCTATCCATCATCTACAAGGCACAAGTCAGGAGTGTGATGGAATAGTCTCCACTTGCCTGGATGAGTACAGCCCCGACAACACTCAAGAAGCTCGACACCATCCAGCACAAAGCAGCCCGCTTGACTGACATCCCATCTACTTCAACACCTCATCGATGCTCAGTCGCAGCAGTGTGTACCATCTGCAAGATGCACTGCAGACAGTCTGCAAGGCTCCTTGGAAAGCACCTTTCAAACCCATGATAACAAGGTGTGGAGCTGGATGAACACAGCAGGCCAAGCAGCATCATAGGAGCAGGAAAGCTTGACGTTTCGGGCCTAGACCCTTCATCAGAAATGCTTTTTGATAGAAGCGGGCGGTGCGGGGTTGGGGAATGACGAGGTTGGAGGCAATGGGTGGGAGGTCACCTGAGGTGATGAAGTCGTGGATGGTTTGGGAGATGATGGTTTGGTGCTCGGGGGTCTGCCCCGTAGATCATGACCCCACCCCCAAGCACCAAATCATCATCTCCCAAACCATCCACAACCTCATCACCTCAGGTGACCTCCCACCCACCGCCTCCAACCTCATCGTTCCCCAAACCCACACCGCCCGCTTCCAAACCCATGACCACTTCCATCTAGAAGGACAAGGGTAACAGATACATGGGAACACCACCTCCTGCAAGTTCCCCTCCAAGGCATTCACCTTCCTGACTTGCCGTTCCTTTAGTGTCACTGGGTCAAAATCCTGGAGTCCCCTCCCTAACAGCATTGTGGATGTATCTGCACTTGCGGCAATTCAAGGAGACAGTACATCATCACCTTCTCCAGAACAATTACAAATGGTAATAAATGCTAATGAACACCATGAAATGAATAAAAAACAGAGCTGGGACACACTGATGTGAGATCACTGCGGCTCCTGATAAGGTGTCCTCTCTTACAGTCCCCTGTGTCTCATTCTGTTGAATAAAGTCTGTTGCCGCTCACTCAAAAATGTAGCTCAGAGATTACTACAAGGTAGAATTCCCTTGAGTTTACAGCTTTCATCTTCCTGGGACTCCTTCCTTCTGCATTTCTCTGCCCATCTCTCATCCTTCAAGACAGCCTTAAAACCTGTGACCTGGTTTGTAGTTACCTTTCTGTATGAGGTTCAATATTTCAGTATTAATTTTTGACTGCATAAATACCAGTGAAGATAACTGGTCTGATTTAAAGGTGCTATATTAATGCAAGTAGATTGCCGTGGCTGATAGTGCCGTGGTGTGATGGCACAGTGAGGAGACGCTCAAAGAGTGAGATATTCTCATTGAACCACACGCTTACCTTGGCTCTGTCAATCCTCAGTTCAAGGGCTTTGAAATCCATGTTTCCTATCAGTGATCTCATGAATCCCCTATGAGAGGGAAGAAAGACGAAAACGGTTCAATATCAGACTTACAGTAACCACTAACGGACAAATCACATCAAAGCATATTCTGGCTACCAGCAAACCAATTACAAATAGACAGAACTGACAAAGAAAGAAAGAGTTTGCATTTCCACGGCACTTTTTCATGACTTCAACGCACCGCCAAGAGTGTTCACAGCCAACAAAGTAACGTAGAATTTGCAGTCACTGATATCCCTTCTTGGTGCTCTGTCAGAACAGGGAGGACATTTGTCACACAGCCTCAAAATAAGAGACAGATAGGGAGGTAAAACAAGAGGAAGAGAAAGGCTGGAAGAGAGGCAGGTGAAGTTAGTAAGTAGTAAAGGGAGTGGAAGAGGGAAATTGAAAGTCACTGATATCATGCAAGGAACACTGCAGGAAATTAGCACACAGCAAGTTCCCAAACAGCAATGTGATAACGACTAGATAATCGGCTAGAGTGGTGTTAGTTGAGGGATATATATTGGCCTGAAAACTAATAAACCATAAGAAGTAGGAGAAAGAGTTGGCTATTTGGACCATCAAGTCTTCTCCATTCATTGAGATCATGGCTGATCTGATAATACTCAACTCCACTTTTCTGCCTTTTCCTTCATAACTCTCTATTCCCTTAAGGATCAAAAATCTGCCTATTTCAGCCTTGAATATACTTAAAGACCTGCCTCAACCCTCTGCAGTGAAAAATGTCACTACTTCCTGAGAGAAGAAATTCAAACTTGGGAGTCCAGTCTGGTTTTCTTTAATATAGTGCCATGAGTTTGTTACACCCACATACAAAGGCTTTTCAGTTTTTCATCTCATCTGGAAGTGCCGCCCCTGACATTATATGGCTCTGTCACTGAGTAACCACAGAAACATAGAAAATAAGATCAAGGGTAGACCATTCAGCCCTTCAAGCCTACTCCACCATTCAATACAATTCACGCTTCTCCCCCATAGCCTTTGTTCCCTTTAGCCCAAACTGCTACGTACAATTCCTTCTTAAAACAGACAATGTTTTAGATTTAAGATAACAAGATACAGAGCTGGATGAACACAGCAGGGCAGGCAGCATCAGAGGAACAGGAAGGCTGACATTTCAGGTCAGTAAAAACTTTTCTGAAGGAGGGTCCAGACCCAAAACGTCAGCCTTCCTGCTCCTCTGATGCTGCCTGGCCTGCTGTGTTCATCCAGCTCTACACCTTGTTATCTGAGATTCGCCAGCATCGGCAGTTCCTACTATCCCTGAATGTTTTGGCTTTGACTGCTTTCTGTGATAGTGAGTTCCACTGGCTCACTACTCTCTGGGTGAAGACATTTCTCCTCATCTCAGTCCAGGAACATCAGCCAAAATTAGATCTTCATATTTTACTTCAGATCTTCATCTACTTAAAGATCTTCATCTTTACTCAGAGAGTGGTAAGGGCGTGGAGTGCCCTGCCTGCCAATGTAGTTAACTCAGCCACATTAGGGGCATTTAAACAGTCCTTGGATAAGCATATGGACGATGATGGGATAGTGTAGGGGGATGGGCTTAGATTAGTTCACAGGTCGGCGCAACATCGAGGGCCGAAGGGCCTGTTCTGCGCTGTATTGTTCTATGTTCTATTTCTGGAGTGACGGGCAATTACCTGGCTTGGAGATGGGAGTGCTATGCATTGAGCCACTCTGGCACTGTGAGTATCACGGTTATTGTTCTGGATTAATAAGCCAGCAGTCGTGAGCTCAAAGTCTCATTGCAGTCGATTATGAGATCAAATTGAGTAAATTGGAGAATGAATCAGGAAATGATGACTGGGGAAGCCGATGGTTTGTTGTAAAAATCCATTTGATTCACCGGTATCTTCCAAGAACTTCAGTGCAGTGCTTCTGTTAATGGAGCCATAGTCCAGAGAGTTGGGGGCTTGGAATTCCAACAAAAATGTGATTGCAATAGATGTCTTTTTTATGGAAGGGAGCCGGCTGTTCTTACATAGTCCAAGTATCTACAATGTGACTCCAGACCCATAGCATTGGCCTTGACACTTAACGGCCTCTGAAATAGCCAATCAGTTGTAACAAGTCAGGAAAACCAAGAGATGGGCCCCAAAGGGAAGCTTTGTCCACAAAGTACAAAGGCCACAGCGCTGGCTGACTGAACGTTAAGGAAGTACAGCTTTGAACTCTGACTTAGCTTTTTGAATAGATGGGAACTCCCAATCTGAAGCTACATTCTGACCATTTACATTTGAACTTAAACCTGTGTTTTGTCACCTCAGGGACGAGACAGAGTTCGGCGGAGCGATGTCAATCCTTAAGTGAGACGGTTAACTTTTGTGTGGTATTCGTGATAATCATGATGGTGAGCAGGGCTGATGGCATTGTGATTGCTTACAGGCGTGGGGTGGTACTGGGTTCAAACAATAAAGAGGACACAGTCTGATTTCAGAAGAGTAACGGATAAAACTGTCTGCTAGAGTGGCAGACTCTATCCTCACCCGCTGCTTGACAATGAAAAGGTTTCACCATAATTAAGCAGAAACAAAAAGTGATTCTGTTTTACCATGCTGTTCCTTGCTATGTGCTGTATGACAGCATTTAGTCCTGCATTGCCTGCAACGCTAATGAGCTCCCGAACTAATTGTTAAACAGCAGAGGTAAAAGACTCCAGTCTCATGTTTGAACAGCTACTGATCCCCCATCGGCAAAGCAGCACACAGGAGGCAACACTGACAAAAAATAATGTTGACAGGAACGGTAACCATCCTTTAAAAAGGGACAGTGAATTGCTCTCACCAGACAATGACCATAAGCCTAGCACGAGAACCCTGTATGAGCTGAGACAAATCAGCATAGATGAGTGCAGTTACTTTCATCTGCTTTTGGCATTGGCCATGAGATAACAGGAATGCGATTGATGTTGAACAAAAACAATAGCATGCATTTATATAGCACCTTTATATAATGCAGTGAACCCTCCCAAGGTACCTGACTGGAGCATTATGGGATATAAATTGACACTAAGCTGGTGAAGTGATGTTAGTACAGGTGACTAAATACTTGGTCAAAGAGATAGGTTTATCGTGTGCCTTACAAGAAAAATAAAACTAGAGAGATGGGCAGATTTCAGGATGTAATTCCAGAGCTTAAGGTCCAAGCAGCTAAAGGCATGGTATCAATGGTGTAGCACTTATTGAGAAAATGCAAGAGTTCAGAATTGGAGAAGTGCATGTTTAACAAATCACCGCTTAGTCCCACAGAAGCTGAGTGTTGCTGAGAAAAGACACATTTTATCAAAGCTTTTCATCCTGCACTCATCAGGACAATTCACAAGAGTGCCAAAGTAACAGGAACTCAACTCAACATTTATACTGTATAGAGTGCTGTTTGGTCGGCAAGTAGACTGATTGGTAAAGGCATTGCCGTTGAGAATGCACCAGTTAGCGATGATTGTGGAAAGTCACCCTCCAGGATAACGCGACCGTGATCAGGTCATTTCTCACAGAATATCAATCAAATCATGGAAGGCCCGAAAGTGATCCAGAAAAGTGCCCTGGAAGGGTAAGACAGCTTAAATATTTGAGTAACAGATGAAGCTAGCTGTTTGACACTACTACGGTAACATGAACAGTGTTCCTCATTAACAGGGTTTTGCTGTCAAGCGAAAAGGTGCTCTGCCTATTGTAAACTCTGCATATTTTTATGGAAAAGAGGACTGTTTTAAAATCATTGACTGTGGAAGGAATGGCTGCACTTTCAAAAACAAGTTTCTTGAGCTCTTTGTGAGTTGTGTTTACACTACAACTTTGCAAGCAGCAGGGACTTGAAAAGGGCAATTTGCACCAATGTGTGTGCAGAGTGAGATTTGGCTAGCAACAGGTGGCTGCCTGGTCTGTGCAATTGTGACCAGTTGCAGTTGCCAAAGGTCATCAACCTGATGAAAGCTCTCTGATTGGTTTCTGAGCAGTGAAACAGATTGTGGATATGAATGATACAGAGGCAGAAGTTTTCTAGTCTGACAGAAACCACTGGACTACTGGAAGATCAGATGCTCTCTCCCTCTCTCTCTCTCTCTGCAGTAAACCCTGAAATTGCTGAAACCTGAAGAAACCCATCTATTTTCTCCCAACAGTGGTTGAAAGCTTATTGCCTTTCTGGAATGCCTAACAAACTTTGTAATTGGAGTACAATCACTCTGTGCCTCCTACAAAGAAGTGATGGAACATGGAGAAAAGAGTAGAAGGTATTAGGAAGTAAAAAATGAACACTGTACCAAAGCCTGCAGATTGGTGCCATTGAACTGTGTTCCACTTCTCTTTTCCTTCCACCCATAACACCAATAACTTTTTATCTGTCTGTATGCGTGTGAAGGAGTTTAAAGGGGGATTAGAGTTTCAACTAAAAGAATTATATGTTGATGGCTCGTAGTTTTGTTTACCTTTGGCTAAAATACATTCATTTGTAATAAACAGTAGGTCTTCTTAAGTATAAGAACTTAATCAATGTTTTCTGTTAACCTGACTATCAGAAAAGTAAATTGGGAACTTTGCATATTTTGATTAGATCATTAACTTTGTGACGGACCCAGGTGTACTAGGCTTTGATAATCTGCACTCTTTCCCAACTGAAAACAACAAATTCTGGAGATCACAAAGGGCCAGGCAGCATCCATGAAGAGAGAGCAAGCTAACATTTCAAATCCAGATGCCTCTTCATCACAGAGAGCTGAAAGAGGTGTGGAGGGGGCAGCATTTATGCTATAGCCAGAGGAAGGTGTGGGGGGTTATGGAGTGCTGGAGGAGAAAAGATGTTGATAATTCAGGTGAAGTGATCGGAATGTGAGAACGCCAGAACAATGGTGTGTCGAACTGCCAGACTTGAAAGATCAGACAGTCCCTCTGGGCCAGCTACGGGAAGGTTGGGGTCATGCGTAAGCACAGACCGGGGGTAGCCTGCAAAGCAGTCACCGAGTCTGTGTTCGGTTTCTCCAATGTAGACTAGGCCACTTTGGGTGCAGTGAATACGGTATACACAATTGGAGAAGGTACAGGTGAAATGCTGCTTCACCTGGAAAGATTGGTTAGGCTCATGTTTGGTGAGCAGGGAGGAGGTGAAGGGCAGGTGTTGCACCATCTGTGGTTACAAGGGAAGGTGCTGGGAAGGGGGTGATGGTGTTAGTGGTCAATAAATGGACGAAGGTGTCCCAGAGGGAATGACCCCTGTGAAATACAGACAGCGGGAGTGAAGGGAAGATGTTTTTGGTGGTGGTGTTCTGTTGGAGTTGTCTGAAATGGTGGAGAATGAATCTTTGAATGTGGAGGCTGGTGGGATGAAAAGTGAAGATAAGGAGGACTTGATCACACTGTTGAGAGTGATGGGAAGGGGTAAGGGCAGAAGCACGGGTGATTGGTTGGATGTGGTGGAGGGCCCTATTAACCGCAGTGGGTGGAAAACCACGGTTATGGAAGAAGCAAGCCATGTCAGTAGCGTTATTTTGGAAGGTAGCATCATCCAAATCGATGTAAGGTAGGCGAAGGTACTGGGAGAATGGAGTGGAGTCCTTGCAGGACATGGGTTATGAAGAGCTGTCGTGAAAGTAGCTATGGGGGTCAGTGGCTTTGTAGTGGATGGCAGTGGACAGTTTATTCCTGAAATGGTTGACAGAAAGGTCAAGGAAAGGAAGGGAAATGGACAATGTGAAAGTTATAGAGGAGTGGAAATTGGAGGCAAAATGAACTAATTTTGAAGTCCTGGCAGGAGCATAAAGTGGCACTGAAGCAGTCAATGTGCCGAGAAAAGAGTTGTGAGAGGGGGCCAGTGTAGGACTGGAACAAGGATCGTTCTACATAGCCCATAAAGAGGCAGGCAATAACTGGGGCCTACGTGGGTGCCCATAGACACTCTTTTGACTTGGCAGAAGTGAGATGAATTAAAGGAGAAATTGTTCAGTGAGAGAACAATTTTAGCCAGGCGGAGGAGGGTGGTGATGGATGGGGATTGCTCAGGTATCCATGGTAAATAAGAGGCAGTTAGGCCAGGGAACTGGAAACTGTCAATATGGTGGAGGGCATCAGAGGAATCGTTGATGTAGGTGGACGGAGTGTGGACAAGTGGAGAGAGGATGGAGGGAAGATAGGAGGAAATGAGCTCAGTGGGGCAGGAACAGGTTGATACGATGGGCCTACTGGGTCAGTCTGGTTAGTGGATTTTGGAAAGGAGGTACAAGCCGGCTGTCCAGGGTTGGGAGACTATAAGGTTGGAGGCAATGGGGGTAAGATCTCCAGAGTTAGTGAGGTCGGTGACAATCCTGGCAACAATGGCTGATGTTCAGATGAGGGGTCATGGTCCGGGGGCAGTAGGAAGAAGTGTCCAAGAATTGGCATTGAGACTCCACAAGGTAGAGACCAGCGCGCCAGATTACAATGGGACCACCTTTGTCATTGGGTTTGATAACAAAGTTTGGGTTGGAGCTGAGAGAGCGAAGTGCAGAAATTTCAGAAGGGGTCAGGTTAGAGTGGGTGAGAGGAGCAAAGAAATTGAGACCGCCGATGTTCACATTGATAGTTTTCAATGAAGAAATCGAGGGCAGGTAAGAGGCCAGGGAAAGGGCTCCAAGTGGAGGGTAAATACTGGAGGTGGGTAAAGGATTTGGTGGAATGGGGAATGGGGGAGTCCTGCGCAAAGAAATGAGCGCAGAGACAGATGCAGAGGAAAAACCGTTCAATGTCATGGCCAGTCTGAAATTCATTATTGTGGGGGCATAAGCATACGAAGCTGAGTCTTTTACTGAGAACAGTATATTCAGCCTCCGAGAAGGGGAAGGTCAGGAGGTATGGTGAAAACACAGCAAAGGCTGGCATTGGTGGGAGTGACCTCAGGGGGACAGAAAGTGATGTCATCTGAGGGCTGGGAAAGGGTGGGAGCTAAGAGGTGGACTGCAGGACAAACTTTGGAGTCTATAGGTTGCTGGTCCCCCTTGTCCTCGCTTTTCATCCTACCAGCCTCTGAATTCAAAGGATCATTCTCCACCATCTCAGACAACTCTAGCAGAATGCCACCACCAAACACATCTTCCCGTCACTCCCCCTCTATGCATTTCACAGGGACCATTCCCTCTGGAACACAATAACATATACCAAGGTAGGTGATGGCCTAGTCTTATTATTGCTGGACTATTAATCCAGAAACCCAGCTAATGTTCTGGGGACCCAGGTTCAAATCCCACGACGGCAATTCAATAGCTTTTTTGAAAAAAGTCATTGCCAATTGTCACAAAAATCCCATTTATTTCACTAATGTCCTTTAGGGTGGAAATCTGCCACCCTTACCTGGTCTGGCCTACCTGTGAATCTAGACCCACAGCAATGTAGTTGACTCTCAGCTGCCCTCTGAAATGGCCTAGCAAGCCTCCCAGTTGTGCCAATTGCTACGAAGTCTCAAAGAAATGATACAAGACAGATCACCTGGCATTGAAGTCGGCACTGTAAAAGACAACGATGGAAACAGCCCTGTTGACCCTGCAAAGTCCTCGTCACTAACATCTGGTGGTTAGTGCCAAAATTGGGAGAGCTGTCTCACAGCTTAGTCAAGCAACAGTGATATCAGCCTTCCATACTCACGGAATCAAACCTTACAGACAATGTCCCAGACACCACCATCACCATTCCTGGATATGTCCTGTCCCACCGGCAGGACAGACTCAGTAGAGGGGGCACAGTGGTATATAGTCAGGAAGGTGTTGCTCTGGGAGTCAACATTGACTCCGGACCCCATGAAGTCTCATGGCTTCAGGTTAAACATGGGCAAGGAAACCTCCTGCTGATTATTACATACCGTCCTCCCTCAGCTGATGAATCAGTGCTCCTCCATGTTGAGCAACACTTGGAGGAAACAGTGAGGATGACAAGGACACAAAATATACCCTGGGCGGGGAATTTCAATGTTCACCACCAAGAGTGGTTTGGCAGCAGTACTACAAATCAAGCTAGTTGGAACTTGAGGGGCATAGCTGCTAGACTGGGTCTGTGACAGGTAATGAGGGAACCAACAAGAGGGAAAAACATACTTGACCTCATCGTTACTAATCTGCCAGCTGCAGTTGCATCTGTCCATGACAGTTTTGGTAAGAGTGACCATCACACACAGTCCTTGTGGAGACAATGTCCCGTCTTCACATTGAGAATAAACTTCCATCATGTTGTGTGGCACTATCACCGTTCTAAATGGGACAGACTTCGCTCAGGTCTAGCAACTCAAGACTGGGCATCCATGAGGCTCTGTGGGCCATCAAGAGCAGCAGAACTGTACTCCAGCACCATCTGTGACCTAGATAACAAGGTGTGGGGCTGGATGAACACAGCAGGCCAAGCAGCATCATCTGTGACCTCATGGCCTGGCATATCCCCCACTCAACCATTACCATGAAGCCAGGGGATCAATCCTGATTCAACGGAGAGTGCAGGAGGGCATGCCATGAGCAGCACCAGGCATACCTGAAGATGAGGTATCAACCTGGTGAAGCCACCAAACAGGACTACTTGCACACCAAACCGTGAAAGCAGCAAGTAATAGTCATAACTAAGCGATCCCACAACCAATGGATCAGATCTAAGCTCTGCGGTCCTGCCATACCCAGTTGCGAATGGTGATGGACAATTAAGCAACTCACTGGTGGAGGAGGCTCTACAAATATCCACATCCTCAACGATGGAAGAGCCCAGCACATCAGTGCAAAAGATAAGGCTAAAGCTTTCACAGCAATCTTCAGCCAGAAGTGCAGAGTGAATGATCCATCTCGGCCTCTTCCAGTGGTACCCAGCATTACAGATACCAGTCTCCAACCAATTCCATTCACTCCACGTGATATCAAGAAATGGTTGGATACACTGGATACTGCACAGGCAATGGGCCCTGATAAAATTGCAGCAATAATTCTGATGACTTATGCTCCAGAACTTGCCGTTCCCCTAGCCAAGCTGTTCCAGTGCAGTTAAAACACTGGTATCTACTTGGCAATGTGGAAAATTGCCCAAGTATGTCCTGCACACAAAAAACAGGACAAAGCCAATCTGGGCAATTACTGCCCCATCAGTCTCTTCTCGATCATTTGTAAAGTGATGGAAGGTGTCAGTAACAGTGCTATCAAGCAGCACCTGCTCAGCAATAACCTGCTCAGTGACGACCAGTTTGGGTTCTGCCAGGGCCACTCAGCTCCTGACCTCATCACAGCCTTGGTTCAAACATGGACAAAACAGCTGAATTCCAGAGGTGAGGTGAGAGTGACAGCCCTTGACATCAAGGCTGCATTGGACCGAGTGTGGCATCAAGGAGCCCTAGCAAAACTGGAATCAACAAGTATCAGGGAGCAAACTCTCCAGTGGTTGGAGTCATACCTGACACATAGGAAGATGGTCACGGTTGTTGGAGGTCAATCATCTCAGCTCCAGGACATCTCTGCAGGAGCTCCTCAGGGTCAGGTCCTCGGCCCAACCATCTTCAGCTGCTCCATCAATGACTTTCCCTCCATCATAAGGTCAGAAGTGGGGATGTTCGCCGATGATTGCACGATGGTCAGCACCATTCGCAACTCCTCAGATACTGAAGCAGTCTGTGTTTGAATGCAACAAGATCTGGACAATACCCAGTCTTGGGCTGACAAGTGGGAAGTGACATTCGTGCCACACAAATGCCAGGCTATGACCATCATCAATAAGAGACAATCTAACCACCATCCCCTTGACACTCAATGGTGTTACTATCTCTGAATCCCCCACTATCAACATCCTGGCGGTTATCATTGACCAGAAACTCAACTGGACTCACCACATAGACACAGTGGCTACAAGAGCAGGTGAGAAGCTGGGAATACTGTGGCGAGTAACTCACATCCCGACTCCGCAAAGCCTGTCCACCATCTGCAAGGCACAAGTCAGGAGTGTGATGGAATACTTCCAACTTGGTGCAGCCCCAACAACATCCAAGAAACTTGACACCATCCAGGACAAAACAGCCCACTTGATTAACACTGCATCCACAAGCATCCACTCCGTCCACTACCAACGCTCAGTAGCAACAGTGTGTACTATCTACAAGACAAACAGCAGAAATTCACCAAAGATCCTCAGGCAGCACCTTCCAAACCCACAACCACTTCTATCTAGAAGGACAAGGCAGCAGATACATGGGAACACCACCACCTGCAAGTTCCCCTCCAAGTGGCTCACCATCCTGACTTGGAAATATATCGCTGTTCCTTCACTGTCGCAGGGTCAAAATCCTGGAATTCCCTCCCTAAGGGCATTGTGGGTCAACCTACACCTGGTGAACTGCAGCGGTTCAAGAAGGCAGCTCACCACCACCTTCTCAAGGGCAACTAGGGATGAGCTATAAATGCTGGCCTGGCCAGTGATGCCCACATTCCACAAATAAATCGAAAAAAAACCCCTAGTCCATTTACCAACCACTAACAACATCACCCCCTTCCCACGGCACCTTCCCATGGACTCGCAGAAGGTGCAACACCTGCCCCTTCACCCCCTCCCTTCTCACTATCCAAGGGCCTAAACAATCTTTCCAGGTGAAGCAGCAATTTCACCTGTACCTCCTCCAATCTTGTGTGTTGTAATCTCTGCAGCTAATATGGTCCACTCTACATTGGAGAAACCAAACGCGAACTCGGTGACCACTTTGCAGAACACCCCTGGTCCGTGAACAAGCAAGACTCTGACCTTCCCGTAGCTGGTCATTTTAACACAGCACCAGCTCACATGCCTACGTGTCTGTCCTCGGCATGCTGCAAAGCTCCAGCAAATCACAGTGCAAACTGGAGGAACAACATCTCATCTTCAGACTAGGCAGAATATTGAGTTCAACACCTTCAAATTGTGAACACAATCCCATTTCTGCCCTTTATTTTAGCTTTACTTGTTACATTCTCTGTCATCATGTCCTCTCTCCCCTCCCCCCACCCTAGTGGGACTGTCTGTTCTTTCAAGTCTGGCAGTTAGACTCACCATTGTCCTGACTTTCTCATATTGTGATCACTTAATCTGAACTATCAACATCTTTGCTCCACCAGCACTCTATAGTCCCCCCACACCCTCTCCCAACGAAAGCATAAATGCTGCCCCCTCCACACTTCTCTTCAGCTCTGATGAAGAGTCATCTAGCTTCGAAATGTTAGCTTGCTCTCTCCATGAATGCTGTCTGACCCACTGTGATTTCCACTGTCTTCAGTAATTTGCTCCTCCATTGTGCTGTTTCCTAAGGTGGTCATAACAAGAAATTGTGGGTCTTGGCCAAGATTATTGTGAAACAGATGCAATGAGGATATGGATGTGGTATGATTAAGTGATAATGGTTTGTATAAGAGACCCCTCTTTCTTCTGAACTCCGCTGAATACAATCCTAACTGACTCAACCTCTCCTCATATGCATCCTTTGGTGGGATGGCAGTGGAGAGTGGAAGCAGCTCGTATGATCAGCAATGTTTGTGAATCATAGAGTGCAGATTCCAACCATTCAGCCCATCGTTCCTGTGAAAGATCTTTCAAGGAGCTGTCCTCTTGTCCAACCTTCCCCTGCTCATTCCCAAGATTTGTGAAGACAACCTCATTTTGTTTCTCCTTATTTTGGATCGAAGGCATAAGAGGGAAAACAGGCTGCTGATTATATTCTGAAATCCAAGCTCACAGATGTCTACACCAGCACCAGTAAATAGCACAATTCATCTGATTATTGAGAAGAATTATATGATTTTGCCAAAATAATATGATTTTTCATGCAACCAATCCTGATTTATTCCCAGTAATTAAATGCCAAATTTCTAATGAAGGGTCTAGGCCCGAAACGTCAAGTTTTCCTGCTCCTATGATGCTGCTTGACCTGCTGTGTTCATCCAGCCCCATGCTTGTTATCCCAAATTTCTACTGTTCAGTTTGGCAGTTATGGCCTAAATGATAATGCACCGTAACTAATCCTCACATCTATCTCATTTACAGCAATTTAAGTTATGCAGAAAGGGTTGGAAAAATGAGGGTTGTTGGAGCTGTACTCATCCTGGGAGGTAGGGAGTATTACATCACAGTCCTGGCTTATGCTGGGTAGATGTGAAAAGGCTTTGGGGAGTCAGGAGGTGAGTTATAATCACAGTAGAATTCCCGTTCCCGTAAAATCAAAGAATCCCTAGTGTGGAACTGTGTGGAAACAGGCCATTCGACCCATTGAGTCTACACTGACTCTCGAAAGAGCATCCCACCCAGACCCACCTCCCTACTCTATCCCTGTAACCCTGCATTTCCCATGGCTAATCCACCTAACCTACACATGCCTGGACACTATGCGCAATTTATCATGGCCAACCCACCTAATCTGTACATCCTTAGACTGTTGGAGGAACCTGGAGCAACTGGAGGAAACCCATGCAGATACAAGGAGAACGTGCAAACTCTACACAGACAGTCACCTGAGGGTGGAATAGTACTTATGTCAATAGTCCTCTGTATTAAGCCATCAGTCACATTATAATGGTTAATACACAGTGCTGAATACAGCTGAGCACAAACTTACTCCAGTTTGGAAATTTTCCGGGCCAGACTAACCATCACCGCAAACAGCTGGAAATTGGCGAAGCCTTCGATGAAGTGGCAGCCCAGGCTCTCCAGTATCTGAAGGAACAATGTAACAGTTGAAAATACTGCAATCAGGGGAGAACCAATATAAAAACACATATCTACCCAGGAAAAATACAATAGAAATTCAATGAATAAGGCCTGGTACTGCATATTGTTTTAAATTCAGTCAAAGCGAATGGGCGTTACCAGCTAATCCATGTTTTATTATCTGTTCCATGTTGTATTTCTGAATGTAGTGGTGAGCTGTCTTCGTGACCTGCTGCTGCCCATGAGGCATAGGTGTGTCCACAGGGCTGCTAGGAAGGGCGTTCGCAGAATATTGACCCGGCAACTGCAATGGATCAGCAAATATATTTCGATGGATGGTGAGTGATTTGCAAGAGAACTTGCAGGGGGTAGTGCTTCCATGTATCTGCTTCTATAGAGTCATACAGCATGGAAACAGACACTTCGGCCCAACTCATTTATGCTGATCAAGTTTCCCAAATTAAACCAGTCTACCAGTCTTATTTACCCATATTTGGCCCGTATTCCTCTTAGCCTTTCCTATACATGTACCTGTCCAAATGTTTTTTAAAAGCTGTAACTGTACCTGCATCTACGACTTCCTCTGGCAGTTCATTCCATATATGCAACACCCGCCGTGTGGAAAAAGTTGCCCCTCAGTTCCCGTTTAAATCTTTCTCCTCTCACCTTAAAATTATGTCCTCTAATTTTGAACTCTCCCACTCTAGGGAAAATATCTTTGCTATTCACCTTATCTATGCCCCTCATGATTTTATTTTTTTTTATTCATTAACGGAATGGGGGCTTTGCTGGCCAGGGCAGCATTTATTGCCCAGAGGGCAGTTGAAAGTCAACCACATTGCTGTGGGTCTGGAGTCACATGTCGGCCAGACCAGGTAAGGATGGCAGCTTCCCTCCCTAAAGGACATTAGTGAACCAGATGGGTTTTTCCCTGACAATCGATAATGATTTCATGGTCATCATTAGATTCTTAATTCCAGATATTTTGTTCAAATTCCACCATTTGCCGTGATTGATTTGAAATAACAGAATGTTATTTAGGTCTCTGGATTAACAGTTTTGCAATGATACCACGAGGCCATCGCCTCCTCCAGTTTATAAAACTCTACAAGGTCACCCTTCAACCTCCTACACTCCAGTGGAGAAAGTACCAGTCTATCCAGCCTCTCCTTATAACTCAAACCCTCCAGTCCTGATGACATTCTTAGAATTTTTTTCTGAACTCCCTCCAATTTAATAGTATCTTTCCTATAGCAAGGCAATCAGAACTAGACACAATACTCCAAAGTGGCCTCACCAACGTCCTGTGCAGAGGTTGCAGGTTTGGAAGCTGCTATCAGGAGCCTTGGTAAGTTGTTGCAGCATACCTTGTAGATGGTATACACTGCTTCCACTGTGCATTGGTTAAGGGAGTGAATTTTGAAGGTGGTGGATGAGGTGCCAATCAAGCAGGCTGCTTTGCCCTGGCTGGAGTCTGAAATAATTCCAAAGACCGGAATACCGTCAACAAGTCCCCCTTTATTTACACATGGACAGTCCTTGACACTGATTAAGTTTCCTCAGAGCCAGCTGTCAGAGTGAGCAGGACGTCTGACACTCTTGTTCTTATCTGTCAGCCAGGGCTCCCTGATTGGACCAATCATATTCTATGAGGTCCTCCTGGCTGACCTCATTACAACCACTACAGTGTCCAGCTTTCTGAGTGTTTTTGGAGATGCGCCTGTCCAGGAAAGTGGGGCTTATTCCATCAAACTCCTGCACAGAGATGCCATAATCAAATGTGGCTCCAGAACCAAAGCAACCCGAAGAAACTAAGCAACATTCACAGACTGAGGCTTGCCAGGAATAAAACTAAAAGCTTTAAATGTGATCTATCAGACTGAATTATACATTTGAAGTTTCAAAGTATTCAAGTTAATTCAGAGGTGTCCCAGCTACGACCGTTAGACTATTGAAACACATGAGCAATGGGCTGTAGCTTGATAGTTAGGTGTCTGTCCAAATGAGCAGAGAATACACTGTGACTAGGATGGACATCACTTCCAGAGTGAATATCCTCTGCTGTGGATGTGGAAGCAATTCCAAAACTGGAGTGTCCTTTCCAGAAGTGCGTAAATAATTTGGAGATCCTGAAAAGCCCAAAAATCAAGAAACCCCAGCCCCATGCTACTCCAGGTTCATAGTCAAGAAATTTAATTCCATTTCTTTGCTGCCTTGTTCTGGTGGAACATTATGGACCTGGAGGCTTTGTTGAAAGAAAGATATGCTGTCAAAGATCTTCATTTGTGCATCAGGGCTGATGCAAGAGTATCAAATTTCAAAGGGAACAATAATTTCTATTGCACGAGAAACAGGGTGCTGAGAGTGGACTATGACAGGTTAACATATCAGCATGAAGAATGCACCGGGGACAGTTAATATAAAGCTTTTGTTGTAATTCAAGGAGAGCAAGTTGGCTCTGATTGGTTGATACACGGGGAATGTGCAAGGGAACAATATTTCCCCCAACATTTTGTTTAATTGTGAAGGTGCAATAACCTGGGACAAACTCCTCCTGCCTGTGGAGGACTGGGTCCTGTGCAAACATAAGACAGCAGGCATTTTGAGCCTGACTAATAATTATAAATTGGTTGCTAATATAATTCTTAACAGACCCAAAATTGAGTAAAATATGGAGTAAAAGAGGCATGAAAATGAAGATTGTGTAGCGACACTAAATCGTGAATTACTTTCCAGCTAGCTGCCCTGTTTATAAATGGCATTAATGAGACTCCCTAAACCCAGATTGACTTAGGCAGGCCCTACACCTGCCAACATGCTGGAAGTACACAAAGACGGAAATGTGCATTAATATGGACCCATCACAGATATGGCCTTGTAAGGTACAATTCTGCATCAAGGACAGGGGAAACCAAGAAAGCAGGTGAAGGACTCCATGATTACAGAAAGCAAAACATTCTCAGCAGCTGATTATACAATTACCCTGTAAATATAAATTTCTTCAGAGTCAGTGAGTGTCTCAAATGGGACTATTTCTTTCAGAGCCATTATTACTTCAACACACGTCAAGTAGCCATCATTATCTTTATCCACCTGTAAGGCAATGGAGAAAGAACAAAGGGAGTCAGTAAGGACCTGTAACCAGAAATAGATGGAATCGACCAAGCAGTAATCTGCACAAATAACAAGAGAATTACAATACTTAACTACGTCGTCATATTACATCATCACCTCCTGAGTGAAGAAATCGCTCCTCATCGCAGTTCTAAATGGAGCTGCCCCTTAATTGGAGACTGCATTCTCCGGTTCCCACTGCCATCTCTAGCCCAAGGGATACATCCTTTCCTGTATCTATCCTATAAGAATTCTGCATTAAAAACAAAGAATTGTGTACGATGAAGATCTAAAATAAAACCAGAAATTGCTGCAGAAACCCAGTACGTCTGGCATCTTCTGTGGGGAAAGAAACAGAGTTTGTGTTTTGAGACCAGTGACCCTTCTTCAGAAAACTAAAGAATTTTGTAAGTTTCCATGAGATCACCTCTGACTCCCCGAAACTCCAGGAACTGCAAACCCATGAAATTTGTGCCAGGCAGAAAGAGTTATCAGCTCTTTCTGCTGTTGTCCCACACCTCTGTAGGGTACATATCCCTACTCATTCTGGGTGTTTTTTCTCTCCATTTCAATCTGGAATTTCCTCCCTAAACTCTTCCACTTCTCTTTCTCCTCCTTCAAGAAACTCTTTAAAAGCTATCACCAGGTCAAATATAAAACTTGATGTCAAGTTTTGTTTGAGAGAGCACCTATGTAGTAGTGTAATGATACTGTGACTTTACAAAGTGTATTTTGTCCTGGTTTTCTTTTGAAGACGGGTCTTAAGTCAGAGGTGTCAAGTTGTCTATTGAAAACCCATAAGGTAAACAGCTTGTTAAGCCTTGGGTATTTTATTAAAAATTGGAACAATAAAAACAGCCTGAATGTGTGCGGCAACTCCCATAGAACCAAGATTTTTAATTTTAGTTTCTCAGTAGCAGTCACTGGGTTTTGAAGCTGGGTTTGGAAGCTGCAGTACATCTTGCCCTGCTGCTTTCTCTCTCTCAGAGTTTTCTCTTGATGTTTTTCCTCCTGGACTAGAAAATTTTGTGAGACAATCTATTTTACTGAATTTGCCTTTGCCAAGGGTGTGTATAGGATTATATTGGAATAGTTGCTGTTTAGTAGTAAAATAATTTATCATTCTGTTAAGTTTTCCAACATTAAGTTATTCCAACGTCTTCTTTATTTTGTTGTATTTTAACTATAGTGTATGAATAAAATTTCAAAAGCTTCAATTTGGTAGCTTAACCAATTGAATTGCATTTGGAACGCAATGTCTGGCACTTGCCTTTAAAATAAGAAAATGTTAGGGTCTATGCTATCTTCTTAATATATTTTGAGGGGTCTGGTCTGGTCCGTAACAAATACCTTGGAATGTTTTACAAGCTAGAATCTCTTCTGTAACTGTAAGTTATTGTTGTAGATATGATCAGAGAGGGATATTTGAACCGGACACTGAGCTGGATGTTATTGGGGATAACAAGCATGGGGCTGGATGAAC